>CM044958.1:49244072-49306572 GCA_024516035.1 Bactericera cockerelli | reverse complement strand
CTCAGAATTGACCCCCCCAAAACCATCATGGCTTTGTCCAGAAAAATTATAAAAAGTTCAAAAAGGCATTGCTGTCCAGCAGTACGGTCATGCCTTAGTAAATTTGAAATTTAGTCCCGTTGCAAAGCACGGGCAAACGGCTAGTTATTATTATAAATAAATAAAAATATGTACAAACATGTTCTATAAGACACATGGGTAGTCTATTCCATTACATTATCTTCTGTACCAAAGCTCCTCTGAGCACCTTCAATTCCCTACTTGGCCTTTCAAAGGGCAAAGTTCACAGTGAGTCATTTACCCCCCCCCCTTTCCCGTTTCAAACCCCCCCCCCCCCCCCCCCCTCCTCTTCCCTCTAATTTTCTCTTTTGTTCATACACTTTTTCTTCTATTTTTTTTTTATTTCGTTATTAATGTTGAGGTTAATGTTTAAAAAACAAGAATATTGTTATTAATATCTTATTAGCTACTGCTCATCCCTATCCGACCTCAGTAGCTTGATCGATAAGGCCGCGGACCTGTAACCTGGAGGTCGGTGGTTCAAGTCCCAGTTTCAGCGTAGATTTAATAAAAGCGAGTTCGAGTAGTTGTGATGATGTGACGAAAGTGATTAACACAAAAATGATAACTAAACTTGAAAAAACTTATTGCCTACATCTCTTGCCTTCTCTCTTTCATTCTCTTTCCCATAATTATTCATTCTCATTCTACCTTCCTTCTTTTTTCCTTAATCTCCCTTTCCTTCTATTTCGATGTCACTCCTTCCCTCCCTTTCTCTCTTTTATTTCCTTACATCTATTTCCCCTCTCTTTCCTCGCATTCTCTTCTGTCGTTTTCCAATTTATTTATCGTGTTCACTATTCTGACTCCACCACAATGCAGTAATGTTCTTTCCCCCCTTACCTATCTCTCTTTCTTTTTCTCTCTTTAAAAAGCACAATGAATAGCATCACCCTTTGTAATTTGCAGCTAGCTCATTTTCTATGATTTGTGGCGACCTCGATATTTTTTCATTCACTTTGGAGTGGGGTTTTGATAGATCTCTTATTTTTTGTCCGACCCCTCATTGATATCACAACATTAACCCATTAGTGCCGTGCGATGCCATAATTATGACATCAACATACCTTTCATCGAACTTGGTGGCGTTGTCAAAATACATGTTTACCAATCTGTGCATGCCGTAGTATTTTGTATTGCGGATAAATATTATAATTTAAAAAGAAAATCAATTTCTCATTAGTGATTTTCACCAATTCTAAAAATTCAAATTAATTTAGAGTCTAAAATCACCAGTCACCACAGATAAACATAATTTAACATGAAAAAAAAATCCGAGAAAGAAATTAATTTCGGCGTTAATGGGTTAAAATCTTAAATAAATAAATAAATAAATAAATAAATAAATAAATAAACCTTTATTTGGAACAGAAATATTACATACATCAAAATTTATACATATATCAGAACAACTGGTTCCAATTCAGCTTATTTGCTGAGGTACTTTTTTTTTATAAATATAAAAATTAAAAGTTTCCAACAATGAATTTAATAACGTTAAAATACTTCCTGTTTTTTTTTTTTTTTTTCTTTTTTTCCTTTTTTTTTATATACCAAAATTAAGAGGTTTCCAAAAATATGTGGTTAATTGATGAAAAAATTTAAATACATAGCCTTTTTAATAAATTATTATAATATACCTGTTACAATATAAAAAAACTGTTTTTGGATCTTCTTTTCTCATTATTTCATTTATTTATCCAAGCAGCAATGAATACATTTTCCATTCTTCTCCATTCTCTTCTATCCCATACAACTCTTTTCCAAGTTGCTTCTCCACATACTTTTCTCATTTCTTCATCCCATCTTGTGGCTGGTCTTCCCACTTTTCTTTTCATGTTAATTGGCCACCATTCCATCATCTGTTTTGACCATCTTTCATCTTTGCATCTTATTATGTGCCCTACCCATTTCCATTTTCGACTGAACATCGTGTCTGCTATGTCTGTTATTCCTGTGATTCTATTTATGTATATATTGGTTTTTCTTTCTCTTTTAGATATTCCCGTCATAGCCCTCTCCATACTTCTCACTGTTACTCTAAGTCTTTGGATTGTTTCTTTGTCCAATGTCCACGTTTCACAGGCATATATTAGGCTTGGAAGAACACACATATTCCATAGTTTTCTTTTCTCTATCATGCTGACTTTTGATCTAAATAGATATCTATATTTGTTGAAGGTGTTCCACCCTAAACTTATTCTTCTTGATATTTCTTTATTTTGTCCATGTATTGATAGTTTGTGTCCAAGGTACACCATGTTTTCTACCTCTTCTATAGTCTCATTTCCTATTTCTATTCTTGATTCATGTCCTTGATTTTCTATTCTCATTAGTTTGCACTTTCCAATGTTCAGTTTCAGTCCTACTTTGCTTGTTTCTTTAATCAAATCTTTCAGCATTATTTCCATCTCTCTTTTATTATTTCCGACCAAAACAACATCATCAGCAAATCGGAGCTCATTCATTCTTTTTCCATTCATTTGTATTCCATAATTTTCCCAACAAAGCTTCCTAAAAACCATTTGAATAATTGCATTGAAAAGTTTAGCAGAAGAAATATCACCTTGTTTCAGGCCTTTTTCTAGTTTGATTCTGCATTCTATACCTTCCATTCTAAATATCATCTCTGATTCCTCGTATATGTTCCTAATGACATCTATGTACTGTTTCTCTATTCCTGCTTCATTTAGTGCTGCTAGTATTGCCCATGTTTGTACAGAATCAAAAGCCTTTTCAAGGGTTAAAATCTTACGAGACAAAATCTATATTTTGTAACTAGTGATTATCAAGTTTTCAACCTAAAAAAATTGAAAATCAAACACGTGGCTTTTTTACTCAATTCTTTTTCCTCACGAGGTAGTTTTACTCAATTTTATTTCAACATAAAAACATAGGTATACTTAATCTAACCGACCTCAGTAGCATGCTCGAAAAGGCACCGGACTTGTAATCTGGAGGTCGGTGGTTCAAGTCCAAAGTTAAGCAAATTTTCAGTAACGCGTGTTTGAGTAGATGTGACACCAAGAAAGTGATTAACACAAATATTATAAAAACCACACATTAATCTATGGCATACTACGGGATGGACAGGCTACAACACAGACCACAAGCGTCTACACTGTCTACAGTAGCTGCTGTTTCATGGCTACGAAATAAAAAAGTCTGTGAAACAATCATCTTTATATAAAAAAAGAAATAAAAAAAATCCCCCCTCATCTTTATATTACCCCCCGGCTCAAGGGTTATGTGAGTTCTAAGTTATCATATTTGTGTTAATCACTTTCGTGATAATCACAACTACTCAAACTCGCTTTACTAAATCTACGCTGAATCAGGAACTTGAACCTCCGACCTCCAGGTTACAATTCCGCTGCCTTATTGATAAATCTACTGAGGTCGGTGCGTTATGAGAGCTAATTATATTAAGATATTCATGGTACCCGGTACTACCTAAATTACTAGACTAGCGCCTTATTAGGGCAGCCTTAATCACATCATCCACCAATATAGAGAGGAAAATACAAGACAGAATACGGTAGGACGAGCAAAAGTGCAACTTTAATTTGTTCTTCCTTTACGAAGTTCTGCAGGCAATGTCAAAAGTCGAAACTACCTACTTAGGAGCTAATGCAAGACTATAGCAACTTCTGAAAGTTCACTTCATTAAAGTTCAGTAAAGAATTTCTCTCCTCTTTGCAAGCGAGCAAAGAGGATCAAACTTTGGCTAGGAGCATTATCTGGTAGTGATACGATGAAGATACGTGTTTCGTTTCTTTTTATAGTCTTGATGATCTTTAGTTTTAGTCTGTCCCGGTAGCTCAGTGTTTAAGGCGGCACTCTGTGAATCCAAAGGTTCCAGAGGTCACGGGTTCGAAACCCAGCCCGGGACATGACAAGTTAACCTCCTATTTGGTATTTTACCACATAATAATACGTCTTGGTCTAATAATGGGACATAATAGTCCTAATCGGGCAGGATAAATAAGGCAATATTATTATTACTATCCAACACCCGAGATATTAGTAGTCATAATAGTTTTTATATTTGTGTTAATTACTTTCATGATATCACAATTATTCTTACTCCTAACTCGCTTTACTAAATCTACGCTGAAACCGAGACTTGAACCACGAACCTTCAGGTTACAAGTTCGCCACTTTATCCATCAAGCTGTCGAGGTATAATATAGTGCTTGTAGATGCTTTTGAAGATAACCACTAGGTGAGATTAATGGCTAAAGCATATTCTACCACCTATTTGAAATTATCTCACCCACACCCACACATTCCATTTAAAATTCGCAATGGCCTAAAGCTTGGAAAGTCCGGCTGAGCAGCAAAATAAGTATGACCGGGCCATAGGGCACTATCCTTCGAACTTTATAGAAATGAAAAATTCCATCTCGTTCAAAAGTTACGAGTGTGGGCACCTTTTCGAAAACATGCTGTATAATTTGATCCCAAAAAGAAGAAGAAAAAAGAGCCAAGTACCACATTATTAAACATGCTTAGATTTACCTTAGTGGACACTACAACATAACACGCCCTCTAGTGAGAATTTCAGCCAATCACAAAGCACTAAATTCCCACTACATGGCGTGTTAAGGGATAGTGTCCCCTAAGATTAAATCTAAGCGCATGTTTCATAATTCGGCACTTAACGCGTACAGAAAAGTAGATTTTTGGTAGTTACCCCAAAAAAAGACATCGAAAAACTTACATATTTTTTAACCATCCTCAGATCCTCACTGACGATGACATTATTGTAAAATGTGAATTTTCTAGGGATTTGATTTTAAAATGAATTTGTGTCAGAGCAGCATGAAACAAATCAACCTGACAGACACTAAAAAGCATTCAACATTTTTTTAACAGTCGTGAGGTAAGATCTCTTAAAATGAACGAGAGAGAGAGAGAGAGAGAGAGAGAGAGAGAGAGAGAGAGAGAGAGAGAGAGAGAGAGAGAGAGAGAGAATGAAAGAAGGAGAAAGAGAAAGAGAACAAGAAAAATAGGAGAAAGGAGAGAGAGAAACAGAGAAAGAGATAGAGAGAATGAAAGAAGGAGAGAGAGAAAAAGAAAGAAGGGTAGGGAGGTAGAGTAAAAGAAAAAAAATGCTGGAAAATTTGTCACTTTTGATATCAATTCATCGGACGCACACCCAAACCTTGTTTCAAGAATGGTATTTCTTCTGAAATCTCAAAAGCGATATTTTCTCCTTCTTACGGATCAGAATGAGGGAGAAGAAGAAGGATGGAGAAAGAAAGAACAGAGGAGGACAGAGAAAGATGGAGAGATGAGAAAAAGAGAGGAAGAGAGAAGGCAAGATAAGGAAGAGGGGAGGAGAGAGACGGATAGAGAGGTAAGAAAGAGAGAGAGAGAGAGAGAGAAGGAAAGATAAGAAAAAGAGAAAGGATGGAAAGATAAGGAAAGACAAAATGTGGAGGGGGGAGTCTTATAGAAAACGCTGACATCCAGAAATTTTTATTCATAACGGGGAAAAAGTTGAAAGAGGGAAGTCAGAAGGAAGTGCAAGGAGCAGAGAAGTGATCAGTTAGAGGAAAATGGAGGTGGTAAAGTTTGGCGGGTAATAAATTCATTTCGAAGAAGCTTTCTGCCTCACATAATAAATGCCATCGAATCTTAGCCGCCTCCACAATATAGACCAGACAGTTCAGCAGTTGCCTTCGCTATAGACTCTACAGGAGCTTGTTTTCAGACTTGGCTTTTGTTCTATCAGTAAATCTTGCTCTGGTAGTCAAGTGGTTAACGCGATAGTCTGATAATCCAGGTACCGTAGGGATCCATTGGTTCGAATCCCGCCAAGTGCATGAATTTTTCCTCATTAATTTGAGTTTGTGACCACATATTAATAAGACTCTGAGGGTTAGGTGGCAGAGACTGCTTTGAGCTTTGACCTCGCCTGGTGGTTACCTTCCACTAAAGAGTATTTTTATTATAATTTTCAACATAACTGAGAATCAGCCGCCTCCTTTAGCCAACGTCGATGGCACGTTGAACCAGTTCTCATTCAGTCACTGAAGTTAAGCAACGTCCAGCGAGGCTGGGACTTGAATGACCATTTCAAATTTGTTTCCTCGTGAGGCTAGCTATTCCCGGCACCACTCAGGCCTAGTGAGGGTGATTTGAGTAGCTGGTTTGTAATTTTCCAGCGAATGGAGGGTAAAATCCCCGTTGTGATATAACCATGCATATGAAAAAGACGCCGAAGTTTCAAACCCAAATTAAAAAAAAAACCTGAAGTTAAGCAACACGTGCAAAAACGTCTAGCGTGGATAGTCCTTCGACGGGTGACTCTCAGTGGTGCATGTAAAGTTTTGATGAAACTTAAATAAACGAACTTGCTAGATGTTGATAGGACTTGATTGTAGTTTTCGGCCCTTTTCATGAATAACAAAATTTAATATCTTATCCTTTTTCTCTCTTTTTCCTACCTCTCTCTTATCTTTCTCGCTCTCGCTCTATCTATTATCTCTATCTCTTTTATCTTCCATCTCTCCTCTCTCCTCCTTATAAGTTTATTTATATTAGCTTAGGAGATGATGTATTGTAAATTTAAAATTGTTATAAAAAAAAATAAATCAAAAAATCTCTCTCTCTCTCTATATATATACAGGGTGTCCCACCAAACTTGGACACCTCAAATTACTCGGCCCCTGAGGGATTTTTAGAAAAATAAAAAATCCTAGGGTACATGGTCTAATTATGCGGTTTTTCTAATTATCGAAAAAATTAAACAAACTTGAGTTATTCGAGATTTAGAAAAAAAATTGGTCGAAAAAAAACCACCCTGTATGTAAAATTTTTGTATAAAAAAGTACTCAGGAACCATTTAGAAGTAAAATTATCAAATAAAATTCAGGTCGATCCATTTAAAAATCGAAAGTTGACACCTCAATTTCTGACTTTTGAACCACCCTGTATAAAAAAAAATTCATGACTGAAACCGCATAATTAGACCATGTACCCTAGGATTTTTTTATTTTTCAAAAACTCTTTCAGGGGCCGAGTAATTTAAGGTGTCCAAGTTTGGTGGGACACCCTGTATATCTATCTCTCTCTCTCTCTATATCTATCTCTCTCTCCTCTCTCTCTTTCTCTCTCTCTCTCTATCAATTTCTCTCTCTCTCACACAAATAAATAAAAGTATTCAATTCAATTCAAATTCTCTATCTCTCTCTCTCTCTAATTCACTCTTTCTTTCCCTCCCTTTATGCACTACTATTCCCCTGCCTTCCACTTGAGGTCAAAATTATCCTCTGGAGCTTACGAAAACTTTCATGCAGAGTGAAAGTCAAATTTGAATTTACCTCAGACCTGCTATAATGAATAAATTGAAAAGCCATCGAATGTTAAGGTCAAAAAAAAAAAAAAAAAAAAAAAAAAAAAAACAATTATATTTATTTATTATTATCGTTTAATATCTAGGGAGGAAGAATATTGACGTTATTCCTCGAAGTCTTAAGACTTAATATTGCGTATTGTCTTAGATTGATAAAACTGATGCTAAGTCATTAACTAAGTTCTCGATTTTTCTATTAAGTTCGCCAATATTTTCTAGGTCATTTGACATTAGAGGGTTTTACCCTCCATTCTTCGGTAACTTACTACTAAAGAATATTAATTTAATAAATTATCAGAAAACTTACAAAATGAATAATTCATCAGAAAACTTACAACTAGAGACTACTCAATGAAGAAACATTGAACCTGTCTGGAGCCTAGACACTGGATCTGAGCGTCTATACAGTCCTTCCACCACCGGTAGATACTATCTCCTACAGTGCTCATAGACACGGAATTAAGCCGGGATGGGATCTTACTGAGAGCAACATTTTGTTTCAAAATTCTTCGCAGCATTTGTTTCAGATTACGAATGAAAAGCTCATTTTCTCCCTTAATGTGTAATTTCTAATCGTTTTTTTAATTCTTTTTTTCTGACGGGTCATTCATAATTATATGCCAAGACCATTTGTCAAAAAAAAAATGAAATAATAATAATAAGCAATGTTTCAATCAGTTGAGTTAGATCTCATTTTTGATTCTAAAGGAAAAGCGGATCATTAACGTCACGGAACACTTTGTAACGTTGCGAGACATAATAATGTTGAATTCATTGGGGTCAAATTCACTCCAATCTCTATTCCAATGGAAGTCCTAACACATGAGCACTTTCTAGTATGACGTCAACTAGAAAACCGCTGCACATCAGGAAGATCTACTTCAGTCAAACGAAAAAGCCCTAAGTGTTTCAGAGTATTGGAAGTACAAAATTTGACCGAGGAACGAAAGAGGACACGGAAAATAAATAAAATTGGGATCGTGGCCCTAGGTAACCCCTCAAGCCTATTTTGGAAAGAAACAAAGTTTTGACCAGCCCTGTAATGATTGGAGCATTTGAAATTAATTTCCCCGGAGAACTGTTTGCCCCAAGACTGAAGGATTTGCCTGTGGTCCACAGCCGACATTGGTCGCTGAACTTTCTACTCATAAATTATGAAAGTGGTTTTGCACAGACTATTCCGAGTTCATGCCAGTCCAAGCACCAGGACTTTTACTGAAAGCAAACCTCTGTTATCTTGTGGATAAACATAATATTATAATATACAGGGTGTCCCGTATACAGATGCAAATATTTTGACGGTAGGTTCAGCCCACCGTGGACTATCATATGAGCGAAACTTGCAGTGGGGCATTTTGTTTCGTTAAAGAGTTATGGCCAAATCCCTGTTTTTCCCACAGGTCTAGAGGTCACTTGGATCGATGCACGTTTTTAAAGAAATGATAGCCAGTAAGTAATTTTTGACTTCATGTATGGATAGTCATGCATATTTCCCTTCAAATGCAGTCGGTTGCATGAAAAAATATTGAAAGACCAGAGAGATATTTAATCATAAGTTCAATACTTTTCTAAAATTTGATTTTTCCCTTTTTTCCCTTTCGTGAATTTGAAGTCTTTCTACAGTTCCAATTCTGCGTATCACTAGTTAAAAAATACCCTATTATGTTTAGTTTTAGAAAAAAGAAAGCTCATTTATACTACTCTAAAAATCATGGAACGCAGTACACACAAAGCTCAAAAAACACTTCTGAATCATGATGGAAAATTCAAAGTTGGCTGAATTTTAACAGAATTGGCGCGTAATTTGAGGTATAAATACACTACTCTGGGATGTTTAACAGAGGGAAATTGATCATTCACAGTGGTCGGTCTGTTTGAACTTTTATGTGAATGGGGTTACGGGGTCACAGGGTTATCATGAGGAAAAATGAGAGAGGCTGCAACGAAAGCAGCAACCAGTGGTGTAATTATGGACAAAGTATACACATGGAGAAAGACTCTGCGCTAGCAACAAAAATTGCATTTTATTTTTACAAGTAAAATTAAAAATATCATTTTTGTGTTTATCACAATCATGATATCAAAAACATAACAAATAGTGCCGAAAATTAACCTTGGGTAAAACTCGAACATCCAACCTTAAGGTTACTATTAATATTAATACTTTATTGATAAACTACAAACATGATACAATGATACATTCTGCAACACAGGACATGAAATGAAAAGAACCCAAAAGAATATGTAGCGAACCAAGGGCGAGGTTAAAGCTTGTGGCTTTCTCTTCCACTGAACAAATTGATCGCCTTGTTATTTTCACTATTAGATTTGATTGATATAGTTGGTTAATAGAACTATTTGAACTCAGAAATTTTTCATTTATAACTTGTAGTTGGCACAAAAATGGTCACACAGACCGCTTCAGGCATCGAGTGTTCTTCAAAATGCAATAGCGCCCAGATTCAAAATTTGATAGATGTGTTTCTCTCCTTCTGGTGCCGTTTAATAAGGCGTATCTCATTCGTTCCTTCACGCGTCTGAAAAAACTTTGTATTTATTGAAACAAAATAGCAAAGGGTATTTTTTTACCTAGTGATACGCAGAATTACAATTGTAGAAGTACTCTAAATTCACGAAAGGGAAAAAGGGGAAAAATCAAATTTTAGAAAAGTATTGAATTTATGATTAAATATCTCTCTGGTCTTTCAATATTTTTTTATGCAACCAACTGCATTCGAAGGGAAATATCTATGACTATCCATACATTAAGTCAAAAATTACTTACTGGCTATCATTTCTTTAAAAACGTGCATCGATCCAAGTGACCTCTAGACCTGTGGGAAAAACAGGGATTTGGCCATAACTCTTTAACGAAGCAAAATGCCCCACTGCAAGTTTCGCTCATATGATAGTCCACGGTGGGCTGAACCTACTCTCAAAATATTTGCATCTGTATACGGGACACCCTGTATAATATATTATTATTATTAAATGCTTTATTAGATACAAAGACATATACGAGTATATGCATGTGCAATACAATGTAAACAATAAAATGGAAAAAATAGATAAATACATACATATGTCCTAACTAAAGGGCGGGGTTATTGCCTGTGGCAATCTTTTCCACCCAACCCTTATACTGTTTTGTTATAATATTATTTTTATTTATTTTACTGTTGTACCTGTTGAATTGGTTATAGTAGACCTAAAAGAGTTTGGTGTGAAAATTGGGGCTTCTCTTGTAGGACTCCAACCAGTTCATATAAAAAAAACATGTTGAATGAATTAATCTTTGTCTCGCTGGGGACTACAAACAGGGAGTAGATCAGCAGTCTGGCTGGGGGACTACAAACAGGGAGTAGACCAGCAGTCTGGCTGGGGGACTATAAACAGGGAGTGGATCAGCAGTCTGGCTGGGGGACTACAAACAGGGAGTAGACCAGCAGTCTGGCTGGGGGACTATAAACAGGGAGTGGATCAGCAGTCTGGCTGGGGTACTACAAACAGGGAGTGGATCAGTAGTCTGGCTGGGGGACTATAAACAGGGAGTGGATCAGCAGTCTGGCTGGGGGACTATAAACAGAGAGTTCACCAGCATTGGCTTGGTTGTGGGGGTCCTTATCAAATAAAATATTAGAGAGGTTAGTTCAAATATTAGAGAGGTTAGTTGATGTCATTAACCCAGATAACGCGGTGAATTTTTTTGTTTTATTTTTTTGGAGTGATATAAATTGAGTCCTGAATCAAAATAAGTGCTGTCAACTTATCACTCGGACTCAAAACAAAGAGCTTAAGGTGTCGCCAACTAACCTCCAACAAGCTGAATTAATTAGAAAAATCCACAACGTAGTACCTTTCATCAGATGGGGCTGACGTCCTTCCAGAAGGACGTCCTTCTGGAAGGACGTCAGCCCCATCTGGGTTAATATTCAGAACTACCTGCTGATGAGAGCAAATAAGTTTGAAACAGCTGTCCAGGTATGTTCTGATATTCATGTACATCTAATACAACTTCTCACTTTTCTGTTTATACTGATTATACTGATTAGCCTCCTAGTAAAGACAGTGGTAGAAGTACTGAGTCATTCCTCCACTGTCTGACTACCATCGTTCACGATGACGCCACCCTATGATGATGAATGAATTAAAATATAATAATAAACTTATAAATAAGTCAGCGTCGATGGCATGTTGCATACACCAGTTCTCATCCAATCACTAAAGGTAAGCAACGTCCACCGTGGTGAGGATTATTGTTTTCTGGTTTCGAATCCATTGAGGGTCATCATGGCATACCACGTTCTGCTGGTTAGTATCCAGCCCACTCAGGCTGTGTGAGGTTGGTTTGAGTAGCTGGGTTATTCATCCAGCGAATGGTAAATAAAACCGCCTTCCTAGCCGTTTGCCCGTGCTTTGCAACGGGACTAAATTTCAAATTTACTAAGGCATGGCCGTACTGCTGGACAGCAATGCCTTTTTGAACTTTTTATAATTTTCCTGGACAATGCGATAATGGTTTTGAGGGGGGGGTCAATTCTGAGACATTTTTCGCTATCTCTTACCGTTTTGGCTAAACAACTCCGGACAAACAAACATAGGTAGGTAGGTAGTCCTTTTTTCTGTTTTATATATAGAGATGGACCATGTAGTTGAAACAAACACAACTCTGGTCATCATGGCAATCCACGTTCTCCTATTTAGACCCAAATGAAGCGACGTTCTCTTCCAATGGCATTTAATTTACTTAGTAATAACAATAATACCGCCTTATTTATCCTGATTAGGATTAACGAGTCCCATTATTCCAGTAGTAAGCTATATCATTATCATATCATTGTGGTCAAAAATTAAAAATCCCAAATAAATAAATAGTAAATAACTAATAAATATAGGCTGTATGGAATGGCCTTGCCTACCAATGCCAGAAAAAGAAGAAAAGAAAAAAAAACTAATAAATACCTAAATGAGTTTCTTTGTGTTATTATATCACAATTATTAGTGGGTAGCGCAGAATCATAGGACTCTTCCATATCTTTTAGTATCATAATATCTTATTTTTGACTATAATTCCGCCACTGTTCGCTGCTCACATTAAAGCAGGTACTCATTTTTCCTCACGAGGTATGAGTGGACCCCGAACAACCAAGAACAGAGAAGAAAAAATTATGGGGCTTCTCTTGTCGGAAAACACAGCGGGAATCGAACCCAGGTCACCGTGCGTGCAATGCCTAGCGCGCTCATTCACTCGGCCACGGTGACTTCTCAAAATCCCAAATGGAAGGATGATTTGTCATCTCCCGACTGGGTTTCGAGCCCGCGACCACTGGAATACGAGTGGATTGAAAAAAAAACACTTGTAAGGCTAGAGAGAGAGAGAGAGAGAGAGAGAGAGAGAGTGAGAGAGAGAGGGAGAGAGAGAGAGTGACAGAGAAAGAAAAATAGAAGAGAAGTGAACATACACGATGCCCTCACACTCTGAACGCTGTGCTAGACAGCTTGCTCAGTATCGTTCCCAGATGGAATCAATTACAGAGTTTCAATTACATCAAAGACCCACCGTCCAGTCCAAATGAGAGAAGGAAGTGTGGAGAAGAGGAGTAGTAGGGATAAGAGTGAGAGAAAGTGTAGCAAGTAAAGAAGAGAAGGAAGAGGAGAATAGTGGGTGTGAAAAGGGAATGGAGGATTTGAAGAACAGGGGAGATAATAACTAACCTGTGAAAGAGAGAGAGAAAATGTGGCATGTGGAGAAGACTAGGATGAGGATGATAGGTTGAAAAAAGGGGGAGAGAGAGAAAGAAGAGAAATATAAGGGTGAGGAGAATACGTTGAGAAAAGAGGAAGTAGTGAAGGATATGAGGAAAGTAGAATGTGGATGATGAGAAGAGTAGTGGTAAACGGATGTGACAAGGGAATGGAGGATTTGAAGGCGTGGGAATTACTTGGATGGGAAGAGGAGATAGGACAAGGTGTAGGATAAGAAGATGATAGGAGAGAAGAGGTGGAGGTGTAAGGATTACCAGGCCACAATTATACTGGATGAGTTTAGTGCAGGCTTCGGGCAGTGTTTGCAAAGTGTATGAACAACAATTGAATTATTTCGTGTCTGTTTACTTTCAACCCCTGCTTTCTCAAAGTCTTGTACCTCCTTCTCCTCCTTATCTACTTGTACCTCCTTCTCCTCCTTATCTACTTCTTCTTTCTTTGCTCCTCTTTCAACTTGGTCCTCTTCTTTCAAACCCCCTGATTTTCTACATCCTTCTTCGTCCTTTCCTTATCTTCAAAATCTTGTACATCCCTTTTCTCCTGATCTTCTGTATGCTTCACCTTGCCAACTTTGAACATCTAGTTCCTCTTTGAATCTCGTTCTTTTATTTGAAATCTTCCATTTCTTTTTTCACCCAATCTTACATTTTCTACTTTTGCGAAGTTTTTTCTTTTCTAGTCTTCAGTTTCTATTTATTCCTTACAAAATTATTCTTTCTACTCTTGATGTTTTTTTTGTCCTCGTTGCAATTTTTTTTTTTTACATTTTGTTCTTCACAGTATCTTCTTCTGCAAACTTTCTGCTTTTTCCTCTTACAATTACTTCCCTCCCTTTTTTTTTCTGTTTTTTATTCCTTGCAGCTTTTCCTTTTTCTGTTCTTGCAAACTTTTTACATTATACACCTTCCCTTTTCTTTTCTTTTCAAACTCTGTACTGAAGATATTTTTGTATCCTGGGTCACCAACAGAATTGGAGAGTAGAGAGATTTTTTTTATTGATCCAAGCAAATCAAGAGATATGGGTCATTTCTTATTTCTCTAAACAAACTTTGAAAACGATATTTCCGGGAATCGCAAATTTTAAACCGGATTCTCATTTTGACATTTTCATGTCTTTGCTCTGGCACATAACCAAAATTATGTGACGAAATTATGTAACGATATTATGTAACGATATTATGTAACGAAATATTGAATTGTAAAGGGAGAGAAGAGGGAAAGTGTGTGTCATGCGCACAATGGCGAAGTATTGAATTGTAGAGGGAGAATTTCGCACAATACGAAATTTGGTCAGTTGGGTTTTGGACCTTGAATAGTAAAGATGAAAATGTCCCAATGGTTGCAGACTCGTATGCAAGCGTTTTTTTAAACAAAAATTTAACATCGCTTTCAACTGCATGGTCATATCAGTAGTCTACTTTTGCTACTTTTGCGAAGTTTTTTCTTTTCTAGTCTTCAGTTTCTATTTATTCCTTACAAAATTATTCTTTCTACTCTTGATGTTTTTTTTGTCCTCGTTGCAATTTTTTTTTTTTTACATTTTGTTCTTCACAGTATCTTCTTCTGCAAACTTTCTGCTTTTTCCTCTTACAATTACTTCTCTTCCTTATTTTTTTCTGTTTTTTATTCCTTGCAGCTTTTCCTTTTTCTGTTCTTGCAAACTTTTTACATTATACACCTTCCCTTTTCTTTTCTTTTCAAACTCTGTACTGAAGATATTTTTGTATCCTGGGTCACCAACAGAATTGGAGAGTAGAGAGATTTTTTTTATTGATCCAAGCAAATCAAGAGATATGGGTCATTTCTTATTTCTCTAAACAAACTTTGAAAACGATATTTCCGGGAATCGCAAATTTTAAACCGGATTCTCATTTTGACATTTTCATGTCTTTGCTCTGGCACATAACCAAAATTATGTGACGAAATTATGTAACGATATTATGTAACGAAATATTGAATTGTAAAGGGAGAGAAGAGGGAAAGTGTGTGTCATGCGCACAATGGCGAAGTATTGAATTGTAGAGGGAGAATTTCGCACAATACGAAATTTGGTCAGTTGGGTTTTGGACCTTGAATAGTAAAGATGAAAATGTCCCAATGGTTGCAGACTCGTATGCAAGCGTTTTTTTAAACAAAAATTTAACATCGCTTTCAACTGCATGGTCATATCAGTAGTCACCGTGGCAGAGTGAGTTAGCGCGCTAGGCATTGTACGCATGGTGACCTGGGTTCGATTCCCAGCGGGGCAGGAAATTTTTAATTTATTCTTTTTCGTCTGGTGGTGCTGCAGTTCCGCAGCTCCTTAGCACCGGCCGCGCCTGGCTACTATTTAATTTAATCACAAGAATGATAGGACAATTAATTGAAAATTTCACAATTAGCATAATGACAAATGTTCAGTTGTTCACGATGTTCAAATGTTCAGTTGTTACCGACCTCATACATACCTTATCAATTCAAAACAGCTGAATATTGTAACTTGAGGCAACTCTCTAACACTACAGCAATGTAGAAAAAAGGAAGGCAACGCTGGGAGAAGTTAAAGCCATGATCAAAAGACCAGGCAACGTTCGGAAGCTTAGAAAATAAGGCAACGCTAAGAGAAGCTAAAGCAACGCTAAGAGAAGCTGAAAATCTCATGCAGCACTGCGGAAAGTAATTTAACCCTCGGCGAACCTAAAGCCACGATGGAAAGATCAGGCAACAATGGGGTAAGTAAGGGAAAGCTAGAAAAAGTTAAAGCAAAGCTGTAAATTTCATTTGACTCAGAAGAAAGTAAGAAAGCGCTGGAAGACACTAAAACCATGATGGAAAGATCAGGCAACGCTAGAAAAAGTAAGACAACGCTGGAAGCAGCTAAAGCCATGATATAATAGAATTCTCCTGCAACACTAAGGAAAGTAAGACAACGCTGGAAGTAACTAAAACCATGATAGAATTCTCCTGCAACACTGGGGAAAGTAAGACAACGCTGGAAGCAGCTAAAGCCATGATAGAAATCTCATGCAACACTGTGGAAAAAAAGACAAAGCTGGAAGCAGCTAAAGCCATAATAGGAATCTCATGCAACACTGAGGAAAGTAAGACAACGCTGGAAGCAGCTAAAGCCATGATAGAAATCTCATGCAACACTGAGGAAAGTAAGACAACGCTGGAAGCAGCTAAAGCCATGATATAATTCTCATGCAACACTGGGAAAGTACGACAAAGCTGCGGTGGAGGAATCTAACGCTGCAAAGCGAAAGCAACACTGGAAAAGCTAGGAAGCTCACCCAGTTCGGTGGATTAATTTTCAAAATCCCAAACGGGGAGAAGCAGCTGGGTTGAGTGCTCGCATTTGTTCCAGTGGGAAGACTGGGAATCGTAAAGTAAATATACGAAAAAATAATAAAATAAACTCCTGTAACAGTAATGGCGGAAGCGGTGTTTGTTGTTCTGAAGCTCTGGAGAGAAGACATGGACGCGGAAGAATAGGAGGAGGAGGAGAAGAGGAAGGAGAGAAGACATGGGGAAGAGAAGGAGAGCGAGTAGGAGGAAACAGAACAACTAGAGGTATTAACTCTGGAGAAAAGAAATGGAGGAAGAGAAAGAACGAAGGAAAGAGAAGACAAGCAAGAAGGGGAGGAGTAGGAAGAGAAAGAACTGGGAGAGGTGGAGTTTTGGAAGAGGGGGGAATTAGACTGTTTAATTTGTTTACCTCCTGATATCAGTGGCGGCACCGCAAAGGTTAGCATGCGTTTTGTAACATATTTTGAAGCAGAAAAAAAATGTGGAAATTATTGACGACATATTTCGTTTGACCATTATTGAATTTCAACTGAAATAGTGATGGAATTAGAAGATAATAAAACATATTATGTATTGCACTATTTTAAGACTAAATAGGTTATTAGCCAGATTTCCATTGAGAGGGTTTGGTATTAATTAGCTATTTATAAGAAAAATTTATAGTCAAACTTTATTATAAAATATAGGATATACACGTCATTCAAAGAATTTGTGAGAGGGAATGAGCCCGCAATGCTGGCTGCACTCCCTTTCTGAATGGCCAGGCTCAAACGTTGGGTAAGGTAGCATGCTGCTCTCCCGTCCCCAGTCTGTTATAATGTTGAATAACAGACTATAATAATAATCCAGTGGAAAATTCCAAAATGGCTTGTGGACAAAACTTCGGGTTAGAATTGTGTACCCGCCACTGAGAGGCTGGAAAATTCAAGTGGAAGCCATTGGAAAATTCCCAAAATGCTTGCGGACAAAATTTGGGGTCAGATTTGTGTACCCGCCACTGAGGGGCTACCCCAGCACACTTGAGATTCTCTATTTATCTTTCCTCCGTAAATTTTCAAATACTATGGAACATTATTTACTGCAACAGTGAGGGAGGGAGGGCGGATGAGGGGGAATGGAAAATGTACAGAAAAATTGGAAAGTAACGAGAGAGAACTCAGAAAGAGAAACAGTAAAGAGAGAGAGAATGATAGATAGGGAGAGCAAGAGAGAGATGAAAAAGGTACACAAAAATAGAAAAGTTAGGAGAGAGAGAGAGAAAATAACTAAAGAACAACGGTTGAAAAAGGTACAAAACTTTTATTTATGATTAAATTAAATTTCAACCAAAATGTAAAAACTTTCATACATATTAGACATAGGATTTTGTTTTAAATAGGACCTATTTTTCCCACAATTCTCTTCTTTCAAACTTTCATTCTGCACTTGTTTCTAGAATGGCAAAGTGGCCATTTTGTTTTAACTGAATTGAAAATCCATTTTATAATTAATTGCAAGTGAATGAATTAGTAAATGAATTTAAATATAAAAAAGTTAATGAAATACAAGAGGCCCAGTATTTTGCTTCATTAAGTTTGAAAATTTAAAACGCCGACTTCTTTTCAAAGGGATTAAATTAAAGATGGCGACTTTCTGTCGTCAAAGTTTTCGATAAAGGCTTTCTAATCGTCATTGTTGCCTTTCAAGGTCACGAATGACATTATAATAAAAGAGCAATACCCCTTCGAGCGTTTAAAAAATTGTACGGGCATGACTTAACTTTTGAAATTCCTTTGTGATGAGAGAGAATGCTTTTTGACTGGGAGCCAACTTTAGAATGGGTAGGAAGATATGATTTTTTTTATTTATAAGAAGGTACTAAATATGTTGTTCTTGAAATGAAAATAATATCTATGATTCTTTATTTTTTATTGGTTATATTTTGAGAAACTTTTCAGACGATTAACTCTACAACCGGAGTCCTTGAGATGTGAAATTTTTTGTACTCAAATAAGAAATTTCCCAGTTTTTTCAGACGTGTTTGGAATCTGAATAGCTCAGTGGTTAAGAACTCGCTTGCCATGCGGAAGGTCCCGGGTTCGATCCCCCGTGCCGACAAAAAATTGTATTCTTCATTTGGTTACAGTTGTAAGTTGTTAGTAAGGGATATGTACATACCTTCCGGTGCGCTCGTGTTGACCCAGCATCTAAATGGAAAGTATTGTGTCACTTCTCGCCCATCAGAGGAGAGGCATGCTACGGGATGGGCAGGCTACAGCACAGACCACAACTGTCTACAGTATCTCCTGTTTCATGGCTACGAAATAAAAAAGGCTGTGAAACACTCATCTTAAAAAAAAACAGTTCATTTGAATAAGGTCTGGGCTCTATGTGTGTTTCATCACGAAAACGAATTTAAACTGAGTCATACATTCTAAAATGTAAACACGAATTAGTCTAATTGAAGAAAAATAATAAAACTCAACATAACATGCTTAACCAAACAAAAATTAACAACATTAATAAATATAATCACCAACAAAGACCTCATTAACACGAAACCAGAAGAAAATGTTCCATAGTATGTGAGAGAGAGAGTATTTTAGTTTGAGCCAAAAGAAAAACAAATATTCTAAGAAATATTTCAGAATTTTCCTCGAAAGGTCGAAGACTGGCCTTTGAGATTTTGATATAATTTCATATTACGTATATTAACTTTGTATGTGCCATGTAGCAATTGTAATATTGACCTACATACTGCTACAAGCACAGTCATTCTGATGAACAGGAGAACCTTGAAGTGACTTCGCTAATTTTTGTATGGTTGGCGCCTCCACTAAGTTCTATGTAAGCGTATTCACTGATTTCCGTATGCTTGGCGCCTCCACTATGTTCTATGTAAGCGTATTCACTGATTTCCGTATGCTTGGCGGCTCCACTAAAACTATCAACTAATATACTTTCGGTAATTTCCTACCCATACATGGTTACATACTCTATGTATGGGTAATTGGAAAGTTGAAATGAAGGTCGACCTTAATACCTAATGAAATCAGCTGCGTCCTCGGCCAGGCTAGAGAAGCTTCCTCCATTCTGGAAACTATGATCTAGAAATACATCATGGCACGTCAAATATACTCATCCCCAAATTTTCCCTTTCTCTTTACCTCTCTTTCTCTTATTCTATTCCCTCTTTCCCATATTTTATTTCTCTCTCCTTCTTGTTTCAATTTCCTCTTCCCCCTCCCTCACGCCTGGCGATTTCAAACAGAAAATTTCCCTCGCCATACAGAGGGGTAATGCAGCGAGCATATTGGGCTCTTTGCCATCAAGTATCAATATGGATGAGGTGTTTTACTTGTAAAAAAAAGTTATGTTCATTAAAAATACTACACTTCAGTGTGTGACAATTTAAATTCGAATTGTGATGCTGGCTATTCCCGGCCATACTCAGTCTGGGTGAGGTCAATTTCAGTAGCTGGATTGCGAGTTTCCTGCGAATTGAAGGTAACACCTCCGTCGTGATATATGACCAAATAACCATGCAGTTGAAAGCAACGTTAAAACCAAAAAAAAAAAAAAAAAAAAATAATGGCTCCGAGTCATTTCAAGTGTGTTTCACGAAGGTTTTCCAGGTTCAATTCTCCACTTAGTAGAAGTTTGTATCAAGCTCGCCGGGAGGCGAGCGCTGTTTCATAAATCCAAGCCACTATCACTTAACAGTAACGACAAGTGGTAACATTAGCGGAGTAACAAGAAAATAACACAGGATTAGAGTAGAAGAGCCAAATAATTCATCTGACATTAACTTATATGTCCCATTTGATGAATTAGTGTCTTCGTAACGTCTTGACATTGTGCTTCTAAATTTCATGATGTACATAATATTAGGGCTCGTTTCTTGTTTCTATCTCTCTCTCTCTCTTCCTCTTTCATTCTCTCTCTCTCTTTATTTCTTCCTCTTTCATTCACTCTCTCTCCCCTTCTCTTTCTTTGCCTCTCTCCTTCCCTCTCTCTCTTTTTTCCTCTCTCTTTCTTACTTTCTCTTTCTCTTTTTTCCTCTCTCTTCCTCTCTCTTTCATTCTCTCTCTCTTTCTTCTATTTTCAATATCTCTCTATCTCTCTTTCTTCTATTTTCAAAATCTCTCTCTCTTTCTTCTTTTTTCAATATCTCTCTCTCTCTTTTCTTCCTTTTTAAATATTTCTCCTCATAAACTTTTCTCTCTCCAGGCTTTTATTTCTGTTTTTCTCTCCTTCGTTCCACTCTTTCTTATTAATGTCTTCCTTCTTCTTCTTCTTCTCCTCCTTTTCTCTTAACTTTTTTTTTCTCCCTCCTTAACTTTTCTTCCTCTACTCTTTCCTTCTTCTCCTCCTTTCTTCTCTCTCCCCTCCTCCTTCATCCATCCCACCTATGCCACACCGCCCACCGTTTAAGTTATTGTAATTCCCATCTCCTTACTTATATCCCATTAAACGTTCCGATGTCATAAAAGTTTTTAATGTTCAACTTGCAGAAGAGCAACTTATGTGGAACATAAACATGTGAGAGGCGGGGCGGTGCTGGTGAGGAAAATTGAGGGAGTCTCGTTATTGAGGAAACATGAGGAAAGCGGGCAGCTCCTCCAACCACGCACAGGAGGCTATGAAAAGTTGAGTTCAAAATTGAAACCTAAAATCGAGCATGATACCAAAAACTGTTGGTATCTTACAAATACGAGGCACGTCCAGAAAGTAAGTGTACCTTGATTTGTGTAGGCCTCAATAAAATGTTTAAAATAACCTATTCGCATGTGTAAGTGTATATGTGTAAGTTATTTTTCAACGTATTCGTCCTAGCTCTCGATACAGGTGGTGAGGCATGGGATCAATGTTTGTCTGCCTTTGCCGAAATTTTTTCCGCTAGCTCCTTTGACCACTCCTTCACCTCATGTTTCTTGTCCTTGTCGGTTGAAAACTTTTTTCCACCCATGTGTATCTTCACTATCTTCACGGCAGTGACCAAGAGATATTGTGAAGGTGCCAGGCCAGGGGAATGAGTAGGGTGGATCAAAACATCCCATCTTAATGAGTCCTAAAGTTGCCTCGTAGCTTTAGGCGAGTGAGGTCTGGCATTACACGTATCAGTCAGCTCCTCGTATCGCTTTTTTCAATTTTCTTGGAACCCTCAGTATCTTTTTGTGATAATGGTCTCCTTCAGAGCCAGATATTTCATCAAAATTATGCCTTCATGATCCCAAAACAAAAATTCCATGTTTTTTTTGCTGAAAATGGGGTTCTGATTTTTTGGAATTTTTCTTGGTCGCTATGAACCTCAGGAAACCACTAATACACATTAGTACGATTTATAACTCTACCACCATGAAGAGATTCAAACTCATTCAACACCTCAACTGGAATTTTTCCTCCTTAAAAAGGCAGCGGCTGACAGCGGTGATTAATTTCACACTTGGCGGGAGATGGAATCGACGTGTTTTTCTAAAATTGCTCTTAAGTAAAGAGTTTTGAACGTACTGGCTTTAAATTAGTCTTCTTTTAAAGAAAAGAAATCAGACTCAACAAAAAGGTGCTTACATATTGAAAAAAATATTCCCTTTCGCTTTATCTAAATGTATAGTACCAGACAGACCACTAAGCTATCAGAAGAGACAGATGGAGCTACAAACCTGCGGCTCATGATTCTACACCATTCCCAGTACACCATGAGCTCTTATTAGCCACACACGCCACCCTCCATCCAACCCAGAAAGACCCCCGTTTTACTGCGGATCCCGGGTAGTAAAACATAATACCCGTAATAGAAGAAATACTTTGCTACGTGAACATTAAATTTACATTTTTCTTGTTATTTTTCTGCTTCTCTTTAGTAGCATTGAAATTTCTATGAAATATAAATGGTATCCACCACATTCTCAGGTAAAATTTATACGCGCAGAATTTATTTATCTCTGCAAACTGAACGAGAAGGAATGTTTTCTATGAATTTTCGCTATAAATACTTTATTACTACTACAACATATTCAATTATTAAATTTTTTTTTTTTTTTCGTAGCCATGAAACAGGAGCTACTGTAGACGCTTGTGGCTATGTTGTAGCCTGCCCATCCTGTAGTATGCCTGCCCATCCTGTACTATCTCAAATCAGGACGTTTAAACCAAAGAGAATCAACTGGTCACAATAGACCTAACAAAGGTTGGTGTGATAATTTGGGCTTCTCTTGTGGAACTCCAACCAGTGAATCGCCATTGTGTAACTTTGTCATTTTCGACGCCTACCAATAGCGCAGCATTGTGGAGTACTCTATTATTGTTTTTTTGGGGGGGGATTATAATGGTCAAGAGCCCCGAGAATGTCAATCAGAATTTTTCTATTTATCCTTTACAAGAACATTGGAAAGATTTTATTTCCGATGGTATTATACAGGAGAAAAAAAGAGCTCATGTGGGCTAGGACTGTGGAGTTGTCAAGCTCTAACCATAATCTTGAAACTTCATGTTTACGTTAAGCATAGAGAGTATTCCTAATTCTTATCATAAATTGGTTTTACAATATTTACCCTCTGCAAGATTTAACCAGTGATAAAAATTAATTCCGTGTCCGTAAGGTAGGGACAGATAACTAAATCACGGTGGTGAGAGGATTATGTGGACGCCCAGATCCAATGCCCAGGATCTTTTCATGTCCATTGATTCTATATGGTTTTAACGTCCTGACTTGAGGTAGTACCGTCCATTCGCTGGGAATCATACCAGCTACCCACATTAACCTCACCCAGCCTGGGTAGGGCCGGAATTGCCAGCCTCACGTGTTCGGAGGAATTTTCTGTGCGAAAAGTCTGCTCCAACCAGGAATCAAACTCAGGATCTCTGGACTGCGGGAAGTAGTCACAACCGTTACGCCACGGAGGCTGGGTTTAACCAGTGAATATAATAGTAATAATAAGTTGTCGTTCAATGAGAATTAAAAAAGGACACCTGTAAGGAAATAGTTATCTCCGATGGAATATTTTTGCTGTCGATAAATTTTAAACATGCGATTGCGAACTCACCAATCTCACCAGCGTACGAATAGCTCAGTGGTTAAGCATCACTCGCTTGCCATACGGAAGGTCCCGAGTTCGAACCCCCGCGCCAACAAAAGTTTGTATTCAAAATTTGGTTAGACTTGTTTGTAAGGGGTACCTTCCGGTGCGCTCGTGTGGACCCAGCACCTAAATGGGAAGTAATGTGTCACTTCTCGTCCATCAGAGGGGAGGCATACTACGGGATGGGCAGGCTACAACACAGGCTACGTCTATAGTAGCTCCTGAATCATGGCTACGAAATAAAAAAGGTTGTGAACTATTCATATTTAAAATAAATAAATAAAATAAAATCAATATGAATTCTATCTTAAGACTATGTTTAAAACTTACTTCTGCAGCTCGAAGATTTTGCCTCAACCAAGTTGGGACACTTACGAACATTGGACAATCTGAAAGATGGTTCTTACCTGTGAACAGGAAAAATTAAAAAAAATGAAAAATTGAAATCCGAACATAAAATATTTTATTTCTCAAAATACGAACACAGTACCTCGGATTTCTATTTTTAGAAATTCTCGTCTGGTAATTTTAGTAATTATAAATGGCTTTTTTTAAGTTATGCAAAAACATTTCATGAATTTTGGCTCAACGTTGAATTATCAACTAATATACTTATACAACAGTTTTTGTCAGATCACTTAAGTTAAGAAACTTTGAGGACTTGGTGGTTCGGGACGCCATAGCAAAAAAAAAAAATTAATAAATAAAGAAATTGACCAAAGAAACAAGAATAAAAAAGAGAATGAAGCTAATGTCCTACCTAAAGGGCGGGGTTATTGCCTGTGGCAAACTCTTCCACCCAACCCTTTGGTCGGAGACCATCACTCCCCTCCAGTAGTAGCCAAGCTGGCTACAACATCCAAAGTAGCTGCACTTGCTCTTGTTTCATGACTAGTGGAAGAAAATAATGTTCTATTGCACATACATACCTACTACAGGGTGTATCAAAAGGTCTTGTACGAAAAGAAACCACGGATAGTAGAGCTCAAATAAAGGCCACTTTGCTTAATAAACCCCTACGGAAATGGACTCTAACGAGCGACCTAAGAGTATATTTCATGACCCCCCCCCCATAACTACGCCCCTGGTCGGGGAAAAAGTGTCCAATACTCACCAAAGAAGGAAGATAACAATCGGAGACGTTATACAAAAAATGAAGTCAATCACAAAATAATTGGACTTTTTTTTCTTTCGATTCGATTTTTAAGTGCCAACTTGTAATGGCCTTAGTGACCTTAGGGTCCATTACAGTATAGGGGTTTTTTAAGCAAAGTGGCCTTTATTTGATCTCTACTATACGTGATTTCTTTTTGTACATGACTTTTTGATACACCCTGTATTGTCGTATTGAAATTTGAAACTATGGAACCTAAAACCACTTGGTGGAGCCGTTTCAGCTTTCAGCAAACGCCACGCCCACATAGGAGAAGCACGCACCCAGCTACATTATGGCTATTTATGACGTCGCTTATTAAATTCTGAACAGATTCCACGTATGAGGTTCTGGTGAGTAAGAAACTTATGAGGGACATTGAGGGAATTCCTGGCTATCGCTTCTCAAACTCTCGGGGCCGAATTTAAGGGTTGGGTGGAAGAGATTGCCATAGGCAATAATCCCGCCTTTTAGTTAGGACATAATATGTTTCTATATATTTTTCTATTATACTGTACTTTTCGAATTCTATTACATTAATTTATTTTTACTCGGGTAATGCCGCCACTGGTCGTTACTCATACAAGTAACTACTCATTTTTCCTCACGAGGTATGAACGGACCCCGAACATTCAAGCACAGAGCAGAAAAATTCCTGCCCCGCTGGCAAAGTCACCATGCGTGCAATGCCTAGCGCGCTAACTCACTCTGCCACGGTGACTACTATATTTTGTATAAGTATATATTTTTTTTTTTTTAACAAGAATGTTTATAATTACAATAATATGGTACAGGGTCAAATACTAGAAAGATGAAAAAATTCCAACCTATATACCTAGTATATTGTATAGGTTTACTTGGTATATATTATACAGGGTGTAACAGACTAAATGTAAAATCTCTTAAGAGGTGGTAGTATAGATCATTTCCAACCATTAATGTTCTATAACACTTTTGATTTAACTCAGTGGTTCTCGAGATATTATTTTTTTGAATTATTTTTACAGGTCCCCTGCCGCTCGACAAAGAATGGCATCTAACTCCGTAAATACAGCAGATGAAGCAATAGATTTAACTTTTTCCATAAGATAACAATATTTCACTATTATTTAGACTAGATTTATTCTTAAAAAGTGCACACGTACTGAAAAAAATCGGCAGCAGCGGAAAATTTATCGCGAACATGAAATCCACCTGAAACTTCAGCCGCCATTTTCTCAAAATACTGCCCTCATAAAGTATTGGTTTCATTTCTGTAAAAACTTGCTTGAAGTCTTATCTTTCAGAAAATATGACACACTTGATATAAAACTTTCATTTTTTATTGAAACCAAGAGAAATAAAAAAAAGTCAGTCAGTACTACTAACTATACCTACTAGGCTACCATCCTACTTTTACCTAGGGAACTAATTTTTTTCTTCAATTTGACAAATTATGGTTGCCATTTATTTTCCAACGGCCCAAAAGTTTGCCTCCGTAGACTCTTAACTTGGAGGTCACTGGTTCGAGTCTCAAGTGTGGCAAATTAGTATGTACGTATCCATGTATGATACTTTTAGCTGTGGTGCTTCAGAAATCAATATTAATCGTAATTGTTCATTTGTTCATAAGAGGAAAGGGTCTCAATGATAAAATGGTTTGAATGAAATAAACATAACAATGTACCTACATAGTTAACACCCACAGGTAAAGGTGGTACGGTAAATACTGAACATTCATAAGTTGGTACATAGAGGTACAAATTATTAGGTTAGTAGGTACCGAATTTTAATAAAACACATGGAATACTAAAATATTAAGGTCAATTAGTAGTCACCGTGGCAGAGTGAGTTAGCGTGCTAGGCGTTGCACGCATGGTGACCTGGGTTCGATCCCCAGCGGGACAGGAGTTTTTCTGCTCTGTACTTGGATGTTCGGGGTCCACTCATACCTCGTGAGGAAAAATGAGTAGTTACTTGTATGAGTAACGACCAGTGGCGGCATTACCAGAGTAAAAAGAAATGAATGTAATAGAATAATTCGAAATGTGAAGGAGGCTCTTAGTAATGCTGCGCTACCCACAAAAAATGTGAAGAGGCCTTGTGCTTCACCACAAATAAAACCATACATACATACTAAAATATTAAGGTCAATTAATCACGATCGTGGTGTCACAATAGCTCAAACTCGTCTTACTAAATATTTGCCATACTTGAGACTCGAACCAGTGACCTCCAAGCTAAGAGTCCGCAGCCTTATCAATGAATCGACTGAGGCTAACTTTTTGGGCCGTTGGAAAGTAAATGACAACCATAATTTGTCAAATTGAAGAAAAAAATTAGTTCCCTAGGTAAAAGTAGGATGGTAGCCTAGTAGGTACAGTTAGTAGTACTGACTGACTTTTTTTTTTAGTTTCTCTTGGTTCCAATAAAAAATGAAAGTTTTATATCAAGTGTGTCATATTTTCTGAAAGATAAGACTTCAAGCAAGTTTTTACAGAAATGAAACCAATACCAATTTATGAGGGCAGTATTTTGAGAAAATGGCGGCTGAAGTTTCAGGTGGATTTCATGTTCGCGATAAATTTTCCGCTGCTGCCGATTTTTTTCAGTACGTGTGCACTTTTTGAGAATAAATCTAGTCTAAATAATAGTGAAATATTGTTATCTTATGGAAAAAGTTAAATCTATTTCTTCATATACTGTATTTACGGAGTTAGATGCCATTCTTTGTCGAGCGGCAGGGGACTTGTAAAAATAATTCAAAAAAATAATATCTCGAGAACCACTGAGTTAAATCAAAAGTGTTATAGAACATTAATGGTTGGAAATGATCTATACTACCACCTCTTAAGAGATTTTACATTTAGTCTGTTACACCCTGTATACTTAGAATATATGTATTTATGTATGGTACAGAGTCATTTACTAGAAATATAAGTGTAAAAATTCCAACCTGAACAGCCCCTGAGTGGACTGCAGTTTCCAAGAATTGCACCAGGCGCACATACTCTACACGTGTACATAATTATTCGCCCTTCCTCTTTAATACCTCTCCAATTGAGCTTACTTCTAACGCCATGAAAAGGTAGCGGTTCAAAATCGAGAGTCGATAAGAAAATTGTAGGTATTCTAAATTTTGTTTGAGACAAAATTCGGGACAGATGAAACATAGAACATTCACTATCAGAAAATGATGTATATATATAACGTTTTCAACAATAATATTCAAATTTCTGATATTTCTGAAGACTTTAGTATTAGGGTTCCTTTGTTTAGGAACTAGAAAAAATCCTGGTTTTTTCTATATTAGTAACCAGCTCTGTGCGCCAGAGGGTATTAACTCACCATTAATATCTGCTATGTTACTTTACAATCAACACTCCTCTAAATTGGACCTTTCAAATAATGTAAATATCTTTAAGAATAAATGTAAGCAACAACTAGGTTTAGAAAATTTTAATATTACCTAGGTTAAGTATTAAGTTCATGTAATTGCAGTGAAACACATTGCGTTTGAACGTTAATTAAAAAAAAAAAAAAAAAAAAAAAAACACGATCGTCAGGACCTAACCTAACGTCTTAACCTAAGTAGTCACCGTCGCCGAGTGAACCTTAGTTCGATCCCCAACGGGGCAGGAACTATTCTGCTCTGTACTTGGATGTTCGGGGTCCACTCATACCTCGTGAGGAAAAATGAGTAGTTACTTGTATGAGTAACGCCCAGTGGCGGCATAATTAGAAAAAAAAAGAAATTAATGTAATAGAATTCGAAAAGTAAAGGAGGCCCTTAGTATCTTAGTAATGCTGGGCTACCTTTAAAAATTGTGAAGAGGCCTTGTGTTTCACCACAAATAAAGTCATGCACAGACCTATCGTTATTTTGTTTTAAAAAAATGCCTTCTAGATTAATTGATAAGGCGGCGGACTTGTGACCTGGAAGTCGGTGGTTCAAGTTCAGGATTTAGCGTAGATTTAGTAAAGCGAGTTTGAGCAATTGCTTAGAACTAACTTTAGTTAGTTAGCTAACTTTAGGTCACGAGTGCGCTGACTTACTCATCGAGCGACCAGACCAGCATTGCGTGGCAGTAAGAAGCACATGATATTTATTTTATGAATAATATCAACAGTGATATCAAAACTATTCAAATCCACATTGAAATAAAAATTGATTTAATTGAGACTCGAACCACTGACCTCCAGGTTACTAGTCTGCTGGCTTAACAACCAAACAACTGGAGGATAATACCCAGTCCCCAACCATGTTGAACGTGTTGATCAACAATTTCGCCTGAAGTGTTGGAGTGTTGAAAATTGAGTTGGGAACGGTGCAGTGTTGATCAACAGTGTTGAACAACACCGTTCCAGTAACATTCTCCTCTCTCAAAATCCCCGAATCTCCGTTTCAACACAACGCACTCCGATTGGTTATTGCGCTCAAATTAACCAATCAGAGTGCGTTGTGTGACGGTTGAAAGGGAGATTTGGGGATTATGAGAGAGCCAGCGCCTACTAAGCATTGCATGTCAGTCAGCACAGAAAGCTGACTTTGAGAAGCGATGACTGCCACCATTATTATGCATGCTGATGCAACCTTCCCCCTCCCTCCTCTCCCAGTTCCGAACATGCTGATTTGATGAGATACCCCCACCCTCTCTATGTTTCTACCATTATCGGATGAAAAGTATGTCAAGCAAGCCTTTATCTTCTGTCTCTCTCACTTGAATGGGGTTTGTCTGCTAGAGATAAGCACTAAACAGTTTCCCCACTCTCTCTCTCTTTCCTCTATCTATATTTTATCCTTCTTTTTTTCTCTCTTTTTCATTCCTCTATCTTTATGTTATCCTTCTTTTCTTTCTCTCTCTCTCTCCTCTATCTGTCTCTTGTTCTTTCTTTCTCTCTCTCTCTCTCTCTCTCTCTCTCTCTCTTCTCTTTCATCTATCTATGTCTTCTTCTTCTTTTTTCTCTGTTTCCCTCTCTCTCTCTCCCTCTATTCTTCTCGTATTCTTTCTTTCTCTCTGTCTCTGTCTCTCTCTTACTCTTTCTCTCTCCCTCTCTCTCTCTCTTTCTCTCTCTCTCTTTCTCTCTATCTCTCTCTTTCTCTCTCTCTTATACTTCTTTCTTTCTCTTCATCTGCATTCTATATTATCCACCTCCTTTTCTGCTATCCTAATAACTCTTCTCCTTATACAGTGGAACCTGGATATAAGAGAACTCGAGGAATCGGAAATTTATCTCTTCAACCCAGGTTTCTTATGAGGTTATGAGGAGAGGTGAATTAGACCCGAAATTGTTCTCTTATAGGTATCGATGATTCTCTTTTATCCAGTTCCCTTATAACTAGGCTCGACTATATTTAGACCCCCTACATTATTGGTTTGGACTATCTCTGGACAAAGTGGTTTCAGTTTTGATATCAATTTAAAATTACACCCTGAATGCTTTTGACCTGTGTACCAGATTTCAAGTATCTAGTTTATACCGTTAATGAAATATTTGTTTATAGATAATTAGACAAACGAATTTATGACTGAAACTTTGACATGATGACCGAATTATGAAACAGGATTAAATATCCAGAATGTGTTAATCCAAGACACTCACAACAGCTGATATAAATGGGTTGAAATTTCTACCAGAGGGCGTGTTATGGGATAGTGTAGGATTAGCTAATCCTGTTCCGTAATTTTGGGTGATTCCTTTAATTTCTATAGGATAGGGAAAGTAAAAAATAAAAACTCCTGCAAGATGCAAGCAATAACTAAAAAAAAACCTAATAGGAAGTGCATACAACCTAAGAAATGAAAACACTCCAAGTAAAACATGGGTGATTCCTTTAATTTCTATAGGATAGGGAAAGTAAAAAATAAAAACACCTGCAAGATGCAAGCAATAACTAAAAAAAAAACCTAATAGGAAGTGCATACTACCTAAGAAATGAAAACACTCCAAGTAAAACATGAATAAAGAACTCGCTAGTAAAAGTTATTAAGAAATGTTTCTCGAGGGTTACAAAAGTACGAAACCTCTCTCTTCATCTTCAGTATCTCCGGCTCTTACGAGACTTTTTCCTCTTCTTCTCTTCCTCTATATTCTCCTTCTCCTCCTCCCTCCTTCTCCTCTTTCTTGTCCTTCTTCTCCCTTTCATACAATTGCTTCCTCTTCCTCTTTCTCCTCTCTATGCACTTATTCTTCTTCTTTTATTGCTTCTCCTTATTTAATTATTTTCTCTACTTTCGTCTTCTTCCTACCACATCTCCTTGTTCTTCTTTTCACTTTTACCTTATTTCTCCTTCTCCTCCTTTTTTCTATTTTCTTTGTCACTCTAATTTAGTTCTTCTTCTCTTCCACCTTCTCTTCTTTTCTTTTTCTCTTCCTACTTCATCTCTTCTTCCTCGTCTCCATTTTCTTCTCTCCCTCTCACTCAATCGCTAACTCTGAAAGAGTTCCCTTCTTTTCCACCTTCTCCTTCTCCTCCTCTACCGTCTCTACATATATTTTTGGTTTATTATTCAACAATTTAGATCAATCTTTATTTACATTTTTTTATATACAGGTACAGTCAAAAGGTATAATTAATTAAATATAAACAAAGTTTGATCAAGGGTGGTGATAATGCCTTTGGCATTTTCTTCTTTAACTCATTCTATTGCACATCCCTCCTATTATTCTTTCTGCTTCTCGTCTAATGATTCTTCCTGTCTCCTCATCCTCATTCTCCTCCACCTGTTTCCTCTTCTTCCTCTTGATCTCTCTCATTTATTTATGCATTTATTTATTTATTTATGCATATTTTTTTCACTTTAACATGTTCAATTGTTTATATTATCAATTTTCATTATATTTTATTTTTCACCATATTTATTACTTACCTATTTTATAAATTTTACATAACCAGGCATTATCGCTTGTTATTTTTACTAATATTATTGATTTAAACAGTTTATTTATTTAATAACAAATACTTATGAGATAATGAAATGAGAGCAAGAGGAAGAAACAATCTCCTCAGAAGTTATCCTTTAGCTTAGGAGATTATGTATGTTATTATTAATTTGTACAAAATAAAGTAACCAATATTCAATTCAATTCAATTCAATTCATTCTATTGCAAATTCCTCCTACACATTCTTCTCTTGCCGTCATCTTTCTGTCTCCTCCACATCTTCCCTCTCTTTCCTTCTCATCCTCCCCCCTCCTCCTACACCTCTTCCCTCTCTTTCCTTCTCATCCTCCCCCCTCCTCCTTCACCTCTTCCCTCTCTTTCCTTCTCATCCTCCCCCCTCCTCCTCCAAATCTTCCCTCTCTTTCCTTCTCATCCTCCCCCCTCCTCCTACACCTCTTCCCTCTCTTTCCTTCTCATCCTCCCCCACCTGCTCCCCCCTCCTCCTTCACCTCTTCCCTCTCTTTCCTTCTCATCCTCTTCCACCTGCTCCCTCCTCCTCCTCCACATCTCCCCTCTCTTTCCTTCTCATCCTCCCCCACCTGCTCCTCCCTCCTCCTCCACATCTTCCCTCTCTTTCCTTCTCATCCTCCCCCACCTAGTCCCCCCTCCTCCTCCACATCTTCCCTCTCTTTCCTTCTCATCCTCCCCCACCTGCTCCCCCCTCCTCCTTCACCTCTTCCCTCTCTTTCCTTCTCATCCTCCCCCACCTGCTCCCCCCCTCCTCCTTCACCTCTTCCTTCTCATCCTCCCCCACCTGCTCCCCCCTCCTCCTTCGCCTCTTCCCTCTCCCCCCTTCCATGTCCTTCTCCCCCTCCTCCTTCATATCTTCCTTTTCCTTCTTCCATGTCCTTCTCCCCCTCCTCCTTCATATCTTCCTTTTCCTTCTTCCATGTCCTTCTCCCCCTCCTCCTTCATATCTTCCTTTTCCTTCTTCCATGTCCTTCTCCACCTCCTCCCAGTGTTCGTCTGCAAATTATGAGTCTCGCCGTGAGATGATCACGTAGTAAAAGGTAGTTGTGCTGAGTTTTAAGAAATTGAGTGCGAAATTGTTGCAGCAAAATTCCTCCTCTTCAATGTTCTACTTCTGAAAAAGAAAAACATTATCTAGATAATTTTGATTTCATTGAATTTTTTTTTTTTTTTTTTTTAAAGATGAGTGTTTCACAGCCTTTTTTATTTCGAAGCCATGAAACAGGAGCTACTGTAGACGCTTGTGGTCTGTGTTGTAGCCTGCCCATCCCGTAGTATGCCTCCCCTCTGATGGTGCTGCATCAACACGAGCGCACCGGAAGGTATCCCTTACAAACAATTGTAACCAAATTAAGAATACAAATTTTTGTCGGCGCGGGGGTTCGAACCCGGGACCTTCCGCATGGCAAGCGAGTGCTTAACCACTGAGCTAATCGCGCGCTCTAATTTTATTGATGGTAATGAAAAAAAAAACCCATCTTCTCTGTTTTCCTTTCTAAAAACATACAAAATTTCTTTTCTTGTACAGTTATACTCTCTAGGGAGTTATACAAAGAGGTACAGTTATACAAAAAGGTTCTTGCCTACCTATAGTTTAAGCTAAAGCTTGGTTGTAAAATATTTATTTCAACAGAAAAGCAAAATTTGAGTTTTTTGGCCCTAAATCTAGCTGACTGTGATTGATGTAAGCAGATGGAACATTTTGTAAACAAGTGATGGGAGGTAAAAATTTCAAACGGTAATGCATCAAGGCACGCAAACAGTTAAAAGTACTGTGGATGATAAAGCAACATGGAATCTCTTTTATAACAACGTAAACAATAGAGAATGAATTAAAAATGTCCTAATTCCGATACTGTCATCGGGTACCGAAGGGCCAGACTCCCAGCTACAATGCCACCAGACTATGAAATGAGGAGCGCAAAGCAGAAAGTTGTGAAAGAAAGCAATAAGAGACGGCAAAAAGAAGGTTGGCGATGCAAATGAAGCAAGAAGAATGAAAGATTTTTGTTTGGGAATGAGAATTTTCTCAACTTTTGCGAGTTCCTAGAGAAATAATCGCAATTTTACAAGACGCTTTTCGTAGTTGAGAAGAAATCTGTGGTAAGTTTTTCTTTTCTCTTTGTGTAAAGAAGTTTAAATCTGTGGTAAGTTTTTTTTCTCTCTTTGTAGAAAAGTTTAGTTTGCCGTCAGGGTAATTAGGCTTTCATTGTTCACTGGCTTTCCCCAGGCTCTTATCCCTGGAGAATTTCTAAGTCTGCTTTCTAAGTAGATAATGTCGACATAATTGATGCTTTCTAGCTCTAAGTAATATTGGGCATTGCTGTTTGCTTTGAAGATGCTTTCTATCATGGCTAGGCGAAGAAAACCATCGGATCAGATAGTTCTTGTTGTTGTTGTTATTGTAGCCAGCTTGGCTACAGCTGGGGGATGTGATGGTCTCTATCCAACTTTAGTTGAAAAGTTGACTCGTTCTGAAGCACATAATATCTAAGTGCGACTGGAGACCATCACTCCCCCAGTCAGTTGGGAAACGGCTAGTTTTCTGTTTATAGTCCTCTAGCGAGAAACTAGTCCTCTCCCGGTTTATCGTCCCCCAGTCAGACATGGTTCTTGTTGTAACCAGCATGGCTATTATTATTATTATTCCACTTTCTCTCCTTGGAGGGTAATTATTACCCTGCAATGGGTAGTACACCAGGAGCGGATCATATGATCAAGTCTCCTGGTGTTTTAACTTCAGGAGCGGATCCGAAGATCAAGTCTCCTGAAGTTGTTTGGTTCATAGTGTGGGGAGGCAATTTTATGATGGACTCTGATGTCCATCTTTTTCTCTACCGTGGCTATCCCCCTTGGTGGTCCAATGGATTTTTCCATAGGAAAACACTTTCAGAGGTACGGATGAATCCGAACAGCCACTTGGTCACATTATGAACCATTAGGTATGTCAACAGAGTTTTCATGGGACAATGTCCCACTACTTATGGAGAAGTTGTCTCTATGCTTCTGTTGACATACCTCGCAGTCAGAGTTCATATGGTATTGTGAATTACCATACTACTTCCTGGGACGTTGCTGATACTTGCAACCATCCAGGGATCACTGACCACTTGCTCGGGTGCCTCGGGAACGCCAAATCCCGTATGACCATTTATTGCTAAATAGTCATCCCTGAGGTTTTATTGTTATTATTTATATGAAACTCTTTATTAAGAGAACATCTAAACAAACTTATAACGGTAAACATTAAAATACAAAATTGACAATATTAATATTAACAGGAGAAAAATAAACAAAATATATACATAATTATGTCCTAACTAAAGGTCGGGGTTATTGCCTATGGCGATCTCTTCCACCCAACCCAAGGCTTTATTTATTTATTTATTTAATAAATAAATATAGGTGGGGAGAATGATACATCTCGTGGCCACCCGCATATCACTGCTTCAATGTATTTTCGATGGGGTGTCTTTAAGCGATGCGTTGCGAGACAAGCCTTGCTTCCTGGGTCCCCAGTTCCAGCGTCAGACAAACAAGGATTTCCAGTTGCGCTTTAGATTAACTAATCCTGTTTCATTATTTGGACCTACATTCGGCATCCGACTATACAACTTCTAATGGTTCGATCACCGATGATTGTAACAAAGTTATTAAATAGTGATTGTAACAAAGTTATTTACAATTGCCTTCATAATTATAATTCCTATCATAACCTCCCTGATCATATAATGTATGTATGATTTTATTGTGGTGAAACACAAGCGCAGCATTACTAAGAGCCTCCTTCACATTTCGAATTATTCTATACATTAATTTCTTTTTACTCTAGTAATGCCGCCACTAGTCGTTATTCATACAAGTAACTACTCAGTTTTCCTCACGAGGTATGAGTGGACCCCGAACATCCAAGTACAGATCAGAAAAATTCCTGCCGCGCTGGGGATTGAACCCAGGTCCCAATGCGTGCAATGATGACTAGCGCGCAAGCTCACTCTGCCACGGTGACCTGATCATAATAATATAGTGTATGCCTCACAGTAACATGAAAGTTTCCAGACTTCCTCCAGAAGAAAGAATTCCCGCCCGCTGCATGCCACGCATATTTGCCACATATTGCTTTAGTTTTCGTATGAGTGAGTGAGTGTGAGAGAGAGAGAAAGAAAGAAAGAAAGAAAGAGAGAGAGATAGAGATAGAAATAAAGAGGGTGCTCATTCTTCTTACTAACGGCTGCGCTGAAGGTTGGCACAAAATTGGCGTAGCCGCGTATATCAAACAGGCCAAATCTCGTCACATCACTTAAATGTACAACTTATTCTTTCACTTTGTCTTTTCTCAAACTCACTTAAAAAAGCTCTTTTATATTTTGTTTAACACTTAGACGACCGGGTGTACCACCGGTGGTACACGCTCGTTCGTACGGAATAGACCGGGTGTACCACCGGTGGTACACAATGTCGGAGAGCCGTATTATCGCCGGTCCCACAAGAGAATTCACGAAAAACCATGCCGGTCGTCTAAGGGTGGTATGCATAGTCGTTCCTCAAATTGAGGTCTTCCTTAAAATTTCACTCAATAGCATTTTCGTATGCATGAACCTCCCTCGATTACACTTTTTGAGGAAGGCTGCTCAATAGTTGAGGACAGCTCCTCATTTCAAGGTAGATCTGGATCTACCTCAAACCTTCCCTCAATTTAATTGTTCTTTTATCAGTTTGAATTTGTTTTGTATCACTTTCAATTTGATTAACTCGCGTATTTTTCAAGTTTTTGTAATAATGAAAAGTCTGTTTTAAAATAATCATGGCAATAATATTAGATTATTAATATTACTATTCCTTTCAAAAATTTTAATATTAAATTTGTTTTGTTTTTAATTTGATTACTTTTTCTAGCGTATTAATTTATAATAGTGAAAAGTTTGTTTTAAAATAATCATAGCAAAAAATCTCAGAATTTAGCAATAACAGAAAGTCGAAAATTATTATTATTTACCATTCACGATGAAGTATTGTGTCCATAATTGGCAGTGTATTTTTTCACCATTTGAACATAATAATCGTTTGAGAACTTTTCTAGATACAAGAGATTCAGTAAAAAATCTCAGAATTTAGCGATAGTGGTAAGTCGAAAATTATGATTGTCATTTACGAGGAAGTATTGTGTCCATATAATTGGCAGTGTTTTTTTTCACCATTTGAACATAATAATCGTTCGAGAACTTTTCTAGATACAAGGGATTCAATAAAAAAATCTCAGAATGTAGCCATAGTGGTAAGTTGAAAAATATGATTGTCATTCACGAGCAAGTATTGTGTCCATAATTGGCAGTTTATTATTTTTGAATCATCAGAAAATCGTGGTGTTGACCGACTTTTCTCTTAGAGGCGAATTTCGATAGGTACTCCCACTCAATTAAGAACAATCTATAATAAATTATACGAAAACTGAATTGCTTAATTAAAATACGAGTAAAATAAATAACTGAGTTTCATCAAATCTCGGTCTCGAAAGTCGAAACTCGAAAGTAAAAATTTCTTGGAGAAATTCTGTGGACAGTGAAAATAATAAACATAGATGTGCGCATGAAGGGCTTCTACAGTTTGTATTACTGTCTTTTGGCTTTTAGGCTGAGAGGTGGTACTGTATCAGTAGAACTTTCCATAGCGACACTCACTTACTTTTACAACGTCCAAGAAAATACAAAGTTTGAAGAGCTCACGTAAATGAAAGTCCTGGTATTAAAATAACAAAACGTTAGGCGCAAACCAAATAGAAAATCTAATAATTGAATCATTAAAACCAAATAAAATTGTTAGCATTAGGAAGGGCATACAGCCGTAAAAAAACGTGCTCCACACTGCCAACCTAAACCGACCTACCCCAATAGCAACATTAGCTAATATGGGATTAAGGAAAGAAAGATGATCAAATGATAGGCGCTCATTTACACTGCCCGAGTTCCCTAGGACTAATAAGCCCTAATCCGAGAATCTTACCAATGAATACCTTTATTCCAGGCTAAAAACACAAAAAGGTTAGCTGACACAACATTTGAGAGCATAACCAATCGCAGACACGGCACTGCCCTGTCATGGTGAAAGTTCATTGTTCTAGATTCCGACGCAATATGAATACCTTTCATAGAACATAGAATTCCTTTGATCCTTTGATAAGGGACTTTATGTATTCGGTATAATATGTTGAAAATATTGAGAGCTGTGAGGTAAAATTAATACGGGAATATTGTCATAACAAAGTACATATTTTGTATCTATTTTTCTTCAGAAAAAATAACATAATATATATTGCTAAAGTTCATTGACCCTTGGATTTCATGGCAACAGGTTGGATACATGGATAAAAGATTAAGTGCAACAGATGAATTTTGCCTTCTTCTTGATGGTTCGATAGTGCTCTTCTCAAAGATTGCCTTTTTTCTTGCCTTAATTGCTCATGGTTCAATATTCTTGCCTAAATATTAGTTCAATTTTCTTGTCTATTTTTTTATACTTCAATATTCTTGCCAAAATATTGCTCATGCCTCAAGTTCTTCCCTAATAGTGCTCATACTTCAATTTTCATGCCTTTATATTGCTCATGCTTCAATTTTCTTGCCTATTTTTTATTTTTCAAATTTTTGCCTAGTTGCTCGTGGTTCAAATTACTTGCCTAATATTATTGCTCATGATTCAATTTTTTTGCACAATAAAATTGCTCCTCCTTTTCTTCAACAATTACTCTCTCTCTTTCTAACTACTTGATACATAATTTCTGGTCACACTTTTCTTCGAAAACTCTTTTTAAATTTCATTCTGTCATCTTCTTTATAACAATCTGTCTCCGTTTTTCTCCCAACTATTTTGCATATCAAGGGTTCTCACTTTTCTTAGGCATTTTTTCTCTTTGATATTCCATATCGATTTTTTTTTCTTCTGATATTTAAATTATGTCACGATATCTAAAATGAGTTTGGCTAACAAAAAGGCCGGAATGGCCATTGTCTCAAACAAAACGTTACCTTTTAAATTCACAAAAACGAATCGTAGGAAAATTCTAAATATAATTATTTTGAATCAATCGTTCAGTCCTTACCTAAAACATGGTACAAAAATATTGTTCAATGCCAGCCTCGAACCCACGACAACTGGTTTATAGATTTTTTTCCCCCCGGTTTAATGGTGCTTTAACAATGCGGTAAGCCTGTTGTTCTCGCTGATGGAATAATAAAGCTTGTTTCTCGACTAATATTTAAGATTGAAGACATCAGAGGCTCATTTTCCCCCTTGATAAAATCTGTGGTTGGTGCCTTTCACTAGGAACTCAATAGCTTCCTGAAAAAGATGGCAAACACATTATCCAACAAGTGGACAAAACCTTACAATAGAATTGTTGGTTGGGTTAAAACCAAGATACAAGTTGCTTTGAATCGTCCTGTTTCTCTCAGATTGAGAGGGTCAAGATACAAGTTGAGGAGGTATAAAGTTGAAGATGGATGTGGTGTGTTTCAAATTTAGACGGAGTTGGCTTTCAAGATGGAAATTAATGTTACTTAATTAACTAATGTACGGACACTTTTTAATTACTTTTCGGACACGAAAAGTAAGTAAGCAAGTCCGGACGCTTTGGTAAGTTCAGTTGGTTTTATTTTCACAATGGCTCCCTCTTTAGTGGCTTATTTTAGACCTAGATCCGTTATAGTCCATTTCCTACTTCTAGTAGTATAGAGTTCACCCATGCTTATTTGACCCAGGGTTATGCTGTCAGTATTTGCACTCGTTTCAGAAACATCCTGTAGATATACATAATACATATTATGTTATCTTTTTCTTCTTTATCCTTGCCTTTTCCCTAACCTACCCTAACACCAACGATTCAGTTTGATGTAAGGTCCTACTTAGGACGGAATTTTTACCCTCCGATTGCTGGGAATCGCACCTGCTAACATCACCCAGCCTGTATAGATATAGATTTAGATACATCATACATATGTTCTATAGTTGTATATAATTATATGTAAATATATTATCCAACTTTTTATTAGTCAGTCAGTCTTTCCTAGCTCTTTCTCCTCGCCAGATGGTCACACGTTTCTTCAGTATTCCATTTCTTGTCTCACTTCTCCCCCGGGACCCGCTCCCCTCCACTGCTTCACCCTCCGTGATACAGATCACTCAAGAACCTACTTGACTTCTGGCTTGATTTCTGCTGATAGTACAAGGAGCTTGGAGAGAGTGGAGAGTGCATCATCGAATGTTTATATCAGAGAGGCAGTGCGGGATAGGTGAGGGATGTTTTTCTTGCATTACAGTTTTATAATTTTAATTTAGGTTGAAAGTCTCTTTTAAATTCATGGCCATTTCACGGCCGGGGTTTACGCTCTATTCGCTGGAAACTCACAAACCAGCTACTCAAATTAACCTCGCCCAGCCTGAGTGGGGCCGCGAATGGCCAGCATCACGAGGGTTCAAATTTGAATGGTCATTTATCCAAGTCCTAGACTCATGACGTTGCTCAGTGACTGAATGAGAACTGGTGTAAAATAAAAAGGGTGTGAAAAGAGATGCTAGACTATTCCCGGTTCCCACTCAGGCTGGTGAGTTTAAATTGTGGGCAGCTGGTTTGTGATTTTTTTTAATCCTTCTGAATAAGTCAATATATTTATTACGCGTCAAGACCTTTTTTACAATCACAACAAAATGGACAGTTTCATTAAAGCAAAAAATGGAGAAGAAAGTCTTGAAAAAAACTCCAATAATAATACTACTCTTTATTATGCCAGGGAGGTTAATGCTCAAAGCATTTTGACCAATAACCCTCAGAGTCTTATTATTATGTGGTCACAAACTCAAATTAATGAGTAAAAATTCATGCACTTAGTGGGATTCGAACCCACGGATCCCCACGCTACCTGTATTACCATACTAGCGCGTTAACCACGTGACTACCAGGGCACAATGTCAGACTTGGAAAAAATAATAATAAGAACAACAACAATAGGAAAGAAAAACTTCAATGCAATCAGCCCAAAAAGTCATTCGTGCCTCCAGCTCTGAAATCCTTCACAGCTTTCCATCTCAAGCACTTAACTCGTAAGGTGGAGATAATGTTACCAAGTGCATGATATTATGTTCTATCAGCTTTCTATACGTGTGTCAGAGCAGGATACTTGAGCTTTTATCAATAACTCGTAAACCCGGGATGGTATACCAGTGAAGACATACATGTCACGATTCTTCAGAGATGTTCTGTTTTATTCGTGGATAAATAAGGAATGGAGAACTTTAAATGCCTCTAACCTGTCCCCTAAAATCGGCCATCTTCGTTAGTTTTAACACAGAGAAAATCACAATAATAAAAAATTAATTTTTACTTCTTAATGCTTTCGAAGCAATATTGGATGGTCTGTTAGTGAATAGATTGTTTACCCATGAAATATTAGTTTGAGTTTTATACATATAGATTGTTTTATTGGTTTTTTTCTTATTTAGATCATAATTCCCCTAAGCTAAGAACTAACTTGAAATGGGTAGAAATGTAAATAACGAAAACATTAAGTGAGATAACGAAGAAATTTATAAGAGGAAAAAAGCAGATATAATATAGAAAAAATTGAGAGAGGTAATACCTAGAGAGAGAAAAAGATAGAGAAAGAAAACAAATAAAAATGAGAGGAAAGTAGTAACTAGGGAGGGAGGGAGGGAGGGAGGGAGGGAGGGAGAGAGAGAGAGAGAGAGCGAGAGAGAGAGAGAGAGACAGGGATAATAAAGAGAGAAAAAAAGAAAACTAGAAGATTTTTTCTCTCTGAAATACAAAAGATAATAAAAAAAGGGAGATTAAAAAAAAGGGAAAGACAAAAGGCAAATAATATTGAGAAGTAAGTAATTAGTGCAGCCACTAACTAAACAGCAGAGTTTTCAATTAGGCTAATTAAAGGCAAATTCTAGTCCATCCCTCCCTCCCATTGATTTTCTCTCTCTCTCTCTCTCTCTCTTTCCCTCTCTCTCCCCTCTCTTTCCCTTTCTCTCCCTCTCTTGATATCTGTCTTTCTCTTTCTTGGTCCATTTCACTACCTGTTCTGCTTCATTCTCTTCCTAATTATTTTTTTTTGAATCTTCCCAATTCATCCCTTTCACCTCTCTTTCTTTCTTTCTCTCTCTCTCTCTAAATACTTTTTTTACTATAACTTTTTGTTACTTCCCAATTCATCCCTTTGACACTCGCCTCTCTCTCTCCACGGTTCTTTGTCCCTCTATCCCTCTCTCTCTCTCTCACTCTCTATCACTCTCTCTCTCTCCCTCTTGCACTTTTCTTTTCTTACACTACTCGCTCTCTCTCTCTTTCTTTCTCATACAGCTTACTATATGTATTATGTATTATTTTTCTTCGTCTCTATCTCATGTCCCTCCCTATCTTCTCTCCTTGTCTTCCCAGAATAAAAGCAATCTGAATCTCAACATCCCGGATTTCAGCAACTTGTGCATAAATTTCCTTGCTTTCAGTCCATCTCAGGGGTGTCCAAACTGCGGGATGTCCTCGTGACCTCGAATGCCATCATCATTAAATTTATGGATTTATCAGCAAACTGAAAGAAAGGAAGAAAGGCTATGCAATCCTCTTAGGATGGGTACGAGCAAAAGTTTCCATTGCTTCGCAGCGTGCAGCAAGTAAGTGTATAAGAAGAGCAAGGAGAAGATGGAGGAGTGGAGAGTCGTTGTTGGTGTATGAAGATGGCATTGATCATTGGAAAAGAGAGTAGTGACTGTGAGAAATATTTCAATTGAACGTTTTGACATTTTCATGTCTTTGCTCTGGCACATAACCAAAATTATGTGACGAAATTATGTAACGATATTATGTAACGATATTATGTAACGAAATATTGAATTGTAAAGGGAGAGAAGTCTTCTAATATCGGATATCGATATTATGGTTTCGATATTATCGATATACCTAATATCGATATTTTCGTTTCGATATTGCAACCCTAGAGAAGAGGGAAAGTGTGTGTCATGCGCACAATACGAAATTTGGTCAGTTGGGTTTTGGACCTTGAATAGTAAAGATGAAAATGTCCCAATGCTTGCAGACTCGTATGCAAGCGTTTTTTTGTTATATTTAAATGAATTCTATTCTACTAATCTACTATATCATTAAATTTATCGTTATATAAACTGGTTTGCGGAAGTGCTCCATTCGTCTCGGTTTTGGGCTAATAGTTTTATGCTGATGTAGGTGTCTAATCCCAAAGTTTTGATGAGTTTCTCCCCCTCAAGTAGGTGATGTATTGTTCTTCCATGTTTCAATGTGTGTCCTATCTATCATGATCATTTTTTTATATAAAAAAAATAGGAAAAAATACAAACATTGCGTGGGATAAAAATACTGATCCATGCGCTAGATTGTTTAGCGCCGTAACCACATCGACTAATAATTATTCGTCTGTCCCGGTAGCTCAGTGGTGAAGGCGGCACTCTGTGAATCCAGAGGTTCCATAAGTCGTGGGTTCGAAACCCATCCGGGACTAGACATCCTTTTCAATATGAATGTTTCTTTTATAGTCATCTTATTGTTTTAATAAAAGATAATTATAAACATACATACACCTGTTTTACAAAATATCAAAATTCTTCATTTTTTTGGATCTTTAGGTCCTCTCGATTATACGGACTTTTATATGGGACCTCGATTATCCAAAATACCCCTAGCAGACGTTAATCCGGATAATCGAGGTTCTACTGTAGCTGCCTAATTCTTAAAATTCTGCGCTACCCACTAAAATTGTGTTATAATAACACAAAGGAAGCACAATTACTTATTATTAGTTATTTTATTTATATATTTTAACCACAAAAATACCTTCTATGCAATCTATGCATGTTCGGCCCCCTCTTCCATAGCTTGTCCAGCTCTGTTCTATTTATGTTGGGTTGTGGGTATGTGTGTAGAGACTAGAGAGTGGTGTGTTTTCATGAGAGTGTTTGGGAGTGCAGAAAGTTGCATTCTTCTGAATTTCCAGAAGTTATTTTTTTTAAATCATTATGAAACTAAAAATAATACACTACTCGTCGCTCGAAGGGCGAATATACTTAACACTTCGTAGAAATCACGGAATGGAATGAAAACATAAAACAATTTACTGTACTTTTCGAGAAACTCTGCTGTAATTTTTTTAAATAAACTCTGATGTATAAATTTTCTCTCTCTATTGTTTTGTAGAAGATATGAAAAAAAAATCTACGTTTTTTTTACAAGAACGCATATAATACATACTATTATTATTATTATTTATTTTAAATGCTTTTATTAGATACAAAGACATATTTATACATATACAATACAAATAATTATTATAACCATTGTAGAATCATATTACAAATAAATAAAATTATTATCATTAATAATTATTATTAAAAAAAAAAAAAAAAAAAAAAAAAAAAAAATGGAAACAATATAAAAAATAAAATGGAAAAAAAATACGTATATTTGTCCGAATTACAGGGCGGGGTTATTGCCTATGGCAATCTCTACCACACAACCCTAATAGTACACTATCTTGTACTCTTTAAGAAACCCTTTATTCAGAACTTACTTCTGCAACTAATAGATTTTGCCTCAATCAGATCACCATCTGATTATGCACTACGTTAGTGCATAATCAGATGGTGATCTGATTATGCACTAACGTAATTACAAATGAGTTATTCTAACATACAATACGTAGATCTAGGGTGAAATTAATAGACAAATTCTATAACTTAAGTCATTGCTAAGCGTCGGTTTTCCCTATCTTAAACAGTACGCAATCCGTGACTTAGCGCTACAGAGGTTACAAAAACATTAATTAATGCCGAAACTAGTCTGTTTACTGAGAAAAAAAAAAAATTATCGAGCAATAATTTTTTTAATCATTTTCGTGATATCACAACTCCTCAAACTCCCTTGGTAACTTTGAATATTGTATACGCTTTGGAAAAAAAAAATATTTTTTTTTTTTAATTCTACTCACAATAGATCTTACTAGGTCGCAGTGTTAATTGTATGGTGTTTCAGACGAAACCCTGCAACCAGGTTTTATAATTTTTTATTTCACTGTGATGTTGTTTTTACTTTGACACATTTAATAAATTGTGAGTAATTAGTAATACTTAACTCTTTCTTATATTTGTAAAAATATATTTATTTTTTTTATTTTTTTTTATTTATCGTATGGCTTTATTACACATGTCAAAGTGAGAAGACATACGTGCTGACAATTTTGGCTGATCAGACAATCACTGCCATCAGATTTCCTGATCAAGTTTATTACACACTCGTATGTAAAAATATAATCTACATAATACTCATATGAATCTATACATATAGGGCAAGGTCCATAATATACGTCCGTTATGCGGATTATTATTATTATTATTTATTCCAATAATTTCTGAACTTGCAACAATGAACCACCGCAAAGCAACCACCAGTTCAAAATCTAACCGAGAATGTATATATGTTCAGCATTTCTTTTGCGAAGGGAGAAATTAATAACAAAGAAATAATGCTTTCTAAAAATTTGTTCCTTTCTGATTTTGATGTCAAGAGCAGATTTTTCTTTCTCGACTGCGTAATAATGGAATTTAAGAAGACCATTAATCTTACGTAACAACGGGGGTGATGGATCTACCATCCGACGTTGTAGAATAAGATGGGAAACCCATTTTTACCATTCAGACAATGTGGAATAAGATGGGAAATCCATTTTTTTCCATTCAGACATTGTAGAATAAGATGGTAAATCCATTTTTACCATTCAGACATTGTGGAATACGATGGGAAATCCATTACAATCATTCAGACATCGTGGAGTAAGATATGAAATCCTTTTTTACCATTCAGACATTGGGAAGACAACCTTTAATGTTCGAATCCGCGACCTCTGGATTACCAGACAGACGCTTGCAGTGGAAAAGTTGGAGTTCTTCGAAGGAAAACAGGATGAGACAGAATAAGGAGATGGAAGGATATGAAATGTGAGCTATTGGACGATTAGGAGAAGGACGAGTGAATGGACAAGAGAAGAGGAGAAGGAAAGACCGGTAGTAATATTATAAGGAAGAGGGAGGAAATGGTGGACGGGATAAGTGGATGAGATAAGAACTAAAGAGGTCACTTTCTTGAGCAGGATGCGACGTTATCTTGAAAAACTTTTGAAGGACTCTCATATTGCATTATGAATCCCGTGTAGTTTTTAGTACAAGATGTGCGCACTTGAGTCAGTGGCGAGTCTCTCTATGGTCAGAATACGATTTTTAATTTTAATTGATATACTTATTGTGTTGTTTAACATAACATTATACATAATTTACAAAACAATAAAATTAATTTTTATACTAAACAAATTATACATACAATGTATCTAACGATTGGTAGTCAAGTGGTTAAGGTGCTGGTCTGGTGATTCAGGTAGCGTACGGATCCGTTGTTTCGAATCTCACTTGATTCCAAATCTCACGTATTCATGAAAAAGAGGCATTAGCTCGTGAGCAAAAGCTCGAAGTAAAAGCAAAAGGTCTGAAAGAAAAGGTGGAAGTAAGAGCAAAAGGTCCGAAGGAAAGGGTAGAAGTAAAAGCAACAGGTCTGAAGGAAAAGGTAGAAGTAAAGCAAAAGGTCTGAAAGAAAAGGTAGAAAATAAGAGCAAAAGGTCCGAAGGAAAAGGTAGAAGTAAAAGCAACAGGTCTGAAGGAAAAGGTAGAAGTAAAGCAAAAGGTCTGAAAGAAAAGGTAGAAAATAAGAGCAAAAGGTCCGAAGGAAAAGGTAGAAGTAAAAGCAAAAGGTCTGAAGGAAAAGGTAGAAGTAAAAGCAAAAGGTATGAAGGAAAAGTAAAAGCATTTGGTCAATTTCGTATTCATAAACATTTGCTTTTACTCGTTAGCATTGGTTTTGCTCACAAGCAATTGCTTCATGTTTAAGTTGGAGGAGCTATCCATAAAAGGAAAAAGTCAGCTCTATGAATATCCAAGTACCATTTACTTCCAAAGAATGAAAAGCTTTTGCTTTGAAGTCAAGTTAAAAAAAATATGAATACCCACTGAAGCAATTACTTCAAATTTCGGAAGTAAAAGTTTTTGCTTCTTTTCATGAATACTGCCAAATGAAGAATTTTTTTCTCATTCGTTTGAGTATGTGAAAACATAATATATAATAAGCTTCTGAGGGTTAAGTGGTAGAAAATGCTCTAGCCTGAAGACTTCGTGATATTTGCATTCCGGCCCATTCCAGGCTGGGTGAGGTTAATGTGAGTAGCAGGTTAGGGAGGGTAACACTCCCCTCGTGATTGAACCATGCAGTTGAAAGCGACGTTAAACCAAAAAAAAAAAAAAAAAACTGCAAACGATGAAGTCGCCACTGGTCAAGATTTTATTGCAACGTTCTAGATTTTATCTGTGACAACATTTTCCATTGCGCTCTATCTGGCCATTCTCCAGGAATATGTTCCGAAAATATAAAAGTTTTTCCGAGCACAAACAGAATTTTCCCCAAAGTTTTGAAACTAGAAGTAATTAAATGAATGGCTCAAGTCTGGAGGGAAGCTCCTCATTATTCCATTAAAATTATCCCTCATTAATGCCATCATGATATTCCATTTTGTTTTTGGCACATCAAGGTAACGTTTTTAGCTGAGATAATCTAATGCAATTTTAATTAATTTCAGGAAAAATGACTGACATACTAATACTGGTACTAAAGTACTATTTGTTTTTGCACATCAAGGAACCTATAATCTGAGATAATCTCATGCAATTTTAATTAATTTCAGGAAAAATGATTGATGGTCGGTTCTACGAATCTTGAAAAACACGAAACCGGGAATTGAGAACGTTAGTTCCAAAAGGATTCGTCAAATTAGAGCTAGTCCAGTACATCGAGGGTTTTGATCGCCAAACCGAGGTAGCGTATTTTTGTAATATACGCCTAAGCCTAAGGTAGCCCGCAGTCATATCCAATATTGAATGAACCAAGGTCTGTCGTAACGTAACGACGCGCGACGTACAGAAAATTTGGCGCTTTTCTTTATTGCTACCTTAGGCGTATATTACAAAAAATACGCTACCTCGTTTGCTATTAGCAAAACCTCGATTTGCCGCACCAGCGCTAATTTGACGATCCTTTTGGAACTAACGTTCCCAATCGCAATCATGACCGTACACAGTTACCCACCATAACGTCTTTGTCTGGTAAATCAATAAAGGCACACCATTGATTTGATTTCCCGTCAGAAATACGGGTAGCAGCTGGGTAGCAATTGATAATAAAATAAAAAATACCTTGATATTAGATCAAGCTACCTTGAAAAATCATGAAAAGTTCAACAAAAACACACACTTCGATGTAACCCATAGCTACAATTGAAAATGTCATTTTTCTTTCAAAACTAATGCAGTGTTTGCACTTCCTGCTCAATCAATAAAACATCTCCTGAATATATACACACAAAATCCTTTAGAAACATCTACGAGTACTATCCCGTTTCGCTCATTCATACGTGTTGTCTTTTACCTTCCCTCCCTTCTCTCTCCTCCTCTTCCTACCATTTCCTTTCCCTTCTTCTCGTCCTTTCCTTCTCCTTTCCTTCTCCTTCTCTTTTCTCTTCTTCTCTCCTACTTCTTCTTCCTTACTTCTTCTCATTTCCCTTCTCTTTACTCTTCCTACTATTCTTCCTACCCCTTCTCCTTTCCGTTCTTCTTCTCCTTTCCCTTCTCCTTCTCCTTTTCCTTTCTCCTTCCTCCTCTCTTCTTCTTCCTTACCTTCTCTTCCTCTTCCTACCCCTTTTCCTTTCCCTTCTTCCTCCTCTTCCTTACCTCCTTCTTCTCTTTTCTTTCTCCCTTTCCTCTTCTTCTTCCTTCTACCTTCTTCTCTTCTACCTTTTCCTTCCTCTTCTCCTCCTTCCTATTCTTTCTTTCTCTCCTCTTCTTCTTTTCCTTTTCTTTCTTCTTCTTCCTTATTCTCCTCCTTCTTTTCCTTCTCTCCTTTTCCCTTCTCCTCCCTTTCCTTCTCTCCTCTTCTTCCCTTACCTTCTCTTCCTCTTCCTACCCCTTCTCCTCTCCCTTCTCCTCCTCTTCCTACCCCTTCTCCTTTCCCTTCTTCTTCTCTTCCTACTATTATTCTTACCCCTTCTCTTTTCCTTTCTTCTTTTCCCCTCTTCCTTTTACTTCTCCTCCTCTCCAACTTCTTCCTTACCTTATCCTTCTTCTCTTCCTCTTCTTCCTACCCCTTCTCCTTTCTCTTCTTCTTCTTCTCCGCCTCCTCCGTTCTCTTCTCCTCCTCTCCATCTTCTTCCTTACCTTCTCCTTCTCCTCTTCTTTCTACCCTTTGTCCTTTCCCTTCTTCTTCTCTGCCTCCTCCTTTACCTTCTCCTCCTCTTCTTCCTTACCTTCTCCTTCTACTCTTCTTTCTACCCTTTGTTCTTTCCCTTCTTATTCTCTTCCTCCTCCTTTACCTTCTCCTCTCCTTCATATCCTTCCTTACCTTCTCCTCCTCTTCTTCCTTACCTTCTCTCCCTTCTCAAACTTCTCCTCCTCTAACATGTTCGGTAAATATACGATGTTTATCAAACATTTTACGCCAAGTTGTAGTAAAGAAAAAGAAAAAAAAACTTCGAAAAAAACAGAAACCCAAAAAGAAAAATAGACAGAGAGACGTTGAGGAGGCAAGAGATAAGCAAGGGGGAGGATATTGTGGAGCGAATGGAAGGGGGTGGGAAGATTATGGAGGGGGGGCGGAGCTACCCGACATTGCGTGCCGCTTTCGAAGTTGATATACTTAAAGCTCGAAGCCTTTGTTTGAATTTTTGGACGGAAGGTTATGACTCCCAAGATTGTTTTTCGAGTCTCGCTCACACCACTGCCCCCATTCTTTGCAGGGAGTTCCACCCTTCCCTTTTCTCTTTCACACCCACACCCATTTCATCCTATACAGGCTGAGAATGCTTTCTGGAAGCCTTTGTTCGAAATTTTGGAGGACTCTCCACCGAAATGGTGTTCTCTTTCACACTAACATTTACGCCGGATAATTTTTTCTAAATTTCACCCTACGAATCATGTTTTTACACTCAATTCTACCAGCATTCACACTCTACGAGTAATCCACCATTTTAGGACACTAATCACACTTTTTTACACATATTTTTAACAGCCTATACACTATAATTCACCATTTTACCATACGAGTTACACTTTTACGCAATTTTACCAGCCTTCACACTCTAATCCACCATTTTAAGGCACTATTTACTCTTTTACACGTATTTTAACAGCCTACACACTATAATTCACCATTCTACCATACGAGTCACACTTTTACGCAATTTTACCAGTTTGCATACTCTAATTGTACTCGTACATTTTCACGTACAATAAATTCTCTCATCTTAATGTTATTTCACACTCACTCATTCTAGCTTTCACGTTTTTAAGCCATTTCACTACGATTCACTCTCTCCTCCGTCCCTTGTCCCGTTCACAAGCTTATTGAAATTTCTTATAACGAATTATGAAACAGGATTATATTGTCTAATCCTACACTATCCCTTAACACGCCTTCTGGTAGGAATTTCAAACAATCACAACGCATTCATATCAGCTTTTAAGTGATAGTGGCTTGGATTAACATGTCCTAGATAACCTGTTTCATAATTCGGCACTTATATATTTCTATTTTATGTTGAACGAATAACTTTTTTGTGAGCTCTTACACCTTGAGATTCACTCTTTTCTCTGTCTCGAGCTTTCTCTTAACATTTCACGTTTTTGTATTACGAATAACGATTCACTTTTTGGCCTACACCCTTTTTGTCTTCCTTTCACACTAATTCCATCACAATCCCCGTCCCTCACCTCATAGCCCTCTCTTTCCCTCCCCGCCCTCACTATTATCAAGTCAAGTTTGACCTTTCGTCCCTTCGCCGTCCCTAGCGCCGAAAATTTCACCCAATTCTGTCGTGAAACTTAATTTCGTGACGGATTAGAAAAGTAGATTAATTGGGGGCTGGATTTTATTCGGGGAGCGTAGATGGGGAGTGGGAGGATTGACAATGGGGTGGTTTGTGAGGGACTGGAATTATTTTCGGGGGTGGGGATAGCGTGGAGCTTGATAATAAGTGGGGAGGTGGGTGGGCTTTTTGGAGGTTTAATAGTTAATGCTAGTAGGGTCGTTTTATCGTTTACAATGGTGGACTCCATCAGAATTCTAGCAGGGTTTAAGTAAGTAATTAGGGCTGACTCATGTTTGGAATTGAAGGGTTGAGGGACAGTGGTAAGCCCGGGTGACCTGAGAGGTCCGGGGTGATTATTTTTGCGTGTGTATTGGTCTGTGTTTGGGATTTGTTTGAATCAATAAGGCAAGGTGAGTGTAGGGCTACAGGACACGGAAAGTACGGTAAGTAATGAAAAGGGTTTTATGAATTTGTTTTCTTGTGTGTTTACTAGCGCCTGTAATCAGAACTGTTAGTCAAAGCCTCGAGGGTCGATTCGAACCCGCGATCATATTTTTATTTGTCTCATAAGGGTTAATTCCAATATTAGATCAAGTCTATAGTCCCTGTGACATACAGAAACCATGCAAACAGCACAAGCCCTGTGACATACAGAAACCATGCAAACAGCACAAGCCCTGTGACATACAGAAACCCTGCAAACAGCACAAGCTCAAAGGCGCATGAAAATTTATAATGTGTCTTTTCACAACCCCAACTCTCGGAGTCGAATATTTGCCGCTTGGGTGAGCACGGTGACGGTAATCAGTGGAGGCACCCTCAACCCTCAGTGATCAAAATGCAGAGGGGGTGCAAGAAAGCCGAAAGCTCACCCCCGGCAGTTCCGAAAGCTCGAACAAAGAAATTTCCATCAGCTTGGCGAACTTGACATTACATGAAATTTACCATGTTGCAGATTTGAGAGGAAAGTTGAAATTTTCATATGCACATATTGCACATAATACCTATATGCAGACGAGATAGCATATACGCGGAAAAGAAATAGATATTTTAAGAATAATTAGTCTAAGAACAAAGAACTTGTTCTACCCGCTAGCTCAGTGGTAAAGGCGCCAATCTGTGAATCTAGAGATTCTTTAGTGGAAGGTAACCACCGGACGAGGTTAATGTTAACGAGGAAAAATGCATTTTTTTTTTTTTTATGGCTTTAAACGGCAGGATTCTCACACTGTGAGCTCTTCATGCATGCACTGGTTGAGATTCGAACCAATGGATCCCTACGCTACCTGAATTACCAGACTATCCCGTTTACCACTTGACTACCAGTGCACGGATATAAGGGGGCAAGAAGAAGCGGGGATGAGACAAAAGATAGGAGGAGAGAGACGAGAATGTATATGGAATGGGAGGGGGGGGGGAGAGAGAGGAAGAAGGAGTCAAGGAGGAAGATGATAAGGAGATAATCTGGAGGAAAATGAGAAGAAAGGAGAAGAGAAGAAGGAAGGGTTTCACTCAAGATAAAAATTTCAGCCAACTTGAAAGCATAAAATATTCGAGTGCAAACAAAACAAGATATGATTAAGGACAACCGCAAAATCCTCTCTCCCTCTCTAGCTTTTATCTTTGTCTCTTTTAAACTCATAACCCTCATATTTAAACCATCTCTCCCTCTTTCTCTCTCTCATAGCCCTCATACCCCTCTCTCTTTCTATCTAACTTTTATCTTCGTCTCTTAAACTAATAACTGTCATACCCACCCATTGTCTCTCTATCTCTATCTCTCTCTCTCTCTCTCTCTCTCTCACTGTAGCATACTCTTATGTATGATTTATCCTATAAGCACGTATGTCTTTCTTTAACCATCCCTGTGTCTCTCTCTATTCCGTGAATTCATACTGACTGATGCCTAGCCTAGAACACAAAGAGTGCTTTTTGCTAGAAATTTGATAAGATCTCATTTAATAGTTTGATAATGTAGTATATGTACAAAAAACACGAAATATACAACAACAAAAGAGTTGGGTGGAAAAGTTTGCCATAAGCAATAACCTCCCCCTTTAATAGTTAGCACATACGTGTGTATATATTAATCTATTTTTTTCCCTTTCATTGTTTATATTAATTCCATTTTTTAATTTTTTTTATAATAATTATTTATACTGTACATAATTATGTCCTTATATCTAATAAAGTATTTAATAATAGTAACATAAATGTGCAAAAAGTAAAGGTGGCTCTTCTCTAGGTCACAATAGATCTCATAGAGGTCGTCGGTGTTGAAATTGGGGCTTCTCTTGTGGCACTTTAATCCAGTTTATACCCAAAAAGAAGAGGATCCTAATGCTGTGCTCCAGAAAGACATGGTGAAGAGGCTTTGTTCTCCACCACAAAGGAATTATTATACTTTAACACTTTTTTAACTTTAACTTTTCAAGGTTCTCCTCCTAACCCTAATGCTGTCAAAAAAGTTTGCTATGATAAAATTTCACAAAGGGTGCCTCTTAAACAAAAGAAGAGACTTCCTCAGAAGAGTGGAAAGTTAAAGTGCTGAGAAAGCAAAAATAGAGGGAGTTCTTGAGAGAGAGGGAAAAAAAAAGAAAGAGAGATAAAGAGACAGAGAAAAGGAGCGAAAGAGAAAGTGAAAAGGAAAGAGAATGATAGAAAGAGAGAGTGCTAAAGAGAAAGAGAAAAGGAGAGAGAAAGAAAGAAAGAGAAAGTGAAAAGGAAAAAGAATGATAGAAAGAGAGAGAGAGAAAGAGAGGGAGAAAGAGAGAGAGAGAGAGAGAGCGAAAGATAAAGAGAAAGTGAAAAGGAAAGAGAGAAATAGAAAGAGAGAGAGAGAATGATAATAGATAGTCCGAAAAGTACAAAGAAAGATAGAAATAGAGAGATCTCATAAAAAAAAGAGATGAATTTAGTGGTCACCTGTAAATTTTGGAAAAAAATCTAACCGTAAAAAGAAGTTCATTGAAAAATGAAAACGAGATAAGAGAAAGAGAAGTCCACTCATTGTTCAGAATAAAAGCGTGGCGGATGTTGAGTCCTGCTATATTATAAAGCCACCTGGAAGATATCATAAAAAAGACGAAAAAAAGAGGTAAAATAGAAGAAAGAAAGAGATAAAGTAAGAGAGATAGGTGTAGAAAATTACAAGAAATAAGGAAAATATGCTAAATGAAGAAATTTATTCTCGGAATTTGCATAGCCCATGCATATCAGAATCAGTAGGTACACAACAGTTGATGAAGATGCTGAAGTATAAATAAATAATTTCTCCCTGGGTAACAATTATGAATAAATTACCTTCAGAAGGAAAAATTTCAGGAGGTAGAATTTTAAAATTCTAGGAAATGAAGTTAAAGATGCAGGTAATGCAGTAGATCTTCTATGGATAAGAGAAACCTGGATATAAGAGATCAATTTCCAGGTCCAATTTACGTATCTTTGAGGGAAAATAACTTCTCTATAAGAAAAAAGTCAAACCAGAAAATTCAGTCTCCTGGAAACTCCAAGCCATAGAATTCGGACATAAATATAAATATGACTGTTGAATTCTCTTCATAGGGACATTAGGGACACTTTGGTCTCTTTCAAGGCATCCTTTGTGAGATACCTAAAATCTGAGAATGATTGTATATTAATATTCATTCATTATGAAGTGGTAGGATGGAAGAGATCCATCAGACGAATCCTGCCACTTTAAATAAAGCGTTAAAAAACCTGGATAAAAGAGAAGAAAAATCCGGTCCCTTAAGTTCTCTTATATCCAGGTTCGACTGTATAATATGTATGTATGTATGATTTTCTTTGTGGTGAAGCACAAGGCCTCTTCACAATTTTTGTGGGTAGCGCAGCATTACTAAGAGCCTCCTTTACATTTCGAATTATTCTATTACATTAATTTCTTTTTACTCTGGTAATGCCGCCACTGGTCGTTACTCATACAAGTAACTACTCATTTTTCCTCACGAGGTATGAGTGGACCCCGAACATCCAAGTACAGAGCAGAAAAAATCCTCCCCCGCTGGGAATCGAACCCAGGTCAGCATGTGTGCAATGCATAGCGCGCTAACTCGCTCTGCCACAGTGACTACCATCTGTATAATATTACTAGCTGTTATAAATATCGGATCTACTTTGGGCTTAGAGCTAAATTTAAAAAAATGTGAAATTTTTATAAAGAATTCAACTCTAACAGAATCCATCAAAGACACCATTCTTGAAAAATTTCCCGATATCTCTTTTCCAAAAGAAAACGAATTGACCCTATTAGGTTCTCCTCTTTTACCTCAGGGTATACCTTGCTCAATTGACAAGAAAATTGAAAAAATCGATATCCTTGTAAATCGGTTGAATCTTTTACATGCTCACCACGCTTTTTTTATCTTAAAGAATTGTTTTAATCTTCCAAAACTTGTTTACTTATTAAGAACTTGCAAGGCTTATGAGTATGGATCTTTAAATTTAATCAAGTTTGATGAGATGATACATAAAGCCTTAGAATCACTCTTAAATGTCAAATTAGATTTTAATGCCTGGAGACAAGCTACATTCCCTGTAAATCTTGGCGGTTTGGGAATTGGACGAACGGAGGAAATAGCATTACCCGCTTTCATAGCTTCTATTAACTCCGTTGCAGTGCTAGTTTCCCAAATTTGTCCATCATTTAGTTTGGAAATGACCAAGAAACCAGCTTTGGATAGATTCATTCATCTTATTGATACAATTACATCCTTGCCTTTAACAAATCAGCAAAGTGAATGGGTTAAGCCCTTGATTACGAATAAGCATGCTTCATTTATATCAGAAGCTACCCTAAAAGACAAAGCTAGATTAATGTCCCTCTCTACCAAAGAGTCAGGCGCTTGGTTACAAGCTTTACCCAGTGCAAATGTTGGATGTTTTTTAGATGATATAACCTTGAGAGTTGCTATTGGACTAAGATTAGGTTCAGATATTTGTGTATCCCATGTGTGCCCCTGTGGTTCAGAAGTAGATGAAAAAGGTCACCATGGGTTAAGTTGTTCTAAAAGCAGAGGACGGTACAGTCGACACGGGGATTTAAATAACACCTTGAAAAGAGCATTGGGATCATGTCACATTCCAGCTGTTCTCGAACCATCAGGTCTTTTCAGACAAGATGGTAAGAGACCAGACGGAATGACCATGATTCCATGGAAAAATGGAAAACCCCTCGTCTGGGACGTAACTTGTGTTGACACGTTGGCAATGTCTAACATTGGATTTTCCCTAGAAGGACCAGGTGAAGCTGCCAAACAAGCTGAGATAAGGAAAAAAAGGAAATACATAGAAATAGCTCAGCAATATGAATTTGTACCTTTCGCTGTCGAAACCTACGGCTCTTTTGGACCAGATGCTTTAGGATTATTAAAATCTGTTTCTAAAGCTCTGGTGCAGGAGACGAGGGATCACAGAGCAGGATATTTCTTAACTCAGAGATTGGGCATTGCTATAATTAGAGGGAATGTAGCATCTGTACTTGGCACACTACCCAAGGATGATTGTTTGAAAGAAGTGTATAATATTATATAAATATACCACATAAAAAAAAAAATTAAAAAAAAAAAAAAAAAAAAAAAAAAAAATATTACTAGCTGAATCCCGGCACTTTGTCACCGTTGAGGTTATTGCCCGTGGCTGGTGTCCTATTTGAATCATTATTGTACTGGAAAATGAAAGTACATGAAATGCATGGGAACTATGTTTTCCGTAACCTTACACTCTGCCGGGCTGTCTCTTTCTTTGTATAGGCGTTCTTCACACCTCGGCCGAGGTGTTTGATTCCGATATCTTGAAAATGGTAATATATATTTTAAATTTGATAAATTTCTAGGTAGTTTGGCGGTGGTTAAGGGGGGGGGAGGGGGGGGTCAATTCTCATAAAAATTTCAATATCTGTTATCGTTTGGGCTGTGATATTGTAAACAGAGAACTCCTAAGAGGACATAGTTGTGTTGTAGAGAGTAATCCTTAGTAATTAGACCTTATATTAGAGTAGGACCGATTTTTTTTTTTTATACCGGCCCCCATGTCGGGGCCAGGGAGGCCAACTTCATTTTTTAAAATACGAAACCCCACCTTGCGATACATTTTTGGAAAGGTCTCATTACCCCGACTCACCGTGCACAATTTTAAATTTACTGAGAAAGCCCTATCAAAAGATATTCAGGGGTTTCCAGACTTTACTGCATATACACAAAGTTGGACGCCGTTTGCAAACAGGTGATATTAAAAAAATTAAATTGGCACCAATGTATTTCTTATTTAGAGACCTTTCCAAAAATGTATCGCAAGGTGGGGGTTCGTATATAAAAAAATGAAGTTGGCCCCCTGGCCCCGACATGGGGGCCGGTAACAAAATCGACCCCACTCTTAAAGAAGGTCTTATTAGCCCGGTTTACCTTACAAAATTTAAATTTTACCGAAGAAGCCATTCGAAAGTTATTCAGGGGTTTCCAGACGTTTGCCCCACCCTGTATATAGAGATTTTAGTAGGTAGTTGAGGTTAGATTATTCCAGGAAGTAAGGTTTGGCAATTTCAAATTCAGTAGGTAGTTTCAAGCCTTTAAAACAATAATGGTATGGTATGCCACAAGACATACCATACTATTTAAAAATAGTTGGTCCGTGCCCAGCCTGACTGGAGCTGTGTAGGACTGTAGGAAAAAAAATAAAATGCTGAAATATAATCCCCCAAAAATTAAGGCATACAGGTTTTTGCGTTTTTATATATTTTCAGCTGTTCTTGAGACACGAGGGGTGAGCTGGGACTTTATGGATACCCTGTATACAGGGTGTCCCACCAAACTTGGACACCTCAAATTACTCGGCCCCTGAAAGAGTTTTTGAAAAATAAAAAATCCTAGGGTACATGTACTAATTATGCGGTTTCATTCATGAAATTATTTTTATACAGGGTGGTTCAAAAGTCAGAAATTGAAGTGTCAACTTTCGATTTTTAAATGGATCGACCTGAATTTTATTGAATAATTTTACTTCTAAATGGTTCCTGAGTACTTTTTTAAACAAAAATTTTACATACAGGGTGGTTTTTTTTCGACCAATTTTTTTTCTAAATCTCGAGTAACTCAAGTTCGTTTAATTTTTTCGATAACAAGAATAGAGAGTGTTTGTGTAATGAAAACACGAACTTTCAATTGGCATCAAAAATTTTTATACAGGGTGGTTCACAAGTGAAATAATGACTTGATTTTTTTTAAAACCGAGTTTTTTTAATTTTTTATTTGGGATTAATAATTCTAACCTAATTTTACATATTTTTTGTTAGTCAAATCGAAAAACAAAACTAAAGTGTTGTACAGGGTGAGACATGATTTTTTTGTAACACCCTGTATATGGGCATTCAAAGAGAAGTAAAATTAAATAGAAAGACTAAATGTGCAAGAAAAACTTCGATTTTTAATGAAATTAAAAAGTTATGGTGTTTTAACTAATTTTGTCACATGGACCACCCTGTAGATATTTTCTTAAAACATCATATGGGTACTCGAAGTTATATAAAATTCAACGAAGACTTCGAATCATGGGGAAAAACAAGTAAGAAATCGAATTTTGAAGCCATTTTCAATTTGGTGTCCACACTGAATGATTTTAAAACTTGAAATAAAAAGTAGGTAGGTGTAGACACAAAATTGAAAATTGCTTTTTGAATTCACTTTTTTCTTTCAGATTTGGACTCCTCGTTGAATTTTAGACGGTTTCGACTACCCGTATGATGTTTAAAAAAATATCTACAGGGTGGTCCATGTGACAATATTAGTTAAAACACCATAACTTTTTAATATCATTAAAAATCGAAGTTTTTCTTGCACATTTAGTCTTTCTATTTAATTTTACGTCTCTTTAAATGCCCATATACAGGATGTTACAAAAAAATTATGTCTCATCCTTTACAACACTTTAGTTGTGTTTTTCGATATGACTAATAAAAAATGTGTAAAATTAGGTTAAAATTATTAAACCCAAATAAAAAATTAAAAAACTCGGTTTTAAAAAAAATCAAGTCATTATTTCACTTGTAAACCACCCTGTATAATTTTTTTTTATGCCAATTGAAAGTTCGTGTTTTCATTACACAAACACTTTCTATTCTTGTTATCGAAAAAATTAAACAAACTTGAGTTATTCGAGATTTAGAAAAAAAATTGGTCGAAAAAAAAACCACTCTGTATGTAAAATTTTTGTTTAAAAAAGTACTCAGGAACCATTTAGAAGTAAAATTATTCAATAAAATTCAGGTCGATCCATTTAAAAATCGAAAGTTGACACTTCAATTTCTGACTTTTGAACCACCCTGTATAAAAATAATTTCATGAATGAAACCGCATAATTAGTACATGTACCCTAGGATTTTTTATTTTTCAAAAACTCTTTCAGGGGCCGAGTAATTTGAGGTGTCCAAGTTTGGTGGGACACCCTGTATACTCATAAATTACCAGTACCTAGTCACTGTGGCAGAGCGAGTTAGCGCGCTAGGCATTGCACACATGGTGACCTGGGTTCGATTCCCAGTGGGGGAGAATTTTTTCTGCTCTGTACTTGGATGTTTGGTGTCCACTCATACCTCGTGAGGAAAAATGAGTAGTTACTTGAATGAGTAACGACCAGTGGCGGCATTACCAGAATAAAAAGAAATTAATGTAATAGAATAATTCGAAATGTAAAGGAGGCTCTTAGTAATGCTGCGCTACCCACAAAAATTGTGAAGAGGCCTTGTGCTTCACCACAAAGAAATTCGTACATACATAAATACTCATAAATTACCATGTATCACTACTATCTATTTCTATCACAACTGTTAGGTATGGCTGGCTATCTACATAAAAAATGTCTACTAAAATTTACGTTCATCATAATAAATACCTCTCCTTACATGGGACAGATTTTATTCCTTCGTTTTTTATACCAAGAAGTAAAATTACAACCTTTTACCAAGCCCTACTGGGGGGTACTTTTTATAACAAAAACCATAAAATATAAACTGTAATATCCGATCGGTAAATAGTTCTTGTAATGTACTTTTTTTTATGAGAAAAAGTATTTTTTTAATAAATGAGCAGGTATTGAATTTATTTTTCTTCAGGCGCACTTTGTCCAAGGACAGGCTTAAGCTTTGAGGCCGCACGCTATAACCCTATAACATTTCCCCAGCTTTCTGCTTTCCCGAAAGAGAGCTTTCTCTTTTGGTGACCTGATTTTTCAGGCTTTTTCCTTGCCTTCTTTCACAGAAGTGGTCATTTGTCTCATGAAAGGATATTTCTGTTTCCATTTTTATTTTAATCCTTCAATCAAGGTGGCCACCACCCAACTAAGTGGTTTTTACCACACTTCTTGCTAGAGGACTATAAACAGAGAACAGACTTACCAACCCAAACAAGCCATGCAGTTTCCCAAGGGTTAAATGGGTTATAAAGAAAAAGCCCAATTTCTCATAATGGTTGATCGCCCATAGAAATTTGTGGTTTTTTTAGTCTACTTTTCAAATAAAGTTGGATAGAGACCATCACTCCCCAGCTGTTGCCAAGCTACTACAACGCTAAAAAGAACATTACCACACTTGTACAATAGGACATCAATTGCGAGATTTTACCATCTGTCACTAAAGTTAAGCAACTTCCAGAGAGGTTAGTAAGAATGAGCTTGTGAGCATTCAAATTCGAGATTCTGACTCAAGCTAGGTGAGGTTCATTTGAGTTGTTGGTTTGTGAGTTTTGTCAGCGTACCTACTTTCGTGATATTATAACAATTGACCATACTAGTTGAAAGCGAGGTTAAACTTAACCCTAAAATAACTAATGTCCCTAATATAACAAAAAAGAAAAAAGTGGACTTGTAACCTGGAGGTCCGTAGTTCGAGTCCCGAGAGGCGTTTTATATGAGTAGGTAATACTAGATTTTTATTGAGGAAGTAATGTGCTGTATCGCAGTCCTTCTTACTTTGGGTGTGTTTGCTCTTTTCTGATTTTTATTGTTTTATCACGATTCTTTGTATAGGGAAAGCGGGGGGAAAAGGCCACGGGTGTTATTGTAGGCCTATCATTATCCAACTCACTGTTTTCATTTCAAAGAAAACAATCATAAATACTTTTTTATGCTTGGCTTGATTCATTCTTGTCATATTGTGATGTAAAAAAAAGAAGAAGAAAAAAAAAGATGCTTCGAATTCAATTTTTTTCTGCTTCAATCTTCTTTTTTCACTTTGCCTTTACCATAACCTACTTGGGGTCGGCATGTGTCAACCTCGTTCTCACGGTTGAGGTTGGTTGCTTCTGGGACTCTTCCTGTCTGATTTTACTGATGGACGCTCTTCCTAACGATAACCTTGTTAAAGAAGCCGATGCTATTGCAAAAACGTATCCAAAATAATAATATACATGCAAAACTGATTAAATGGGAGGATGATACAATCTTTGCAGCTATCTCAAAAGCAATATTAAAAATAACTCAAACCAACCATACAAAAATTGGATAATGTATTTCATAAAATAAATCAACCACTAGTCAATTAGAAATATCTCTTCCAAAGATTTCCCACTTGGCAGTGTACCCAAAATCGATGTTGCATTCCCTCGTTGAATAGCGAGGGAAATCCGTTGCTTCAGGTACACTTTGGCCCTGGAGCTGCCCGTTATCATTGTCAGTTTGTTACCAAAGTACTCAACAATCCTTTTGGCCTCAATGCACCATGGTCCTAGAGTTTCAAAAGCTAAGGGTATGAACAAATAGTTTTGATCCACGATGCATTGGTACTTCTTGGTTTTTCTTTCACTGGCTTCCTCTGCTGGGGCTCCATACAAAAATTAACCATGCTAGGCACTTGAACCACCGACCTGCAAGTTACTAGTCCGCTGAGATGACGATCGAACCACGATCGAAACAAGGCTGGGTGATAGTTAAAAAAAAAAAAAAAAAAAAATAGATTTGAAAAGTTTCCATATTATTATTTTAAGATCATGTTCAAAAAAAGGCTTTCTATAGCGTACAAGAATCTATTGAAGACATAAAGAAATAATTGGTAATAATAAAAAAAAACAAATAATATATAGAAATAGTAAAGTGTATGGATAGACCTGTACCACATCAAGTAATGCGAAAGCGGTTTCGGGGCACATTTAACTTTAAAAAATAAAATAATGTCAATTTAAGAAAATTGTGTCAGTGTCATTCAACTTCCAATATTTGGACATGAAGCTACTTCACGACAAAAATTTATGTACATAACTACCAAGGATAAGACAAGCATCCATCCTAAAAACTGACATACCTAAAATAGCTAAACCTACCCTGAAAAAAACTTTGTTTATAGTAAATTGTATATGCTATATTATGTAAATAAAACTTGATTAAATCTATTTAATAATAATAATAATAAAAACCCGAAAATCTTTAACGTGTATGTAAGGAATGGGATGGTATTTGTGGTTTTGAAGAGGGGGTGGGGGGGCCTGGGGTGACATTGCAGGGGTGTGAGTAAGAAGGGGGAGAGAGAAAAAGCAAGAGAGAGGAAATAGGGTAAAGGGGAGGAGGAAGAAAAGAGAGAGAGAGATAGGGAATAAATTTAGGGGAGAGGAGATAGAGGAAGAAAATAAGTAAAGGAGGGGAGGAAGAAAATAGAGAGAGAGACAGGGGGAGGTAGGAGGTAAAGGAGAGGAAGAGAAATATCGAAAGGAGTAGGAGGAGTAGGGAGAAAGAGAGATATTATTTCTGATTTGTAAAAAGGGATGACATTTTAGGTGTGAGAGGAAGAAGGGGAGGGTGAGAGAGGAAGAGAGAGAGAGAGAGAGAGGGAGAGAGAGGGAAAGGCAGAAGGATAGAGGGATAGAGGGAGAGGGAGAGAGAGAGAGAGAGAGAGAGAGAGGGAGAGAGAGGGAAAGGCAGAAGGATAGAGGGATAGAG
>CM044958.1:49214072-49241572 GCA_024516035.1 Bactericera cockerelli | reverse complement strand
CTCCCACCACTCACCACTAGCCGCTGGCTACACAAAATCATCTCCAAAGGCAGTACATATTGTCTGCCCTAATTCTCTGCACAATCTACGGCAGCCCCCAGTATCCTGCCCTAATTCCCTGCAAATTCTACGGCAGCCCCCAGTTTCCTGCCACATAGTTAGTATCATAACTTCAATTACGCAGAGTCCCAATAAGCAGTCCCCAGTCTCCTGACGCATCGAGCGCATCGAGTACTGCCTGCAGTGCCTGCTGACCTAAGCGGTGCCTACTGATACCTGATACATATCACCCTGCGGAATCCACACAATGTTCCATATAATCTTCATGTAAGAAATAAGTAAATACTTCACCTCAAGAAATAAGCAATTTTCTATTTAGTGATTTCTATATTCTATATTCTACATAATATTAGTACCTAGTACCATAAGGTGTACTAAAATCAATATTTTTCTTTTAAGAATTTTTTTACCTCGGTAAATTCTAGGCGTACAAAAGTTAATTATCATTATTTTTTTTTTCTCTTATATTATTTCATAGTTTCTTTTTAACGTTGTTATCAACAATACTGTTCAATTTGAATAAAACTTTTTAATAGTACCTTGCAAAAAGTTAAAACCTTTTTGCAATCAAAGCAATCAAAACGGCTTCTTCCGATTCTTCGCGAAAGTCTTCTGAAGAATCAATCCTAGATTTATTTCCAAACGCTGCCTTAGGCGAATCGATCGTACCTAGCGCAGATATTGTTCAACTTGAACGTATTTTAAATAACCTTTCTTTGTCACAAACATCCACAATGCCGGACAACACAGAAGTACCAGTTCTTAAACCGGAATACCTGAAAATGATTCCCGAATTTTCTGGCGATATCGAATTATTGCCCCGGTTCATCGCAATATGCGAAAAGCTTGTAATAAAATTTTACAACTCGGCTGACCCAGCCGATTTTCAGAACGACTACTTGATGGATTCGATCCTTGCTAAAGTCACGGGCGAAGCCCAAAAGAACATCAGTTCTTGCATACTCAATTCATGGAACGACTTAAAACAAGCTTTAGTAAACACGTATTCTGACAAAAGGGACGTGCACACACTCGTCATAGAAATGTGTGCAATGAAACAGAACAATGATTCAGTTTTTGACTTTTTCAACAAAATTCAAAAAATACTAAACGTACAAACGTCATACGTCACTAACCACAATCTAGATGGTAGTGAACACCTCAAGAAATTTACTTCAGATCTAGCACTCCGTACACTATTACGTGGACTTAAAGACCCGTTAGGATCTTTAATTCGTACAAAGAATCCAAAAGACCTCAATGAGGCCCTGAACATCTTAGTAAAACGATTTCCAAATCGAAACCACTAAAAGTATACAATCAACCCCTTACGTTCCACCTCAACTCCGAAACAACAAATTTAACAAAAACAATAACAACAACAATTATAACAACTTCAACAGAAACAACACCTATTTCAACAGACACAACAACAATAACATGTTCAATCGTCAAAATTCTACAGTTCAAACTGTAAACAGAAACAATAATAATTCTTTTGCTCAATCAAATGTATTTGGAAGACCAACTACCTCCAAACCACTACCCCAACCGACTCCTATGAGTATAGTACACAGTAGGAACACAAACCTACACAACATTGAAAACACACCGGAAAACACTAAAAATTATGAAAATGACGAAAGCTACGAAAATCTTGACGACAATAACTTCAACTATAACGACACTGACAAAATAATAAATTCAGACCAGGATTTTCAAGTAACAGCCTCGGAAGAAACACAGAACTAATCCTAAATCTAAGCAGCAAAGATAACCAAACATTACCATACATCGAGATTCCCGAATGGAACCTCAAAGCCCTAATCGACACCGGAAGTACAAAATCTTTTATTCGACCTAGCAAAGCAATCCAAAATTTCAGAAATTTTATTCGTTCAGACCCTTTTGAAATTAAATCTGCCCACGGACAATCTAAAGAAAAATTTAGTATTACTATCCCATCCCCATCAATTTTTCAGACAACCAATAAAATTAAGCTCCACCTATTTGATTTTCACACCTATTTTGACTGTTTATTAGGAATGGACGTTCTGAAACGATTAAACCTTGTCCTTGATTTAAATAATAATACTATGAAAAACAACAACACCGTTATACCCCTGAAATTCAAAACTACAACATCTGAACTTTATCACATCACTGTACCACCACATACTGAGAAAATCATTCATCTCTCAACAGTAGGAATGCCCGACAAAGAAGTACTTATACCTGAAATAACTTACAAAAACGGACTAAATACCCCATCAGGTATAACAAAAATTAAGAACAAACAAAATAACATGTACAATAATAAACTCATCAGAAGAAGAACACACAGTAAACCTTTCCAAACCTTTAGAAAGCAAAATTCTTCATGACTTCGACGCTCCACCCAAATTCTCAAATCTCAACCATATTCAAAGCAACCAAATTCACCCTGATGTAGTAGACCTGATCCGAACAGACCACCTTAACGAAGAAGAAAAATTGCAACTTGAGAAAATCATCATGGAATATTCCGACATCTTTCACATGGAAAACGTCCCCCTTTCTTTCACCAATCAAGTTAAACATAAAATCATCACTATGGACGACACTCCCATCCACACAAAAACATACAGGTACCCTCCCATCCACAGAGAGGAAGTTCGAGCCCAAATTCAAAAGATGCTAGACCAAAACATCATACGTCCTTCACATTCACCATGGACCTCCCCCATCTGGGTTGTGCCCAAAAAACCTGACGCAAGCGGAAAAAAGAAATGGCGCATTGTCGTCGACTACCGTAAACTCAACGAACGGACAGTAGCAGATAAATATCCCCTTCCCAACATTGATGACCTCCTTGACAAACTTGGTCGTTGTCAATACTTTACAACTCTGGACTTAGCAAGTGGATTTCATCAAATTGAAGTCGACGAAAACAGCATCCCTAAAACAGCATTCTCCAGCGACTCCGGACATTGGGAATTTCTTCGTATGCCCTTCGGCTTACGCAACGCTCCAGCAACATTCCAGCGAACGATGGACAACATCTTACGCGGTTTAATAAACGTTAACTGTCTAGTTTATTTAGATGACATAATAATATTCTCAACTAGCCTCTTTGAACATCTTGTAAATATCCGCAAAGTATTTGACCGATTAAGACAATTTAACCTAAAAATACAATTAGATAAATCAGAGTTTTTATGTAAAGAAGTTTCATACCTAGGCCATATCATCACACCCGAAGGAATCAAACCCAACCCCAGTAAAATCAAAGCAATTCAACAATTCCCCATCCCAAATACTACAAAGAAAATTAAAAGCTTCCTAGGACTACTTGGCTATTATAGGAAATTCATAAAAGACTTTGCAAAACTCACCAAACCATTGACCTTAAGACTTAAAAAAGGCGCAAAAATCAACATTCATGACAAAGACTTTAAAGATAGCTTTGAAATATGTAAGAATCTCTTACTAAATGATCCTATACTACAGTATCCCGACTTTGACAAACCCTTTATTCTAACAACAGATGCTAGTAACTACGCTATTGGTGCCATCCTCTCCCAAGGTAAAATAGGTTCCGATCTTCCTGTTGCATACGCAAGCCGCACCCTCAACCAAAGCGAATCCGTCTATTCAACTATTGAAAAAGAGCTCCTCGCAATAGTGTGGGCCACAAAATATTTTAGACCCTACTTGTATGGCCGCCAATTCACCATTGTGACGGACCACAAACCCTTGCAGTGGTTATTTAATTTAAAAGAACCCAATTCCAAGCTCGTCAGATGGCGCTTGAAACTTGAAGAATTCGACTATAAAATAGAATACAAGAAAGGAGTACTCAATGGAAATGCAGACGCTCTATCTAGAGTGGAAATAAACACAAATTCAATAACACCAGGACCTAGCCACGAATACAATGACGAAACTCAATCTACTGCTGTCGAACCTGCAGAAAATGATCGTGACGACTTCAACATAAACGAGATACCTTTAGAAGCTCTACTCAATCCAGAAGAACAAATAAATCTAGAAGACTTAGATTTTGATGACACAAATGCCACCATACACACAAGTGCAGAACACCCCATCATCGGCATACCAATCAAAGATGGACCCGTAAATGTTGGATTAAACCAACTTATAATCACTGAAGTCAACTTCGAAAGAGCTGACCTTAAAATTAAAGTTTTACACGGAAACAAACAACGAATTTTCGTTCAATTCTCTCACAACAACTGGGAAAACCAAATTAAAGATTTCATTGACGCTTTTATTGCCCCCAAAGTTCCATATCACCTCTACTTCCACCGGAGCCCCTTTGAACAACTTTATGAAAGATTCTCTAGAATTTTACAAACATACTACCCGGACTCAGGATATAATCTAATCAAATGCACGCAATACCTGACCGACATTGAGAACCAAGACGAACAACAAAACATAGTGAAAAACATTCACGAAGGAATATCAAACCACAGAGGTATGGACGAAGTTGAAAAAATAATTAGAAGAACATACTACTGGCCTAACATAAGGAAAACAGTCCAAGAGTATATCAACAACTGCGAGCCATGTCAACTATCAAAATATGACAGACACCCCTTGAAACTTAAATTTAATTTAACTCCAACACCCATCAAACCCTTTCAAATACTACACATTGACAGCGTTTCCCTAGAGAGCACAAAATTTCTAACAATAATTGACGCCTTCTCTAAGTATGCACAAGCCTACCCTTTGCCATCTGCCCAAGCAATAATTGTAGCAGACAAACTCATCCAGTACTTCAGTCATCATGGCGTACCACAAACCATCATCTCCGATAACGGAGGAGAATTCAAAAATGCAGTTATAAAAGAACTTCTTGCATTACATAAAGTGCAACTTCACTTCATCAGTAGTCAACACCCTGAATCCAATGGAATGATCGAAAGGTTCCATTCCACCTTGATTGAACACATTCGTCTTTTCAATAATCAACAGATATATAAAAGTGACGATATTAAAACTAAAGTTTTATACGCTGTTTTGGCGTATAACAATACAATTCATTCCGCTACAAATATGAAACCTGTCAATATAATCAACGGCCATGTCGACAATACGGATCCATTCAATCTTGATCTTGAACATCAAATTCTCACAAACTATATCCATGACCACAAAGAAAAAGCCAAGCTTATGTACCGAAATATAAATGAAAAACTAAAAACTAACAAAGAAAAAGTAATCGAAAAAATTAACAAAACTAGGGAAGACCTACCGGATATACCACCCACAGTTATGGTAGCCAACAAGCAAAAACAATCAAAAACTAAAAACAAGTACAAGAAAGAAGAAATTTCAACTATTGATAAAAATCTGAAAACTGCAAATATCAAACCCACCCATCAAAATACAGCCCAAAAAATACACTTGTCTAACATAAAAAGACCCATTACAAGAGCTTACAGTAAAATAATAAATGTTTCAGATCCCTTTGCTTCGTCTTCGCCTTCGCCGACAGCAGAAACTCAATAACCAGCATAACTCAAAATCCAGGCATTCTCCCGATAAACTTGGGACCCGCAAGGCTTCAACGGACGACCCATAACTTTTTACATTATTACGACTTAGAGCCACTTTACCAGGAATTACAAAAATTAGACTCTCACCATTATGATCTCAACTCACATCTTGGTAACAGTACATTTTATCCCGAAGATCTGGACAACTATAAAAAAAATACATTCCACATTCGAAGCCTGATCCAAGACAAACTTGATAGTATTCATCCTACAAAACCCAAAAAACGAAATCGTAGAGCATATTTCAACAACTTAGGTGCAACTATTAAACTATTAACAGGAAACCTCGATGAAACTGATGGAGAACATATTAACAAAATTTTAACCCACTTGGAAACAAACCAAGGACTCCTAAAAAATCAAATTAACCTACAGTATAGTCTGAACGACCAAGTAATTCAAAATTTCAATAAAACTGTACAAAATATAATACATAACGAAAACACCTTGAACACACGCATTGATCAACTCTTTACTATCACACAGAAAGCATTGGATAAAACAGACACACTATTTGCAAAAGATATTTATAATCAGTTAATTATTATTTACAACTCCATATTAAGTGTACTCCAAGATATAGAAAACTCTCTAACCTTTTGCAAATTGAAAACCCTACACCCTAGCATTATTACACCAACCGAACTATTTAATGAACTAGAGAAGATATCAAGATTTTATAACCACGAATTACCAATCGATTTAACATACCAAAATATATTTAACTTTGAAAAACTTATAGAAGTAAATTGTCAAATAGAAGAAACAAGGATCATTTATTTACTTTCCCTACCTATTAATTTCAACATTAATTTTGACCTTTACTATCTTCTTCCAATTCCAACTTATGTAGAATCAACATTAGCTACCATAATCCCTAGATCTAAGTACATTTTAAAATCAAATGATATTATAAAACCTTTATCTGAAAGTTGTATCCCAAACAAACCTTACCAATGCCCTTCTTATCTTATTAGCAATACCGATACCAATTGTGAAAATGAAATATTATTTAAGAAGGAAACCATTAGTTGTGAACTCATGAAACTTGAACTAGAAGGAAATAAGATAGAATTAATACCAGAAACAAATCAATTCTTAATACTTTTTGAATCACAAGATTCTTTAACATTTTTTTGCAATCAAAATACTGAAATAGAAAATATTAGAGGAATTTATCTAATAGATAGTGAACCTTGCAAAGTTTCATACAAAAACAATGAACTATCATTCAAAGAACATACAGTTGGAAAACCTCTTATACAAACGAATGTCAATCTAAAACTTTCCAACTATAAGAATTCAAATTCAAAACTAAAAACTAAAACTCTAAAATTAGAGGATACACCTCTAAACAATATCACTGACATTGTAAATAATAATAATTCTTTTTACTTAGTTATAAGTTTAGTTTTATGTCTTTTCATTATTTTCAATTTTATTTTATGTTACTTTGTAAGAAAAAATAAACAACTTGACTTAAGTTTCTTATCTCCACCCTCAATACCTGTAGATCAACCTACAGCAGATATAAATGTAAACTCATTACCCAGTAAAGGAATAATGTTACCTGGGGAAGCCAAAATATAATCTTGGCCTAATTTTTAACCTTTTTGGCGGGGCCAAAATTTTAGGAGGGAGGAGTAATCAGCCCGATCCTGCTGATCTTGCTGATTCACACTCAGTAGATTCCATCACTGAGTTCAGCATAAGCTCAGTCAGTCGATCTTGAGTTTGAACGTAGGACAGTGCATCGCGCACTTCCTCGTAATTCTAATTTGTACTTAATTTATAAGTGTCATTTTAAATTATCAATAAACTATTTCTTTTTTAATTCTATTTAATCCATTTGTTATTGTTATTCAACTCAAGTTCTTTCCAGTGTTTATTATCAAATCAAATCTACAAATCCGAGCGAATATCGGAATAGTTGTCATCTAAACCTTTTTGATTAAATTCCAACTTGGAAGTTTTGGTTAATAAAGTTATTCGAACAATTGAATTCTTCTATATATATTAGCATTGAACAATTAAATTATTTTATATATTTTAACAGTGTACTTTACGTACCTGCATTTTACATATAATTATTTTTATCGATGTTGTTTATCAAATCTCGTTTTTACTGTCATCATTTTTTTTTTTTAAATTATCATATTTTTTGTAAAATAACATGTCCTGTTCATAAAGTATTTAACAATAATACAATCAAATCTGGTTGAGAGGGAAAAGGAGAAACCATATATTATATTATGAAATATGAAAGAACAAATAATCCACGTACATTTGACGTCTCTGTTAGGTAAAATAATCTCTTTATAAGAGAAAAAAGTTCTGGGCTTTGGAGTTCTCTTATATACAATATACATATGTATTATGACCTCTCTTATATCCAGGTTTGACCATAAGTGTATAACTGAGATTCCAATAGTAAGTATAAGTTTCAAATCCGCGGTTTTACCTATTAATACTCGTAAGTATTAGCCACACCAAAAGTTACCTTTTTTCTTACTATCCTCATATTATGTATTTTGATCATTTTAATATTTTTCAATGCACAAATCTGGCTGGGTGACTATTAACTATTAACAGGGAGTAGACCAGCACTGGTTTGGTTCTAGGGGCCCTTGTCAATTATTAGCCTTCTTGTAAAGACAGTGGTAGAAGTGCTAAGTCATTCCTCCACTGTCTGGCTACCATCGTTCACAATGATGCTACCCTATAATGATGATGATGATGATTATGATGATGATGACAAATAACGCCTTAGACCAGACTCAGGAACTATAAGATAAAGCTACTTAAAATAACTAAAATAACAAAATTTCTTCTTTATCTAAAAGACAAGCAAACTTATACAACATTAAAACAAAGTCTGCTATGGACAGTAAAATAAACAGAGACCACCACAACAAACTAACTTTGTTTATGGCAAAAGATTTGGAAGTTTAGGAGATATGAGACTTTATAAGGAGAGGAGGGGGGGGGGGGGGGCGTTGAAAAAAAAAATTGCAAGGGTATTTCAAATTAGCAAGGGTGGGTGGGGCTTATGAAGTAGAAATCTCAGAGTAGAAGGTAGGGGAGGTGGGGATAACAATGCAGGTGGGTTGTACACAACTTGTACATTAGAAAGGGCTGGAGCTTAAAAAGTAGCAAAGCTCAGATTATTATAAACAATCAGACAAGAGTTGAGATGTTATTTGTGAGAGAAGGCGGGGGGGATGGATATATTAGCAGTAGGAATGAAGAAGGCGGGGCGGTAAATTAGAAAGGGGTGGGGCTTAAAAAGCACTGATACTGCCAGGGCTTAAGCTGAAAGATAAACTTTCTAATTTCCCTGTAGCCACGGGGAAGAATGCTTACACAAATCAGGGTGTTGTACAACGGAAATCTCTATTCTCCCTCTGACTATGAAACTCTTCCTGTCCCTATATATCTCTTTCTCCCCTCTTATTCTCTTTCTTCCTCTCTCTTATTCTCTTCTTTCTTTCTCTCTTTTAGTCTCTCTTTCTCTCTGTCTCATTTTCTCTCTCTCTCTTATTCTCATTATTTCTCTCTCTTATTCTCTTTCTTTCTCTCTCATTCTCATTTTCTATCTCTCTTAGCCTCTCTCTCTCTCTCTCTCTCTCTCTCTCTCTCTCTCTCTCTCTCACTCTCTCACTCTCTCACTCTCTCACTCTCTCTTTCTCTCTATTTCTCTTTCTTTCTCACTCTCCTCCAATCCGTCATTTACCTCTCTCACTCCTTCCTTATTATCTCTCTCCCCCTGTCTCTCTCTCTCTGTCTCTCCTCGAATCCTTCATTTCTCTCTCTCTCTAATTCTCTTTCTCTCTCTCACACACACACCATTTCACAAATCCAATCCACCTGCAGGTATTCATCAAGATTCAAGAATAAGCTATTCTAGAATTTCAGCATAATAAGCGCTGAATAAACATTGAAATTACAATCTAATTTCGGATCCTGTTTCATAATAAATAAGAGTGTGCTTATCAGCTATGCATGCATACTTATGTGTGCATAGCTTATTCGTGCTTAGAAATCATACAAGATCTACAAATTGTCACAACTTTTTTTGAAGACGAGGATAGTTGGAAAACAGGTTCTTTACATGCTTTTGAAGGTAATAATGGTAGCCATATTGGTTTCTCATGTATCCAGTTTTGACTGTGTTGGAAACTCATATCCCATCATTGCATGACGCCATATTGGAAAAATAGAATGTTATATCACATCTATACAAAATGTCAGTTCAGGATTTATTTATTTTTGGTTTAACGTCGCTTTCAACTGCATCGTCATATCACGACGGGGGTGTTACCCAGTTACTCTCCATTATAGCAGGAAACTCACAAACCTGCTACGCACATTAACCTCAACCAGCCTGGGTTGGTCCGGAATACCAGCATCACGAAGTATTCCCATCGCTGGACGTTGCTTAACTTCGGTGATCCTACGAGAACCGGTGAATTCAACGCGCCATCGACACTGGCTAGTTAAGGATTTAAAATGAGTAAATCATTTTGAATTTGAATCCAACTTTTTATCCAGAGAACCACCCTGTATATATCTCATTTCTCACCTATGTGAAACTAACGCTATCTGCGGTTTCAATTTTCCTTTCTAGGTTAATCTCTCATCTCTCCTGCTCAAGATTACTCATCTCTCTTCTTCTTCTCTCTACCTCTCTTTTTTTTTAGTCTTCCCTTTTTCGCGTTTCCCATTATTCATTTAATTCTCTTTTGCTCTCGAAATTCTCCTCTTCATTCCTTTTCTTTATTTCTTGCTTTCTTTTTCTGTCCATCTTATCTCTCTCCTTCTATTTCCTTTAATTCTCTTTCCTACTCAAAATTTATTATCTTTCCATCGCTCCTAAGTTTTCATTCCTTCTCTTTGTTTGCCCCTTTCTCTTTTTCTGTCCATCTTATCTCTCTCTCTCTCTCCTTTTAATTCTTTCTTCTTCCACCTCCTTTAGTTCTTTTCTCTACTTGAAATTAATTATCTCACCTACACTTTATTCACTCTCTTTATTTCTCGCTTTATTTTTTCCCTTTTCTGTCCATCTTATCTCTCTCTCTCTCTCTCTCCTTCTATTTCCTTTAATTCTCTTTATTATATTTCCTTCTCTCTCCCTTTTTCCTTCCTTCTCGTTATTTCTCCGTTTCTTTTTCTTTTTTTCTGTCGATCTAATCTCTCTCTTTTCTCTTCTATTTCTTTCTATCTGATTCCTCTCTCTCTCTCTCGTTCTCCTTCGCTCTGTCTCTTGCTATTCTTTATCTCTCTTTTATTTTCTCTATATTTTACTCAATTTATTTATTTAGATTTCTCCATCTCCTTCTTTCTTTTTATCTCATACAGCTCCGTCTGTCTGTCTGTATGCGTATCTCTCTCTCTCACTCTCTCTTTCTCTCTCTCTCTCTTTCTCTCTCTCTTTCTCTCTCTCTCTTTCTCTCTCTCTCTTCCTCCTATCACGTCTTGTAGCTATGGAAAGGTATGTTTCTCTCTGTGTTAAATTCTCCCTCGCTTAATCTACCGAAAACATTTCCACCTCGAACGTTGAATTTCTGCCACCTGTTGAACTTGGTAATTATTTTGATAGTTGGTGTACAGGAGAGACTGGATTCCAAACCTATGAGAATCATAAATTAAATAATAATTTCAGTGGGTAGTGCAGAATTATAGGACCGTTTTTCATTCATTTAATTATTATGTAATTCATAATTATTTGCTCGTTATTCATTATTCCACTACTGTTGCTGCTCGCAATAAAGTAGCAGCTCATTTTTCCTCACGAGGTATGAGTGGACCCCGAACATCCAAGTGCAGAATAGAAAAAATTCTGCCCCGCTGGGGATCGAACCCAGGTCACTATGCGTGCAATGCCTAACGCGCTAAGCCACTCTGCCATGGTGACTATACACAAATGTAGGTATGTACAGGAAAGGTATGTACCTGTATATAGAGAAAGAGATTTTATGCAGCTTAATGCGTATGGACAAAGTGAAAATACAGAACACAAGCGCCGAAAGTGGCTATTGTTTGCCGGCTAAAGTGGCCATATTGTTTTATACAATGAAAAGGTGCAATGAAACCACTTGTTCTTTCACCGTATTACTTCACTATAAGTGTGGTGTGTATGATAATAACACTATTTAGTGGAAGGTAACCACCAGGCGAGGTTAATGCTCAAAGCATTTTCTACCATCACTGGGTGGGATTCGAACTAATGGATCCCTACGCTAGCTGGACTACCAGACTAGCGCGTTAACCACTTGACGACCAGTATGATTTGGTATAGGACACTTAGGATAGGCACTTTTAAAACAGGTAAGTGTGCCCCGGAACCGCTTTCGCATTACTTCAGGGCACTTTTACCATTACATTTATGCCATTCCGGAAATGGAAAATTTCGGTCAAAATTTTCTGCTCCGGCCGGGATTCGAACTCAACAGTAACCAATGATATTACAAAGTCTATAACTCTTTGGTAGACAATTTTCTCAAAAACGTTTGCATATAAGGAATAATACTTATCGGTTTATAATTATTTCGGTCAATTTCGGGCGACAGCCCGCTAGTATGTTATACATTAGGTATGTGGGTATGTCATAAAATAAATGGGGTTTGCATTGAACGAATAAAAAATAACAACACTTATTTTTTATACTACTTCCAATTCACATGTTCAATATAGAGTTTATGTGTAGGTTTTTTTTTTTTTTTTAATCGAAAACACGTGATCCAATTTTAATGAAATTTCGAGTTTAATTTTTTTTTTGTATGTCCATATTTAAAGAATGAAATAAAATTATTAGCAACATCAGGTCAATTATGTGCTGGGTCAACACGAGCGCACCGGAAGTTATCCCTTACAAACAATTGTAACCAAATTAAGAATACAAATTCGGCACGTGGGATTGAACCCGGGACCCTCCGCATGGCAAGCGAGTGCTTAACCACTGAGCTCCTGAAGAATTAAAAATTCAAATCAGGATCAACTGGAAGTTCCTAGGAGCTTCGCGATGTTCCCGCAATTTTGAAGTACCTGCTACAAAGACAATGATAACGGACTCTCAATTTAAAAAAGGACCAAGCAATTCTGAATCCACATAATACATAGACAAATAGACATCCAATTAATAGCAGAAGAACATTGATATCCAATTAATAAACAAAAAATATTTATGGAAAGGAAAAAAAAAGTTATATCATGTAGTTTAAGAATTTCACTAGCCGTCTTGATATGATAATGCAGTTGCAAGCAACGTTATACCTCCAAAAAATTATTACAATTACAAAAACAAAAGAACACAATATATAATATCTAGGTATCATCCATAGTGTGATAATAATTAATATGATTTTAAACATGATGTAAATTTTGATGATGATGATGTTATTGATACTGATAATATTGATAAATCAAGTAAAAACAAAGAACTGAAGTTCCCACCACGAAAACCTTCTGGCTTTCTATCTGATGGGTTAATTTGAATGAATTTTCCCAATCCTCCATATCAATATTGTTTGAAATTGAAAAAAGCGGAAGTCACGATTCTGTGCAGTCACGCAAGAACCTGATAACCACGCTATACTAACAACTTAATGCACACGGTGAACCAAAAGTTATACAAACAACTTAATGCACACAGTGAACCAAAAGTTATACAAACAACTCAATGCACACGGCGAACCAAAAGTTATACAAACAACTTAATACACACGATGCACCAAAAGTTATACAAAAAATGTAATAGACCAAAAGTTGTGTAAATTATTTGCACACGCTGAATCAAAAGTTTTGTAAAGTATTTGCACACACGCTAAATCGAAAGTTTTTTAAATTGTTTGTTGGAAAAAATTCATGCTGAATCAACAGTAGTGTCAAGAACCTATAAGACTTAGCACTCGATTTCCCCATAGACTGCAGTACGCGTATCGAGACTTAGCGCCACCACTGAGGTATTACAAATATATTTGTATATTCACACCAAAGATGAACTTGATAAAAAAAAAAAAAAATTGAAACCTTACCAAGAAGAAAAAATAAAAAAATCTTTGAATAAAATGGCCAAGATTGAATTTAATGCTGTGACCGAAAGGTAACTTGTAGCAGTTTGTTAAAATCATAAATTTAAAAAAATTCTGTCTAGGTTAAAGTGTAAATTTAGTTACACGCAGATATACAATCATAAAACTGTAAATAACACTAATATGGACAATTTTCACACTTTAGGTAAGTCTATAATGTACATGTACATGTACATGTTCAGTTTCACAAAGGCTGTTGTTGCGTAGCTATTGAATATTTTATTTTTCAAGTAAAGTCAAACGTAAAATATTCAGGGCTTTGATTTTTATTTTCCTACTCCACATTCGCATTTCTTTCTCTCTCATTTTTATTGTCTCTTTCTCTCTCAGTTCAAACTGTTTGCTTTTCATTTAATTCTAATTCTCTTTCACTTCATGTCTCTCATTTGATTTTACCTCTCTTTCTCTCTCATTTATTTTGTCTCTTTCTCTCTCATTCCATACTGTTTCCTTTTCATTTAATTCTAATTCTCTTTCACTTTATGTCTGTCATTTTCTCATTTGATTTTATCTCTTTTTCTCTCACTTCATGTTTCAATCTTTTTTTCTTTATTTTGATAGTGTCTCCCTCTCTCTTATTCTCATTTTATTTTATCTCTCTCCCTCTCTTCTTTTCATTCTATCTCTCTTTCTCTATCATTCGATACTGTTTCTCTTTTTATTTCATTAGTTCATTATTTCCTATATTAGTTTTTTTTACGCAGGTATATAACATAGACAATATTTACTCTCTTGATTCGATTTTATTTTTTTCCTTTTCCTCATTCATTAAGTTCAAAGGTTCCTATGCAAATTATGTTTTTCCTTTGATGAGTTTCAATTTTTAAATAGGGTACATTTAGTCGGACTGTCAGATTCAGAATATTTTTATTATTTTTTTTTTTTGATAGTCTTTAGTCTGAGAAGTTGGGACAACTGAATAGTAGAATAACAGAGACAATAATCCCACATTATTTATGTACATAAAATTAATATGTTTTTCTTCTCATTTTTAAATATATATTTTATTTTTAATTTATGTATGTCTTTGTGTGATCAAGTCGAAGAATAAAAAAATAATACATAATAATTTAATCCTGCTTTGAGATTCAAATTCGAGATTTTTAGCACCTCAGACCAAATAAATCTCAATATGTACTTCAATAATGGATAAAAAAAAGAAGTAATAACAAGGGCAAATCTCTAAAATACGAGTCCATAAAATGTCTTCGAAAAGTTCTAAATCTGTTATAAAGTATTTTGTGTTATATGGACGATATTTTGCCTCTGTCATTATTTTGCCAGAGAATGGCTATTCTTGTATAAAATATTGCACAAAGATGCTTCTGACAGTTCCTCCCCCGCTGGCGCTATAGGAATTTCCTCCATACCAAAAATATTTATGCAGAATATAATATTATAATAGAAAATCAATAGGGAGTCCCCCTCCCCATATTCAATAGTGTCTCCTCCCTCCCAAGAGTCCCTACATACTACATTGGTAGGCAAAGAGTTGTCGTTGGGATGGGAGTTATAAATATGGGACATTTTTTTCACGTCACTTCTCTGTGTTGTTGAAAGAGGAGATGCCGGATATTAAATTTAGATTTTCAGTATTTTTGACTATACAATTTTAGGAATGGATTTTTTTTTCTCTTTTTCAAAATAAATATGATGATCGTCAATTTGTTTTTTTTTTTTTTTTTTTTTTTTTATTATTATTATTTTTACTGGCTTAATATTTTTTGTTCAATTTACAACATTTCGTTTTTCAGAAAATAATACAGTTCATGGAAATGGATGATTTGAAAATGGCCACTATAATCTCTGATCCTCAAATTGCTCTTTAAAATTTATGCATTAGATTAGATTCGATCCATCAAATCATCACCAACTTGTGGGTTACCAGACCAACAATAAAAAATAAAAAAATACCCACATTTCTAACACAATGAAAAGTATCAACATCTTAATTCATATAGATATCATCAGATCAGAGGTGATCGAATGATTTTTTCACTTAAAACTCTACAACCAGTAGTCCGTTCCAGGAACACTCTCCACTCTCAAAATCCCCGAATCTCCGTTTCAACCGTCACACAACGAACGCACTCTGATCGAGTAATTTGAAGGGCATAACCCATCAGAGTGCGTTGTCTGACGGTTGCTCATTTGGGGATCTCGACAGTGGAGAGTGTTTTTGGAACGGGGCACGGTTCAGATAACCTCTCAAGTCAGAGAGTCATTAATTTTTAAAATGAGAAAACTTTTATCCAAGTCTCCCGAAGTAGAAAGTTGGAAAGCAACAATAAATAACCCATACGTTCGATCCCCTCACACCCAAAGCATCCGTCATCGAAAGCTGCTTGTTCGTGGCCCGAGACAACTCATTTGGAAAGCCTTTTGCTTTTCATTTGCTTTCCAATTTCAATAGGTTCAGTCGTGCAGACACAGTGGAGGAATGCTGACTGGCTAGGACAGTGTCGAATATGGGGGAATCACTCTTTCAACTGTTTGGTGACCTCTTTTTGAACAAAAGTACAACTCCATTTAGGACATTTCAATTTAAACCATCCTTATATAGTGAAACCTGGATACAAGAAAACTAGATTTAAAAAAACCCTCGATTTTCAGGTCAAATTTACCTTTCTGTAAGTTTCTGTAAGAGAAACTAACCTCTTTAGAAGAGAAACCTGGACAGAAGAGAAAAAATTCTGGTCCCTTGAGTTCTATTATATCTAAGGTCCACTGTATCAAGGCATAAATTTTGTTTTGTTTAAAACTTGATTTTTCAGCTGTACTATTTATACAGCTTTCCCCATTGAACCATCTTATACAATGACCACATCGTGACATGAATGAAGATTTCAAATCTGCTGAGCCCTGATAATAGCAAACTGCAGATACATCTTTTTTTATCTTCCAATTAAATACTTGAAACAATTTTATATGTATAGTGCCGTTCCTCAAGTCGATTGTGCCGTTCCTCAAGTTCTATATGACTTATATGAGGTGAACGAGGTTTACAATTTTTAGAAATGCCAACGATGTATATCGATGGTAGAATTCGATGTATATCTCATGCATGGCTCTGAGCAATGCTGGACCAAGTGCTGGACCAAGAAGCAGCGTTTGCATCATTCAATGAATCATGATTTGACTTAATATCATTATTTTCTTTCACTTTCCTAACCAATTTTGATTTAAATTTTCACCTTTCAATAAATACACCACCTTGATTCGGTCATTGTTTTCTCAAGACCATGTATCAAAAGCAATACATACATCTAAAAATACATACGGGGCAGTGCTCTGTTACGAGTCTCCACTGATCTTCAGTCCATCCTTCCCACTGCTCAACCAGTCTCGAAACTATGTATTCTTCTTTGCAATGATATCTCTTTTCCCGTTTTTTTTTTCTCCAGGACGTCCTGCCCTCTCCTCATGCTTGAATAACTTAAGCTGCTGAGAAGTCCTTCCAGGATAACTATGGGTTTTGTATGGTCATAATAATATTTATTATTAATCGGTTAATACCTCAAACTGTATCTTTTATATGAGTAGTAATAATAATAATAAATACACTCTTTAGTGGAAGGTAACCACCAGGCGAGGTTAACGTTCAAAGCATTTTCTACCACCTAACCCCCAGATCTTATTATGTGGTCACAAACTCAAATTAATGAAGAAAAATTCATGCAATGGGTGAGATTGGAACCAACGGATCTCTATGCTACCTAGATTACCAGCCTAGCGTGTTAATCACTTTACCACCAGTGCACTAGTAATAAATTGCTAATAAATAAAGTGACAGTAAAAACAAATTTGACAGTAAAACCTCCGCCTTCACTATCTCAAATCAGGACGTTAGAATCAATAGACATGAAATGAGCCTAGCTAGACATTGGATCTGGGTGTCTATATAATCCTCTCATCACTGTGAGAGGATCTCACGGATGATTTCATTTCCTTCGCCGTAGAAACCTATGGCTCTTTTGGGCCAAGTGCTTTGGAAATGTTGAACAGCATATCCAAAACCTTGGTCCTTGAGACGAAGGACAGACGAGCCGGCGAATATTTCAGGCAACGATTTATTTTCGCTGTTCAGAGAGGTAATATTGCCTCAGTTCTGAGCACACTGCCTCGGGAAGATGTCCTTGGAGAAGTGTTTTATACCAACCAAAGAAAAAAAAAGAAGAAGAAGAAAATATAACTATCTATCACCATACTATCTCACTCTGTCTCTCAAAGTCTGTTTTACTCTCGCCTTCTCACTTTCTTTTTCACACGTACAAACACTCTCATCTTTCTATCTTCTCTCACTCACACACACTGTCCTCCCCTAGCCTAGAAAATCCACATTTAATAAAATCCTAATCAACTCCTCTATCACTATACTGTATCCGATTACTTCCAACTCTACCCTTTAGCAACAATACACTATCAATGCACGCCACCTTGACCCTGCTATCAGATCCAACACCTATCACATCCGACACCCCCACTTTCCAAACGTCTCCACCTCCCATCCAAAACCTCCACTTCTCCCATCCACCTCCAATACCGAAATAATTACATGCTATCACCGAACCCCCATCCTGAACATAAAAACGCCACCGCTTAATTAAAACCAGGACGGAGGAATGGGACATATGCAAATTGGCAAAAAAACAGGTGGGACGCGAAAGCTACGGGTTGGAATTGAGATATTAATAGGGACAAACACAATCATGTTCCAATGGTATGGAAATGGGCAGGGACGATTTGCATGTCCTTCCCCGTTATCCATGTCCATTTTAGTTACCTCTTCCAATTCCAATTCATTTTCTTTTTCTCTTCTTTTCTTTTGCCTTAAATTGCTTTATCTTTCTTTTTTCTTATATTTTTGCTTCTCCCATTGTTTCTTTTCCTTCGGTTTTTTTTCTTCTATATCTCTTTTTACTCCATTTTTCTCATCTATTTACCTTTATTGTATTATTCATTTTTCTCTTATTCTTTGTTGTCCATCTCTTCTTTTACTTCTACTTCTCTTATTTTCTAATATTCTTCTCTTTTTTTTCTTTCTTTTATACTCCCCCTTCTCTTCTTTATCTTCTATTTCTCATTTTTTTCTTTATCTTTTTCTTATTCTTCCTCTCTCTTCTCTTCTATTTCTCTGTTTTCTCTTCTATTCCTCTTTTATTTTTTATTCATCTTTCTCTAATCCTCCCCCTCCCCTCCCTTTTCTTTTATTTCTTGTGTTTATCTTCTTTTTTCTCAACACATCTTTCTCTATTCTCTTCTACATAATTTCAATTTCTCGCTGTTTTTTCTTTCTCTTTCACTCAGGTTTTCTTTTTCTTTATTTATATTCTCTTCTCTTGATTCTACAATTTCTCCTCACTTCTCTTCAACCTCTCTTTTAACCTCTTTTACTCTTTATCCTCCCTTCTCCAGCATTCTCTTTCACTCCAACATCGTATCTTGATAACGGACAAGGTGGAGGTAAATTAGCAAAAAAGATTTTAACTATATCGTTTATATTCAATGGAAATGGATAATTGCAGGTCCCGTGTTTTAGCTGGAATTGCTCGCCTCGCGTAATCTCGCGATAGAGGTGACTTGTTGCTTCCTTTCCCCTTTCTCTCATACAGAAGAGGATTATACCATGCCTCCCATTGAGGAGGGAGAGAAAAGAGTAGATATGAGGGACAGAGAAGAGGGCAAGGGGTTTGGGAAAATCCTGTGCACGTAGGAAAAAGGTTTTTGATCATATTTTTTGACATTGCTGCTTGCTGCTAGTACTTTTCAGTATTACCTTGGTTCTATAAAACAAGGAAAGAACATTTTGGAAAGAGAGAGAGAGAGAGAGAAATAAACAAAGAAAGAAAGATATCAAGACAGACAAGTCAGAAGTAAAATGACATTAAGTTTAAATCAGCGCTGTAAAGAGAACGTGCAGCAAAGTCATCACTCGCAGAAAAAAATCAACGTTGCCAAGAAAATGTCATCTGCTGAGTTGCTGACTCAACCAACATAATGCAGAAAAAGAACAACGCAATAAAATAACACAATGCAGTTATCTTCTACCTGTTGGTTCATCACGTTTCAAAATGCTGACTGGGAAATCTGACAAGTTAAAAATTCTGTCTTGTTAGAAATTCTCACTTGTTACGAAGTCTGTCTAGCTGAAATTTTGACTGGTTGGAAATAATAGTAAAATGTAGCGTGAGAGCGAATTCTGAAAGGTGCATTTGCTGACTTGCATGATTCAATGTCATCTCTACGTCAGGGTCATATAAACGTTCCACGTGCTGACTTAGTGGGTGAACACAACGGAGGCTACCCTGGACCCTTGGGTAGAGCCAGTACCACGTAAAATAATCTAACGTTATTATTAAAATTAAGCGGCCAAATCACAAAAATCTTCTATACCAAGCTGTAGGTAGCAGGGTCTGGGGTCGAGGGTATAGGTTCAGGGTCCTCGTTGTGGCCGCCTACTTACGGCCGAATTATGAAACAGGATTTGTTAATCTTAGTGGACACTATCCCTTAACTTTCACCTTGACAACAACTGTACCCGGGCTTTGTAGCTGTAGATTAGCTCTGTGTCGTAACGGAGCTAAAGCCAGCCTACGTGGCGGAAAATCTTGTTTTAAAATACTTATCTGTCAACTGATAAATTCTAAGGGTCGCCTTAGATTTACTAATCCTGTTTCAAAATACGGCCTTTCGTCTATGGTGTGTTTGTTTCAATCTGAAGTGGGTGTTTGATTCAGGGTTATTATAACTGTCCATTTAATATAGGCTTGGAGATTTATATAAATAGGTGACTGGGTTTTGTTGAAGGGAGAACAAAAATTGCTGGGATTATGTTGTTTTAACCAGCTTTTCTACACCCAAGCAAGGGTTGGGTTGAAGAGATTGGCATAGGCAATAACCCCGCCCTTTAGTTAGGACATATGTTTATATTTATTTTTTTATTCTTTTTCCTTTTTCCTGTGAATATTGTTTCCATTTTCAATTGTTATAATAATTATTTGTATTGTACATGTCTTCTTAATTCTAATAAAATGTTTCATAATAATAATAATACAGCTGGGGGGGGGGGAGTGATGGTCTCCAGCAACTAAAGTTGAAAGTTGGCTCGTCCTGAACCACATATTTCTATGTGCGACCAACCTTTGTGAGAACTTAATGGATTCATTTAACTCTTGGAAAACTGCAGGCTAGCCTGGCTTGAAATTGTTGGTAGTACGTTATCTTTTTATGGTCCTGTCTTGGTCGGGTGTCTGGTATTTATACAGCTTCAGCATTTTTTTAACGTCAATTTCAGCTGCATGATCAGATCACGACCAAAACTCTCCGTCTGCTGGAGCAGTTTCTCACATACGACGTCACCCAGCCTGAGTTAGACCAGAAAAAGCCAGTATTAGGAGAGTTCGTATTTAATGGTAACCCATCCAAGTCCCAGCCTCACTAAACGTTAGTTAACTTGAGTGACAGAACGAGCACTGGTGCCTTCAACGTGCCATCGACAATGGGAGGATTCAGCTTTGAAAACGGCTTCGCGCCATCATCGTAGCTTAGGGATCTGTTGGTTCAAATCCCATTCAGTGCATGCATTTTTCCTCATTACTTTTGAGTTTGTGACCACATAATAATAAGACTCTGAGTGTTAGGTGGTAGAAAATGCTTTGAGCATTAACCTCGCCTGGTGGTTACCTTACACTAAAGAGTGTTATTATTATTATTATTATTATCATCGTCACTGGCACCATCATCCACATCATAATTACAGTAGGTATATCATCAGCATCTTGACTTGCTTTACAAACGCCATCTGCATAATCACCCTCATCTCCCGAGTCCCCGGAGTCCTGTATTATTCATTTAATTGTGCGTCATTAACTTCCCTCCTAACTCTCCTTCCTTCTTTTACTGCCCTAATCTCTTTCTTCTCTACTATTCTTATCCTTTTACTTCTTCAAATTTGACACTCTTCCTCTCTCTACTTCCCCTTTTTTCTTTCCACTCTCTCTATTTTATCCCTCTTTCTTTCTCACTCACTCACTCATTATCTCTCTTTCTCTCTCTTTTATTCCTTTTCTCTCTCTCTCTCTCTCTCTCCCTCCCTCCCTCCCTCCGTCCGTCCCTCCTTCCTTTACTCTCTCTCCCTGTCTACATTCCCCTCTATCCTCCCACTATTCCTTCCTCTGTCTTCCTCATCCTCTATCACTTCCAAGACCTCCTATTCTCCACTTATTCTCTCCCTCCTCTCCACCCCCCCTCTCTCTCTCTCTCTCTCTCCCTCTCTCTCTCTCTCTCTCTCTCTCTCTCTCTTTCTCTCTCTCCCTCCGCCCCTCCTTCTCTCTCTCTCTCTCCCTCTCTCTCTCTCTCTCTCTCTCTCTCTCTCTCTCTCTCTCTCTTTCTCTCTCTCCCTCCGCCCCTCCTTCTCTCTCTCTCTCTCCCTATCCACATTCCCCTCTATTCTCCTACTATTCCTACCTCTCTCTTTCTCCTCCTCTATCACTCCAAAGTTTTCCTTTTCCCTCTCATGCTCTCACTCCTCTCCCCTGTTCCCGCGACCTTTGTCTTTATTAAGCTCATTTATCCCCCTTTTTTTTTAGCTCAAAATCGCCCTTGGGATTGAGTGAACGGAAGGAGAGCAGTTCTTTTTTCATAACCTGTTTTTTTATCTCTCAAAGACCGGGGGAATTTTTTGCTTCGAAATTCGCCAGTAGAAAAACTTCCGAGATAAAAATATTCCAGAAAGGAAGAACCGTACAGCTGGGGCGCGGAATTTATTTATATTCCGATTTTTTAGCACAACATTATCGAAGCGCTTGCAAATACTAGGTACAACACAATATTATGTAGGTTTTTGTAGCAAGTATATTTTGAAAGGTCCGAAAATCGAACGCAATATCAATGTGTTAGCTGCCATGTTCCAGTGTGTGGGAAAAATACAATCGAGCGGATGTTCCGTTGCCACCAATGCGCCCACAATACAGCGGAAGATGATGACAACAAGTGACCAACCGAAGGTAAGTGCTCTTTAAAATACTTATCCAGGCTATTTTTATGAGTAATAAGAAAATATTTTACGAAAAGTTGCCCCAAAAACGGGAAAATGAATATGTTATTTTTCTATATTTCACTCTTTTAACTCTTTTTTTCACACCACTCACGGGTTAATGAAAGCTGCACTGAACTGTTGTGTTCCTATTTCCAGAGGATTTGCAATCTTGTGATTAATTCAAATGTTCGGACAAAATGGTAAAATTAGTTCTTCGTCTATATTAGTTGTTGCAAATCTGTTCCATAGCGTTTTTACCATGGATAATTATAAGTGAATGAGATGTCATAACGTATATCTTGTGGGTAATAAATCTGTCCTGTAATAAACTATCCAATATGGCTACTGTTATTCGCTTCAAAACCATGTTAAAAAAATAATTTCTTATTGCTGTGATGTCCTCTGTGTTAAAACTAACCAAGGTGGCTGTTTTTAAGGCACCGTTTTGAGGCATTACGAGTTCTCTAATACTTTTTCGCAATGATTTTTAACCTCTGTTGAACTCTGTTTGTCATAACGCCAATTGACCTTTACTACTACCCATTATATCTCATTGAATAGGAAGTATTCTTCATGAATTCTTCCTCGCACTTCTCTCGTTCTCATTCGTAACAAGTTTTTCGTTGCTTCTATTTCACTAGAGCTTCTCTATCTGGGAGTGGTGGCGGTGCCAAGAATATCGGTATTAACAGAAAAGTGAGAAGTTGTACTAGATTTCACAGACAGGGGAATTGTTAGGGAGAGAAGAAAGGAAATATAGAGAGGGAAAGGGAATGATAGAGAGAGAGAGAGAAAGCAAACGCATTAAAAATAGCATGGAGAAAAAAAGACAAGAAGGATAAAGACACAGAAGAAATAAACTGAAGAGTCAAAGAAAGAGAAAAAGGAAATTTGAATGAAAGAGACGGTGCCAAGAATATCAGTAAAAACAGAAAATTAAAAACTGTATGGGGCTTAGGAGTATAGGAGACATGCAAGAGAGAGAGCGAGAAGGAGGGGAAGATAGACAGGAAGAGAAGGAGGCAGAGAAAGATAGAGAGGGAGGAATGGAGACAGAAATAAATGACAAGGATACAAGTGAACGTATTAAAAATAACAAGAAGATACAAAACAAGACAAAAAGAATAGAGACCCAGAGGAAATAAATTGAAGACACAAAGAAAGAGAAAAAGAAAGGGAGAGAGAGAGAGAGAAATAAATGAAAATGACACATGTAAACAAGAAAGAATAAGGAGAGAGAAAAATGAGAAGATGGACTGAGGGATTACATTACACATTACATCCATGGCCATACATGCCTCAGTCAGCATTTGGCCTCGCCAACATTGTGCCTCCATTTCAAACGGTCGTAAGCGTCTTCAGCTCTGATCTTTAGGATTCTCATATCTTCCATTGTCTTGTCCCACCACCTTGAACGGGGTCTTCCTCTGGGTCTTTGTCCTTCTGGTGTACATTCCCACACTCTTCTCACATTTGAGTTATTGTCCATCCTGATGATGTGTCCTGCCCATCTCAATCTTCCACTTTTAATTTCAGCTACAATATCAGGTTCTTTGTATTTCTCTCTTATCTCTCTGTTATATTTTATTCGCCAATGTCCATTTGCACACGTGGGGCTACAGATCTTACGTAGAACTTTGTTTTCAAAAATCAAAAGTTCATTTTGTGTTTGTTGGGTCATTATCCAGGTTTCACTTCCATACATTAATACTGGGCGGATGATGGTTTTGTATGTTCTGATTTTTGAGCAATGTGAAAGAAGTTTAGATGACATTATCTTTTGGCATGCATAAAGGCTCTTACTGGCATTTAGAATTCTTGTTTGGATTTCGATGTCTTCTCTGTTTTCATCAGATATTATTGTCCCTAGGTATTTGAAAGTGGACACTCTTTCAAAAGTGTAGTCATCGATCTGAATATTTATGAAGTTATTTTTTTTGTCTCTTTTCATGTGCATTATTTTTGTCTTCTGTTCATTTATTTTTAAGCCTACAACACTTGTTTCTTGCACTAAAGTTCTTGTTAGTTTTTTTAGATCTTCTATATGTTCTGTAATTATGACAATGTCGTCTGCAAAGGCTAATACATTTATTTTCTTACCGATATTGATTCCCCCTTCTGTTCTATGTACTTGGCTATGTTAAATATTGTTGGGGATAGCCCATCCCCTTGTCTCACGCCTGTATCTACTTCAAAGGGTGTAGATAAGTCTCCGTTGACCAAAACTTTGCATTTAGATCCGGTTACTGTCATTTTAACAAGACGGACTGGGGGGTAGAGGAAATGAATTGAAGAGACAAAAATAGAAAAAGAGACACAGGAAAGTTAAATAAAAGAAAAGATTGATAGTGCTAAAGAGAAAGGGAGAGTTAGTATATACAATATACATAATAATATTATGTATGTAGAAAAACCAGCGAATTCAATTCAATTCAATTCAATTGTTTATTTATTGTACAAAATGTTACATGGACATGTGGTACAAAAGTCAATATTAAAATAAAGATACATAATTATTAAATTTAAATGATAAATATTAAAAAAACTAAAATTAGAAAATATAACTAAAATATAACTAAAACGACAACTCAGTAATTGTAAAGGTGTACCTACCTGAAAGAAGGAAAATGAAATAGTAGATTATATGAAAAGAAAGAAAATGAGAGTGGTTTGTACCTAGTTATCACACATAATTGTGTTCATCTTGAACCGTTCTCAGTAGCTTAATCATGGATAAGGTGGCGGGCTTGTATTCTGAGGTCCGTGGTTCGATTCCTAAGTTCAACAACTTTGTAACAAAGCACGTTTGCGATATCTCAATTGTGATTACCACAAAATAATCACAATAAAATTATTGAAACTTGGTTTGTTAAAGTTTTGCTTAGTTTGCGACTTGAACCAACGACCTTCAGCTTACAAGTTACAAGTCCACCGCCATACTGAGATAACGAAATGCAACAGAGAGAGAAATATAAGGAAGTAAAGGAAGAGGGAGTGAGAGAGAAGGAAGATTACGTTACAATATTTTCTGTCAGAGTTATTATTACATTTTTCTTGGCTTTTATTACATTTTTATTTCTATCTCTCTCTTTCTCCCTCTCTCTCTCTCTCTCTTTCTCTCCTCTCCCTCCCCTTTCCCCTCACACACTATCACTCTCTCTTTTTTCCTCCCTTATTCGCTCTTTCTCCTTCTTCCTCTTTCTCTCTCTATCTCTATCTATTTATCTCTCTCTCTCCCTCTCTTTCTTTTACTCAGTTTCTCTATCTATCCCTTATGTAATAACAAATCTTTCTTTTTCTACCTCTGTACAGACGGTCCTCTTTCTTCGATGTGTCAGATAAGGGCAGACAAGAAAAGACGTCTCGGCAGTCTCTCCCCTCTCTCTCTCTGTCTTTCTCTTTCTTCCTCATTCTTTCTACTCTCTTTCCAAGCTGGTACGATTCCCAGCTTGTGGAAGGGTAGAACCCCCGTCCAGACTCCAGACTATCTCAAAAAGGGGATGTTAAAACCAAAAAGAATTAATCTACATGGTAGGAGCCTAGACATTGGATCTGGACGCAACCTGAGATAGGTATCAGTCCCTATCTATAATGGTAAAGAGAAACGTCTCTGCATACCAGCCTTATACTTTTAAAAAAAATCTCTCTCTCTCCCTCTCTTTATTTCCTTTCTCTCTCTTTCTAACTCTCTCTTTTTTTTCTCTCTCTTTCTCTCTCTCTCTCTCTCTCTTTAGTCCCTTTCTCTAACTCTCTCTCTCAATTCATCTCTCCCTACTACCATTCTAAATCTTCCCTCACCACTGCACATACAATAATATAATACGTATAACCTTTCATGCCACAAGTTCTCTTCTCTATTTTCTAAACACTTCATTTTTTTTCGCTCGTCTTTTAATCTCCAAGAATGTATCATCGTGGCACAACTTCCTTTGTCGCCATTTTCTTTTGTGATGAAGGTTAACAAGACCAAAGGGGGGGGGGGGAGAAAGGGGAGTGGAATGAAAGGGGAGTGAATGTGGGAGGGGAGGGGGGGGGGGCAAAGAATGTTATACATGTGAGTGGGAGAGAGGGAATTAAAGGGGGAGAGAGGAACGGTAAGAAGAAGAAGAAGACGGTGCAATGTGATGAAAAGAGAAATATGAGACAGAAATGAGGGGGTGAGAATGAGAGATGGGGGACAGTGATATAGAGAGGATAGAGAGAGAGAAAGAGAGAGAGAGAAAGAGAAAGAGAAAGAGAAAGAGAGAAAGAGAGAGAGGGAAAGAGAGAGAGGGAAAGAGAGAGAGGGAAAGAGAGAGAGGGAAAAAGAAACTGCAGGAATTGAGGCAGAGAGAGAGAGATATAGGGATATAGAGGGAAAGAAAGAAAGAGAGAGAGAGAAGTAGGTGGATTATGAAAAGCTAAAAGTATTTCTTTCATTTTTAATATCCCTCTCTCTTTCTCCTTTGTGTACAATAGGTTACATGAGAACAACATTAAACACACTCACAAGTACTCCCCACTACCCTCCCTACTCCCCACTCCCCTCTCTACTCCCCACTACCCTCCCTACTCCCCACTCCCCTCTCTACTCCCCACTACCCTCCCTACTCCCCACTCCCCTCTCTCCAAACAACTCCCTCCTTTATTCTCTTTCTTTGTAACTCTCTCTCTCTCTGTGTCTCTCTGCAACATTAATTTATTTACCCCTATAATAACTCAATTAGTAAATTGTATGTTGGAAACTGCTACCATACCCAATAGTCT
>CM044958.1:49031572-49209072 GCA_024516035.1 Bactericera cockerelli | reverse complement strand
AAGAAAAAGTCAAATATCTAGGCATGCAAATCGACAGCGATTTTAAAATGAAAGATCATGTACATACCTTGAGCAAAAAACTAAGAATAGTTGATTATAAATTGAGAAAAACAAACTCAGATGGCCTTCCACTCAATACGAAAAAAACCATATACTTCTCACTCATCGACTCATTGCTTAGATATGGATCTCCTTTGTACACATTCTCTCCACAATATGTTCAAACACCACTAAATAGAGCTCAAAGCAGAATTCAGAAGTTTCTGTTTCATAATCATAAAAAGATATCTATAATGACTCCACATCAGCTTTCCAACCAAATACTACTATGTTTAAACTTTCATAAGGAAGAATATAGACAGCGCACCGACCAACCTTATTCACTTCGCCTGCAGAGATTTAGACGGCCTCACGTTTATACTAAGCTATATGGAGATCGCAGACTTGAGTATGTTATACCCAGTTTACTCAATCATTACTGCCAGGACTTCCTAGATGAGAAAGATAAAATTATAGTGAAACAAAAGGTGAAGGAGAGTATACTGAAGGATGGAAAATAATCTATGATCTAGTTAATATAAATATAATATAAAATAATGGTTCAATCGCACACAGATAAAAAACCTGCGTAACCGGGATTCGAATATTTCCATTGTACTCATAATGGTGGAAACACTGGATCTTGAATCCTAATCTCTTAAGATTCTGCTCTAATTGCTGTATATACATCTAGTTGAATATTCATTTATTTATTCTCATTGTGAGTGGGGCCTTGTGAACGCCCTGTATATACTTACCTATTTGAACACTTGATTACTTTATATATTTACATTTCTTCTTTAATATTGTTAATTATAGATATACTCGTATGTATGAGTATGACTAGGCTTTGAATTTATATTCCTGTTGTATCATAATAATAGGTATATTAGAGTTCATAGCCATACCACACCACACCCCAATGTACCTTGTATACTATTTTCATTTATACCTAGTTACAAAAATATCTATTCATTATGCATGTAATAATATTGTAATATATGCAAGTAACTTCTCAAAGGATCTAAAATTAGCTACCTACTCTATCCATCCTGAGGATAGAAAAGTAATATCAATAATACATCATAGTACAATATTATTTCAAATCCTATGTACCTATAACTTACTTAGAAAAAATTTGCACAATTGTAAAATTATTATATTATTCTTTTGAATTAAGAGGAGAGCCCACCTCCAAATAAGGTAGAATTATCTTAGGAGGTGATTATAATAATGTATAAAATATGATTCATGCAAATAAAGAAAATATTCAAAATCAAAAAAAAAAAAATCAAAAAAAATCTCTCTCTCTCTCTCTCTCTCTCTGTGTCTCTCTCTCTCTCTCTCTCTCTGTGTCTCTCTCTCTCTCTCTCTGTGTCTCTCTCTCTCTCTCTCTGTGTCTCTCTCTCTCCTCTCTCTCTCTCTCTGTGTCTCTCTCTCTCTCTCTCTCTGTGTCTCTCTCTCTCTCTCTCTCTGTGTCTCTCTCTCTCTCTCTCTGTGTCTCTCTCTCTCTCTCTGTGTCTCTCTCTCTCTCTCTGTGTCTCTCTCTCTCTCTCTGTGTCTCTCTCTCTCTCTCTCTGTGTCTCTCTCTCTCTCTCTCTCTCTGTGTCTCTCTCTCTCTCTCTGTGTCTCTCTCTCTCTCTGTGTCTCTCTCTCTCTCTCTCTTCTCTCTCTGTGTCTCTCTCTCTCTCTCTCTGTGTCTCTCTCTCTCTCTCTCTCTGTGTCCTCTCTCTGCTCTCTCTCTCTGTGTCTCTCTCTCTCTCTCTCTCTGTGTCTCTCTCTCTCTCTCTCTGTGTCTCTCTCTCTCTCTCTGTGTCTCTCTCTCTCTCTCTGTGTCTCTCTCTCTCTCTCTCTGTGTCTCTCTCTCTCTCTCTTTCTCTTCTCTGTGTCTCTCTCTCTCTCTCTGTGTCTCTCTCTCTCTCTCTGTGTCTCTCTCTCTCTCTCTGTCTGTGTCTCTCTCTCTCTCTTCTGTTGTCTCTCTCTCTCTCTTGTGTCTCTCTCTCTCTCTCTCTGTGTCTCTCTCTCTCTCTCTGTGTCTCTCTCTCTCTCTGTGTCTCCTCTCTCTCTGTGTCTCTCTCTCTCTCTCTGTGTTCTCTCTCTTTCGTTCTCTCTCCTCTCTCTTGTCTCTCTCTCTCTCTGTGTCTCTCTCTCTCTCTTGCTTCCTCTCTCTTGTCTCTCTCTCTCTCTCTGTGTCTCTCTCTTCTCTCTCTCCTCTCTGTGTCTCTCTCTCCTCTCTCTCTGTGTCTCTCTCTCTCTGCTCTCTCTGTTCTCTCTCTCTCTCTCCTCTGTGTCTCTCTCTCTCTCTCTTCGTTCTTCCTTCTCTTCTCTCTCTGTGTTCTCTCCTCTCTCTCTCTGTGTTCTCTCTCTCTCTCTCTCTTCTCTGTGTCTCTCTCTCTCTCTCTCTCTTGTTCTCTCTCTCTCCTCTCTCTTCCTTCTGCTCTCTCTCTCTGTCTCTTCTCTCCTCTCTGTTCCTCTCTCTCTTCTCGTGTCTCTCTCTTTCTTTGTAATTCTCTCTCTTACTCTTTTATTGTCTCGATCTATTTTTATCATGTCTTATCACCCCCCCCCCCCCCCCCCCCCTGTAGCCAAGGTGGTTACAACAACAAAAAATCTTTCTACCGACCTCAGTTGTTTCATTGAGAAGGCACAGGACTCATGACCAAAGGTCGGAGGTTCGAGTCCCAAGTTCAGCAGGATTTTACCTGCTGAATTTGGGACTAAAGCTAGTTTAAACGATCGTGATTGGCACAAATAATTATGATAGCTTGTTTTTCTGGTTTTGATATGCCTCTCTTCCGTCTCTTTCTTTCTCCCTATCCTCTCTTTCTCTCTCTCTCTCTTTCTCCCTATCCTCTCTTTCTCTCTCTCTCTTTCTCCCTATCCTCTCTTTCTGTCCCTCTCTCTCTCTCTCTCTCTCTCTCTCTCTCTTTATCTTTCTCTTTTTTCTCTCTCTCTTTCTCCCTGTCCTCTCTCTATTTCTCTTTCTCTTTATCTCTCTCTTTCTTTCTTTCTCTCTTTATCTTTCTCTCTTTTCTCTCTCTCTTTTTTTCTTTCTCTATTTTCTCTCTCTCTCTCTCTCTCTCTCTTTCTTCAACCTTGACTTTTTCTCTACGCTATCGATTTCTATTTCTCTTCTTGGAATAGTGGTTACATGTTTATCTCTCTAAATATTTGAGTCTTGAACAAAACCTGAAATCTGACATTTCAGAAGAGGGGATTTTGTTTGTTTTCTGAACGGCTCCATTACATCAAGGTCATACGAGATGGGGCTTTTGCCCGTAATCGTAGAAACTCAAAATATTGTGTGGTGTTTAGGATATAATAATAATAATATTCAATGGAAAAATCCAAAAGGATGCCTATTTTTTTTTACATACATCTACACTGATATATCCTTTGGGGGGGGTATATCAATAATAACCGATAATTATAATTTCAAAAATAATTTATAATTTCAACTGATTAAGTATTATATAAAAAACAATAATTATAATTTCCATGTTATATTCTTTAAAAAAAAAAAAAAACTGATGTGTACATATTTTTATTTTGAAAGGTTTCAAATCAGGGTCTCATTGAATGTGTAATAAGGGCCATTGCTTAGCCAGCGTCTATGGCAGGTTGATGTCACCAGTTCTCGTTCTATCTTCTAAGTTAAGGACATGCCCGCGAGGCCAGGAATATGATGAGCCAACATGAAAATCGAACCCTCGTGATATTAGTTTTTCCGGCCCCACTCATGCTGGGTAAGGATAATTGCGTCTACAATAGATCCTGTTTTAGAGCTACTAACTAAAGAAAGTTGTAAAAAACCCATTAAATCTCTAGTTCAGGCTGGGTTTCGAACCCGCGACCTCAGGATTATCGGAATAAACGCCTTAACCACTGAGCGATGGGACTGTTTAGTTAACCACTGAGCGATGGGGACTGTTTAGTTAACCACTGAGCGATGGGACTGATTAGTTGACCATCACTGAGCGCTGGGACTGATTAGTTAACCACTGAGCGATGGGACTGATTAGTAATTGATAATGAAATCTTACCGTCTTTAGCTGAATGTGCAGCTCCGGCGAGCGTGGTGAAGATCCCACACCAGACCAGCAACGCCCCAAGCGGCACTCTCCCGCACCTGATGACGTCATCACAGCTCTGACCTCACAGTCCTAGGTCTCGGATGACGTCACTGCTTCGGCTCTCATCGGAGCACTTCGGGACTGATCGGGACTACTCGGTTTTCAAATCCAAGCGGGGAATATTTTGAAAACAGCGGTCATTTTGGGCAAACATTTTAAAATATTATCAAATTGAACTTAAAATTTAATTTTTTTTTATGATTTTTTTTTTTTTAATTACAGTTAAATTTAATTTATTTATTTTTAATCCAAACGGGTAACACGTTATTAAGAGCGGTTATTTTTGGTCAACATTTTTAATAAACCTTCTACTTATTTAGTAAACTGGTTAGGATTGTTAAGTTTCGGGTATTTCTGTATTTATTTTGAAATCCAATTCTAACATTTTGATTTCATTTAGGCGCCTATTCTATTAAGTTTCTATTTAATCCAAATGAAAACAAAGAAAATACGATCATAAGATATCAATTTAAAAATTTAAAAAACATTCAAAATTAAAATTGAAAGCTTTGATTCTTAAAATTGATTTCTAATATTCATCCGGGTATTTTTTATTTTTCTCTCTGATTTTCGTGGAAAATTTCATACTTATTTACAAATTTCATTACACATTAATAAATCAATGGAACGGATGTTGAAAAAATGATGCTCGTACTAAAACCTATTAATATGACAGGGAGCGCTCTAGTATTTTTTTATTCGGATGTTTTATTTCAAACTAATTTACAGACATTTTCGTGAACAAATTTAATTTCTATCATAAAATCCACGGTTGAACAGAATGATAAATTTAATGAGAAAAAAATAAAAATGATTTGATTTTTTTTTTTTTTTTATCGTATTTTTTCTATGAATGGATGCTAAGCGAGCTGCGAAATCATTGTGCACCCTGTAACAGAAAATAAAAGCAGAATTAGTATAATGCACACATTTTTAACATACCTAGGAATACTGGAGAGGCTTTGAATTATGTTTACCAGCGAGAAAGAGGGAGAAGAAAGAGAGAGAAAGAGAGAAAATAGATAGGGAGAGAAGAAAGAGAAGAGAAAGAAAGAGAGTAAAGAGAGAGAAAGGGAGGGAGAGAGAGAGAAAAAAAAGGAAGAAGAGAGAGAGAAAGAGAGAGAGAGAAAGAGAGAGAGAGAAGAGAGAGAGAGGAGAGAGAAAAAGAGAAAGAGAGAAGAGAGAAAAAAGAGAAAGAGAGAGAGAGAGGAGAGAGAAAGAGAGAAGAGAGAGAAGAAAGAGAGAAGAGAGAGAAGAAAGAGAAAGAGAAAATAGATCATGGTAACACGGTAATGAATGAAAAAAATGATGGAAATTAGAAAGCAAAAGAAATCAGGAGCTAAAACAAAAAAAAGAAAAGATGGAGAGAGATAGAGAAGGAGTAAGATGAAGGAAAGAGAAAGAAAATAAGAAAAATATACGGAGTCTAAACTTGTCTGGAACTTAAGATAATGGACGAACTTTTTTTGGCAACATTTTTGCTCAAAATTACAAGAAAAAGTATTTAAAATATTTCTTTTCTGTAAGGGAACAGGCAGTAAATTTCTTAGCCAGTCTCTCAGAGCACTTTCTTATCTACTAATTATTCCGGCAACTGGGTGGTTCAAATTCCGCCAACTGGGTGGTATAAATGATAATAATAATATTAATAATATCGCCTTATTTATACTGCCCGATTATTCTAGCAGTGAGCCCAAGACGTTTTTTTATGTGGTCAAAATCCCAAATGGGAGGATAACTTGTCATATCCTGGCTGGGTTTCGAACCCGCGACCTCTGAAACCCCTGGATTCACAGAGCAACTTTACCACTGAGCAACCGGAGAGACATAATGAACTGCATAGCCGGTCATTGGATTGATAAAACCCAGTTACTGGGTGGTTTTAATGACAATGAGCTTAATAGCCGACAACTGGGTGGTTTAAACGAAAATGAGTATAGTCACGGCTGGGAGGTTCACTTAAAACAGAAAGTATAAAATACTGCTGTCCAATATAGGAATCAGGGTGGTTTTTTGTTTATATAAATTAGAAATATATTTATAAGAGCAATTCCACAAACATTTCATAAATATATTTCTGAAATGCTCAATATAAGAGCATTTCAGAAAGTCCTCTCACTCTCCACATCTCCATGACTGTGAGAGTAAAGGGACTCTGTAGTCTGATTTTTGCAGGATAAACAAAGTTCTGTATTGTATTGTAATCAACCGTTGAATTTCGTTCAAAGAACGCGTTCTCTGAATGCATTATTTCTTGAAACGAAATTTAACGGTTGAAAGGAAGATTTGGGGATTTTGAGAGATTTTTGAAACGAGGCCCAGAAATACCAATTTTGTATTTTCAGTACCCAGTGCCCACACACACAAGTGAATTCCCGGACAAAACATAATAATCATAATTGCTTCTATTTTTTATCAATAAAAATGATTTAATTTATTTATTTACCTAGTTGATGAATTTGAATACATATTTACACGCTGGGAAATTTACATCTGAATAAATGTGACATTATTTTTATAAAGTCTTCCTACGAAATATTTATATGAATTTAAAAAGAAATACATACCTACATCTAATTAGAAGGAACATAAAAAACCAACAACAGGACGGGTTTTTTTCTGTGGTATATCTTCCACCCAACCCTAATACATAAGACAACTAAGGCTATTTACATAATACTCGTAAATATGTATGAGTATAGTGTTTCAAAGGTGTTTTTGGAGTTTAAGCCATTTTTCTTTGCCAACAACTATCTTTCCGTTTCTTTTTTTATCACTAGCTCGCTCTCTTCTTCTATTCTTTTCAACATAAACTTGGAAAGTGTTCATAATATCCATACTAAGGATTCTATGGAAGCAACGCTCTCGAGTTGATACACTCCAAGGCACAAAAAACTGGTACATTTATGAGATTGTTTAAACTTTAAACAATATACATACGTATATCTCAAAATTTAACACATAAAAAATTGGGTAAAAATAATTAGAAGCGCTTCTTTTAAGTCCCTTTCCTATGTCGTCGTATATAGCTCCGAAAAAAAAACTGGATGAAAATTGAACTCGAGCGTTGCAGTGTTTTCAAAAGTTTTATAATGTGCAAACATTCCTGAGATGAGACTGTTTTGCAGATTTTTTAAAATAAAACGTTCTTATGTTGTGAGGATGTGTACAAGACTGGGAGGGAAGGAGGGAGAGAGAGAGAGCAAGAGAGAGAGAGAGAAAGGGGAGAAATAGACGAGACAGACAGAAAGAGAATGAGAGAGAGAGAGATAAAGATAAAAGAGAGAGAGAGAAAGGAGTGAAAGGGACGAGAGAGAGAGAGAGAGAGATTGTGAGGATGTATAAAAGACTGGGAGGGAGGGAGAGGGAGAGAAAGGATGAGAAATAGACGAGAGAGAGAGCAAGAGAGAGAGAAAGGGGGAGAAATAGACGAGACAGACAGAAAGAGAATGAGAGAGAGAGATAAAGAGAGAGAGAAAAATGAGTGAAAGAGACGGGGAGAGAGAGAGAAAAAAAAGGGGTGAAAGAGCCGAGAGAGAGAGAGAGAGAGAAAGATAGAGAGAGAGAGAGAGAGAGAGAGAGAGAGAAAGAGAATGAGAAAGAGAGAGAGAGACAGAGAAAGATAAAGAGAAAGAGAGAGAGAGAGAGAGAGACAGAGAAAGAGAAAGATAAAGAGAGAGAGAGGATAAAAGAGAAGGTAAAGACAGGTAAAACACGAAATTTTGAGATGGAAAAATTGAGGGAGTCTGAGAGAACATGATAGGCAGAGGAATGAAAAACATTGACAATTATTGACACAATACTCCCTCGTTCCGTCATCGCTATATTCTGAGCTTTTCTCTTTTTACTAAATCACTTGTATCGCCATATTCTCTCGACTGATCTTCTTCAAACTTGCTGTAGGTATATCGAAGAATAGCTTTTTCGATTTTAATCATAACAGAAAAAACGAATACTTCGGATTGCGAGAAATGTATCGGAAGTAAAACTACAACGCTAAGTTGTATGGTTTTTGGAAAATTAGAGCTCACACTATTTCATTTACATTTAAAATTTCATCTTTCACTTTAATAATAATAAAAATACTCTTCAGTGGAAGCTAACCACTAAGTCTTATTATTATGTGGTGACAAACTCAATCACCACTTCTTTAAACTGAACTATATCTTTGACAATATTTATTTAATAATAATATATGAGTTTGTTGCTAAATCATAGTACAAAAGCTTCATCGAGCTCTTGGTTGAAAAAAAATTCATCTTGAGCAGGTGAACTGTTTATGAAATAATCCTAAATGTGTAGAAGTTTTTTTATAGAAATATGTTCTGTAGTTTCTGAGATTTGTGCGTTACACGGAATGAAAATAACGGACGTAAAGACACACAAACAAAAAAGAACGCAATACTTACGATATATCTTAAATATTCTCGGAAGTAAAGTTTAGAAAAGAGAGAGAGAGGGAGGGGATGAGGGAGGAAGGAAGAGAGACAGGGAAAGGGGGAGGGAGGGAGGAAGAAAGAAAGAGAGAGAGGAAAACGGAGCGACAGAACAGCGAAAATGCAAATTTGAGACTTGAGAGCTGCATGAATTATGCACAACTGCATGCAAGATGCATATGAGAAGCGTTTGAAGAAGAAAAAAAAAGAGAGAAGACGGGACAGTGATGTGCAAAAATCTGGAGAATGTTGAAAGGAGAGAGAGAGAGAGACTGAGAAACAAAGAGAGAGAGAGAGAAAGAGAGGGGAAAAATTAGGAAATCAACGGCAAGAGAGATGAGCACATCAACCCCATCTCTACCCTGCACCACACTGAGCACATCAACCCCATCTCTACCCTGCACCACACTGAGCACATCAACCCCATCTCTACCCTGCACCACACTGAGCACATCAACCCCATCTCTACCCTGCACCACACTGAGCACATCAACCCCATCTCTACCCTGCACCACACTGAGCACATCAACCCCATCTCTACCCTGCACCACACTGAGCACATCAACCCCATCTCTACCCTGCACCACACTGAGCACATCAACCCCATCTCTACCCTGCACTACACTGAGCACATCAACCCCATCTCTACCCTGTACCACACTCAGCACATCAACCCCATCTCTACCCTGCACCACACTGAGCACATCAACCCCATCTCTACCCTGCACTACACTGAGCACATCAACCCCATCTCTACCCTGCACTACACTGAGCACATCAACCCCATCTCTACCCTGTACCACACTCAGCACATCAACCCCATCTCTACCCTACACTACACTGAGCACATCAACCCCATCTCTACCCTGCACCACACTGAGCACATCAACCCCATCTCTACCCTGTACCACACTGAGCACATCAACCCCATCTCTACCCTGTACCACACTGAGCACATCAACCCCATCTCTACCCTGCACCACACTGAGCACATCAACCCCATCTCTACCCTGTACCACACTAAGAACATACGAAACAAAGCACATCAACCCCATCCTATCCATTCATCAACAATCAACACATTCACCCCGCTTTACCCTACACTCATTATCACCCCTTATATTCATTATGATACACTCCCTCTGATTGTAAGAAAACGACTCGGGAAGATATCTCTGAAACACGGAAGGGGAATTCAGATAAGAAGAAGAGAGGGAGAGGAAGTAAGGTGAGAGGGAGGGAAGAATCAAGTCAAGAGGGATAGGTAAAGATATAATGGGTGGGAGAAATATCAAACATGGAGGGGAAAACCGGAAGAGCGAATGAAAATATAGGACGGAAGGGGGTAAATGTGGATATAAGGAAAATGTATTAGTCTCAACTCCCTCAACACATGTTTTAATGAATTATTTAAATGTGTAAGTCTCGTTTACACTTAGTGGGAGAGGGGAGACTTTCCTCCCTAAAGAGTGGGAGGGACAAAACGAGAAGAAGGAGAGGCAGCAAGTATTTTATTTATCGTATGGATTGTTTTATTATGTTTAGTGGATACATGGAACATTTTGAAACATTTGAAATATAAAAAAAAAACAAATAAGGATAATAATGTTAAAAAAAAAACAACAAATAAATAAAAGATTGAAACACTTCTGGTTTTAAAGATTGAGAGTAAGTAGCCAATCAACGGCTTCTGGCTTCAGGGTTGCGATGTCCTGAACATCTCCCGGATGGCAGCAAGTGAAGAGTAGGAGAAGGAGAGACTGGTGAAAGAAAACAGTGGCAGAAAAGGAGAAACCGAGAAGGGGAGAGAGAGAGGGAAGAAAAAGCAGGAGAAGTGAAGAAGAATAGTAGAAAGATATAGAGGAGAGAGAGAAGGAGGTAAGAAGAGGAGAAAGAAAGGTAGAAATATATAAAGAAAAGGTAGAGGGAAAGAGAGATAGGAAGAGAGCGAGAGAGAGGTGAGAAAGAAAAGGACGAAATGTAGAAATAGAGTGGGAGGAAATGTAAGATTAAATAATATAAAATCAGAAAGGCAACGACATTAGTTCTGATTAACCCGCGGAGGAGACGGGGTGATAATCCCCCTTTATGTATTAACCCTTGGGTGCAATAGTAATTTGTTGAGCTATAAGAACCTTGTTGCTATTTGTAGTAGCCCATTTCAGCAAAATAATGTCTCTCGGAGGAGATCCCCTTGACGTCTAGATGTGCAATAAGAAAGTATTTTCTCGAAATTAATATATATTTTCGTCAGATAGCTACGTACTGATTCTGAGCGCGCGATTAGCTCAGTGGTTAAGCACTCGCTTGACGTGCGGTAGGTCCCGGGTTCGATCCCCCGAGCTGGCAGTAAATTGAAAATTTAGTTACAGTTGTTTGCGCTGGTGTCTTTGCTGGGTCAGCATCTGAATGGGAAGAATTGTGTTACATCTTGCCCATCAACCCATCAGAGGGGAGGTATACTACGGAATGGGCAGGCTACAACACAGACCACTTTTTTTTGTGTAAACTTTACATTCATTATTTCAATATAAACATTTTTTTCATTATTACTTTGTTTCGTTCTTCGTAATGTTTCATTATTTTGTTCTTATTGCATACACATACACATTCCTTTGAGGGTAATGTTTATTATTTTCTTCTTTCCTTCCAAACTTCCAAGAACTTATAAGCTAGTATAAGCAAAAGCAAAGACGAAATTCATACGGTACTGGGTGTAAACATGAAAAATAAATTCTTAGAAGGAATCGTTAGCAATCGTTAAAGTAGATCACTTGTGTTCTAGGAAAAAATGTAAAGTAGATTTCCATGATCTTCAAAGTACGTGGAACATTCAAGGAAATGCAGAGATCCATGCTGAGCTTCAGAGTTCAGATTTGTTAGGACGTACCGCTAGGAAAATACGCTGAGAAAATTCTTGAGAAGAGGAAATCTGAATAAAGTCAAATTCAAATCTGAATTGCAATCCTGAACTCTTGATCTACTTAGAAGTGCTGGAAGTTCTGAGTTCCCATTTCCTGGAACTGAAGATGTGAATTTTTATTTCCTTGGATCGACTTCCAATATAAAATCATTCAAGGAAGGCAAAGAAGTTTCTCTATGCTCAATTCTAAAGAAAAAGTTATCATATTTGTGTTAATCACTTTAATTCGTGATATGACATCTACTGAAACTCGCTTTACTAAATATTTGCTGAACTTGGGACTTTCCTTCTTTTTCTCATTATCCTCCCTTCTTATCTCTCTCCCTCTCATTTCCTCTCTTTCCCTACTTCTAATATACCTATCTTCTTTTTTCTTGTTTGTCTCTTCTTTTATTCTTTATCTTACATGCCTACTTTTTCTTTCCTCTCTCTTTCTTCTTCTTCTCTCTCTCTCTCTCTCTCTCTCTCTCTCTCTCTCCTCTCTCTCTCACACACACACACACAAACACTCTCTCTCTTCCTACTCTTTATCTCTCTCTTACTGCCTCCCTCCCACTAATCTTTATCTCTCTCACACCCCTTCCCTTCTACTCATTATCTCTCTCTCCCCTTCCCTCTCCACCCTCCTCTCCCCTCAATCTCTCTCCCCTCCCTCTCTCCCTCTCCCTCACCACCAAACAGAATCGCGTGCATCTGAATCAAAACTCCCTGAGGGTGAAATTTCTCACCTCTACTTCGCGCTACTCCGAGGAGAAATCAGTTTCCTTTGTCAGAAGAGATTATTACTTTTTAAGCAAGGGGCAAAGTTTCCCCCACTCTTTGACAAAAAAAAATCCCTCCTCTGTTTATTCCCGCGATGTCGTACCTCGGCTTTGTTTACCTTGTGTGTTATTATGATTGAGGGGGAAAAAACAGGAGGGGGTGGGATATTTTTATGAGTGAGGGGAAAAAAACTGGAGGGTGTGGGAGGGGGGTATTATTGTGATTGAGGGGGGAACAGAGAGAGAGAGAGAGAGAGAGGAGAGAGAGAGAGAGGCATTAGATGGAGGGATATTTTTCTGATAAAGGAAGAATCTGTGTTTTTTTTGTGAGAGCTAGATGTATAAAGAGAGGGGGGGGAAGGAGGGAGGGAGGGAGAGAGAGAGAGAGAGAGAGAGAGAGAGAGAGAGAGAGAGAGAGAGAGAAAGAGATGCTTCCGTGAATCATGAAGGTGGATCGATAATTTAATTATTGTGGGACCTGATTATCTAGTAAAACTGTCAGCTTGTATTTATCATGTTTCATATAAAGGGTGAAGCCCAACCCCTCACTTCTAGAACCCATAAAAGAATATCCCAAAAACACAGAAAGTCATAGGGAAAAGAGACCCAAAGGCCTCGAAAGCTAACTGACCTCAGTAGCTCGATCAATAAAGGCAGCGGACTTGTAACCTGGAGGTCGGTGGTTCGTGTCCTAAGTTCAGCAATGATTTAGTAAATTTTGAGTGATATTGTGCTATTATCCCGACACAATTGTGATGATAACTGATAACAATATAAGAAGATAAATGATCCACCCCCTAAACGTACAACAGATATTGTACTTTAAGGGATTTTTTTATGAAAAAACTGTAAAATTAAATGAAATACCTACATTCCTTCCTACTAGATATAATAAAATGAAATGAAAATGAAACGTCCCCTCACAACACTAAAAAACGACTAAAAATGGGCGGGGCGCCTATGCAGTCGTCTTGCACCATTAAAAATATGAGAATCGTCATATTTTTGTTAAACACTTTCGTCATGTCACAACCACTCAAGTTTTTGAGAAGCCAGTTTTTTTGCAATTTTTTTTTAAACCAAAATTCAGGTCGAACTGCCTACGAAGGTCGGTACCGGGAGATACTTGTGCCTTGTGTCTGTAAGGGTTGGGTGGAAGAGATTGCCATAGACAATAAGCCGGCCCTTTAGTTAGGATATCTTTATTTTGTTTTATCTATGTTGATTATCTTTTTCTTGTTTATATTATTGTCAATCTTGTTTAATTTTTTTATAATTATTTTGTTTGTTAATAATATGTCCTGTTAATATTTTTTTAATCATAATAATAAACGTCGCGACGGAACGAAAGTACATGAGGAAATCATGCGTCACGCCGCTCACGCGTCAAGGACAGACGCATTTTCCTAACGTATTACAATTTACTAGCGATCAGTTTTTCTTTGTTTTCCCGTCATCAAAATGGAAAAGGAGGAAAATTGAGTGGAAATTTCATGAACACATCTGCCTATGTCAGTGAACTGTGAGTGAACGTCTGTGAGGGAAATGAGGATAAAAGAGGAACATCAGGTAAATTACAGGCCTGTAGGGTTCACGTGCGTTTTCCGGGAGGAAAAGTCGGGAAATAGTCGGAAAAGCAAACAAACTTGTGAGCTTTGATCACACGTAGCTATAAATTACTTCACAGGAAAGCGGACTATTTCTCGTCAGGGGTTTTGAACTCAAAATATTCCAGACAAAATGTAAATACCTAACTTCCCGTACAATATTATTATTATTGGTTATCTAGTGAAGTCAGCCTCCGTGGCGTAATGGTTGTGACTACTGCCCGTAGTCCAGAGTTCCCGAGTTCAACTCACGGCTGGGGCAGACTTTTCGAAGAAAATTCTGTTCCATCCAAACACGTGAGGCTGCCATTTCCGGCCCTACCCAGGCTGGGTGAGGTTAATGTGGGTAGCTGGTACGATTCCCAGCGAATGGAGGGTAAAACCCCCGTCCTAATCCAGGACGTTAAATCAAATAGAATCGTTGGCGTTAGGAAGGGCATCCAGCCGTAAAAAATGTGCCAAAACCAATCAACCTCAACCATGAGGTTGAACAACGTCGACCCTGCTTGAGCGGGATAAGACAGAGTAAAAGAAGAAGAAGAAGAAGGTTATCTAGTGAAGTCGATATAATAATTCTCGTTTAGCATCAGATGCACCATACAAGGTTAAAGCTCAAAGCATATTCTACCACCTAATCCTCAGAGTCTTATTATTATATGGTCAATAGTCACATACTCAAATAAATCAGTATTTCATATAAAAAAATCATGCAATGAGTGGTATTCGAATCAACGGATCCCTATGCTACCTAGATTACCAGACTAGCTCATCAACCACTCGACTACCAATGCACTGAGCAGACTCTTAATCTGGAGGTCAGTGGTTCTAGTATTGGGAAATGTATTGAGTTCAGGTTTTGCATGATTATTGTTATTTTACTGAGTTGAGTGGTTACCTACTGGACGTCCTATAACCACGCTGGACGTAGCCTTCAACTTCAGCGACGAGAACTGTGGTCCGTTCCAAAAACACTTTCCATTCTCTAAATTCCTGAAACGGAGATTCGGAGATTTAGAGAGTGGAAAGTGTTTCTGGAATGGACTACTGGTGTATTCACGTGCATTGGTAGTCACGTGGTTCATCCAGGTAACGTAGAGATCCGATGGTTCGAATCCCACCCAGTGCATGAATATTTCCTCATTCATTTGAGTTTGTGACCACATAATAATAAGACTCCGAGGGTTAGGTGGTAGAAAATGCTGTGAGCATTAACCTCGCCTTGTGGTTACCTTCCAATAAAGAGTGTTACTACTACTATTCACTTGCTTGGACAGTGGAGAAGCTGGCTCTATCGCGCAACATTAGAGAGCAAAAATTGATAATAATTGAGCCGACAGGAGACGCATAAATCATACAGCAGAACGTAGAGTCTGGAATTCAGGGATTTATGGAGTGCTGCTACCGCCGAATGGCTGTCGAAGCGTGGTGCTAAATATCCCCCCCCCCCCCCCCCCCTGGTCCAGTGGCGGACACATATTGCGACGAGGAAGAAAGCTCCAGGACCGGATTCAGGGGGGAGAAAACAGGGGAAGATGAGACTATTGCTCCTCAGGAATAAACACCACACAATACAACACACACAGGACATGGAAAGAGCCCAGAAATTGTCTCTGGGTGTCCACCCATCAATACCCATCATCATGAAACAACCATCACGGACACGGAAAGTTGAGCTCCTCAGGAAAGCGGTACTTTTCCGAAAAGTATGGCAAGATTTAAGTTTATTAATGAAAGTTGAAAAAAAAGTTATCAAATTTGAGTTACTCTTTGCCGCTCTGTCTCTTTCTTTGTATAGGCGTTCTTCACACCTCGGCCGAGGTGTTTGATCGTGATATCACAGCTACTGAAGCTCACTTGACTAAATATTTGCTTAACTCGGTACTTGGACCACCGATATCCAGGTTACAAGTCACCTTATCAATCATTGTAAACTGAGGTTGTTTACAATATTATTATTACTAGCGAGAAATTTATACCTTATTTTTATTGCAACTGAAGAGTTAAAAAAATTCTAGGACTCTTTTGTCTGTGTTGCAGAAGAGTTTTTTCTCGCCATTTTAAGTGGTTCATTAAGAAAAACCACGTGTTTTTAAACGAACTTTATCGGCCAACAAAAAAGCTCTCATTTCGAGGCTCCAAAATTACGCGAAAGGAAAAAATCTCTTTTCTGACCTTTTACCCTTGTCCCTTGGTCCAGCCCTGGCAGGTCACTTAGGGTGACCTGGACGGCATACCGCTGTCGCCAGCTCCGAGATTCGAACCCTCCTCTTCTGGGTCAAACCCTCCGCTCCCCATTTCCAAGACCAGCCGCCTTAGCCCGACACATTACCCCCCTCTTACACTAACCTACTGCAGTCCACCAAATATAATCCCCCCACCATGGGTATTACCTCGCCTCTCCTCCCCCTAACCTAACATACCCCCTTCCTATCCTAAAGTCTGCCATAATATTGGCAACTTTACTATCTTCCTCATCTGGGTTTGATTTATTATGACAGCTTTGTGTTTTTCGATCGCACTTCTCTTGCTCCGCAATAGTGTTGCCGTGATATTTTTGCTTCGCTTCGCAAAAGATGTGCAACTGTGCAGATAAGCGGAGAGTAGTTTAACGAGTAGAATTAAATGAGACTGTCAATCTGAGTAACATTTATTACCGACTCAGTGGTCTGATCAATGGACTTGTAACCAGGAGGTCGGTGGTTCAAGTCCCAAGTTATCTAAGCCAAAAGCTACCCAATGCATGAATTTATCCTCGTGTACTCAAGACTTCGAACACATAAGGTGGCTTCAAAACAACTGCTAGAAGTACCGACCTCAGTAGCTTGATCAATAAGACGGCGGACTTGTAACCTGGAGGTCGGTGGTTCAAGTTCCGGTTTCAGCGTAGATTTAGAAAGCGAGTTTGAGTAAAATTTGAAAGATGAAGTTATCATATTTGTATGATTCAATTTCGAGTTATCACAACTACTAAAACTAGCTTTACTAAATCTACGCTGAAACCGGGACTTGAACCACCGACCTCCAGCTTACAAGTGCGCCGCCTTATCGATCAAGCTACTGAGGTCAGTGCGAGTGTGAGAAGTTGTGATATCACAAAAGTGATAAACACAAAATGTTCTAAAAATAATAATGTATACATACATTTATACATGATAGTATGTCCTATTCTTAGTTATATTATCGCTATCTCTTCACTCAACCCTGATTTTTTTTATTTATTTAGGTCTAACGCGTTCAACTGCATGGTCTTATCACGACAGGGTAGTTATCTTCCATTCTCAGGAAACTCACGAACCTACTACCCACATTAACCTCACCCAGCCTGGGTTGGGCCTGAATGCCAGCATCTTCACCTCGCTGGGCTTTGTTCGACTTCGGTGATCCTACGAAAACCTACGAAAAGTCTGTCGCGCCGCAATAAATCTAATTGCTGAATTATATCAATGAACAGTAACAGTTCAAGGGAAGAAAGTCTGTCCAAAAACAAATATTTGCCCGGATATGTTTGCCCAGTGAGCTACTGAACACCCTTAGGACATGAGCTCTTCTCGGAACGTTGATCTTAAGCAGACATAAAGGGAGGATTGAGAGAGTGTGAGAGAGAGAGAAAGAGAGAGAGAGGGGGGAGAGAGAGGGAGAGAGAGAGAAGGTAGATTCAGAGAGAGGGAAGGAGAGAGGAAAAAAGAGAGGAAGAGAGAGAGAGAGGAAGGGAGAGAAAAGGAGAGAAAAAAGACAAATTATGAAAAGCTCAGTCCCTTAAACCTTCACGATGTATTTTAAGAACATGAGACTTTCCTGGGAAAAAACATCATTTATAAATAATAAAATTTGTACAAAGCAAACTGAACACAGATAACCTGGGGTCACCTGGACGACAAGGGAAAGAGGAACAATATAACAATAATTATTTTTAACAATATGATAATAATCGTCTTTAAACAATATAATAATCGTCTGTTAGAGAAACGGAGCTAGCAGATTATGGTTTGTAAGTTTCTAGCGAATAGAGGTTGAAACTCGAATGTCCTGAATGTTAGAGAAATGGAGCTAGCAGATTATGGTTTGTAAGTTTCCAGGGAATGGAAGTTAAAACTCGAATGACCTGGATGTTAGAGAAATGGAGCTAGCAGATTATGGTTTGTAAGTTTCCAGGGAATGGAAGTTAAAACTCGAATGACCTGGATGTTAGAGAAATGGAGCTAGCAGATTATGGTTTGTAAGTTTCCAGGGAATGGAGGTTAAAACTCGAATGTCCTGGATGTTAGAGAAATGGAGCTAGCAGATTAGCGAATAGAGGTTAAAGAAACGTTAAGTTGAATAGGAAAGAGAAAAGAAGACGTACAATGTGCGGGTATATTACAAAAGCGAGGACTTAAAGAAGAGGAGGAAAAAAAGAGTGAGAATGGATGAGTGACCAGTTAGGGGAGGAAAGAAGGATTAATATAGGGAGGGAGGAACGGAGGGAAGATAATTTGGAGATGAAACGAGAAAAAGGGATGTGCAGGTATTACAAGGTAGGATTTAAGAAAAAAATGAGGAGTGGAAGAGTAAATCTAAGGAGGAGGAAATAGAAAGTAAATTGGGAGGGGAAAAATGAAGAGTAGAAGAGAAGGTTTCACACAAGCGATGAGACGGACGGAGGTAAAGACAAAATGTAGGAAGAGAAAAAAATCAGGTATGGGGTTAGGAAGGAAGAGTATTATTATTATTATAATATTATGCTCTATTAGATAAGACAAAATATATACAGTAAAATACAATGAAATTATATAGAAAAAATAAATAGATTGAACAAAGAAACAAGAACAAAAAAGAGAACAAAACTAATGCCCTACCTGAAGGGCGGGGTTATTGCCTGTGGCAATCTCTTACACCAAACCCTTAGGAGTAATGCTGAGGGAGGAAATAGGAGGACATTTCTGAGAGGAAAATGCAGAGGGGAAGAGAAATTGGAGGTGAGACGGAGATGTGCAGGTTTTACACAAGCGACGGGACGGATGGAGGTAAAGACAAAATGCAGAAGAGAAAAATTAAGGAATGGGGAAGTAATGGTAGGGGAGGAGATATGAAGTAAATTTGGAGGGGGAAAATGTAGAGGGGAAGTGAACTTGGAGGTGGAAAGGAGATGTGTAGGTTTTACACAAGTAACGGAGGAGTTCGAGAAATAATGGAGGAAGAGAAAAAATTAGGAGTAGGGAAGAAATGGTAAGGGAGGAGAAAGGAAGTAAATTGGGATGTAGGAAATTGTAGAGGGGAGGAGAATTTGGAGGTGGAACGGAGATGTTCAGGTAAGCGACGGAGGAGATAAAGAAAAAAAGTGGAAGAGAAAAAATAAGGGAACATTGGATGGGGGGAAGGAAGAGAGAATTTGGTGGTGGAAAAGGAGAAGGGATGTGGTATTACAAAAGCGACGGACATGAAAGAGACCATTGATAGGCTTCAAGATGAATGAGTAGGGGGACAATATGATGGATAGGTTTTAATTTTATATCTTGTATCGGTTTTTGTATTCAATCGGCTATACCTTTTTCCCCAGTCTCTCTCTTTCTCTCTCTCTCTCTCTCTCTCTCTCTCTCTCTCTCTCTTACCTTTTTCTAATACTCCTCCATTTATCTCTTTCTCTCTCTCTTTGGAGTGTTTTTCATTATTTTTCTCCTCCAAACTATCTCCTTTATCTCAATAACCTCCACTCTCCCTTTTTTCTCTGTTTTTCTTTATCTCTTTTTTGAATCCTCTTCATTATTACTTCCGAGAAATTTCTAATATTAGCAATTGGAAGTATTGTGTTCGTTTTTGTAAGATTTTTTTTTTTTTTTTTCTTTTTTTTTAAGTGGGGTTTAACGTCGCTTTCAACTGCCATGGTCATATCACGACGGGGGTTTTACCCTCCATTCGCAGGAAACTCACAAACCTGCTACTCACATTGACCTCACCCAGCCTAAGTGGGGCCGGGAAAAGCCAGCGTCACGAGAATTAGAATTTGAATGGTCACCCATCCAAGTCGTAACCTCGCTGGATGTCGCTTAACTTCGGTGTTCTGAAGGGAACCGGTGTATTCAACATGCCATCGACGCTGGCTTGGAATTTTTTTTTGCTTTGATTTTTTCTCTCTCACAGGGTATATCTCTTGTCTGATTTTTATACCAATATCTTCTTATCTATCTTCTTATCGTCTCTCGCTCTCTCTGTCTCTTTCCTTCCTCTCTGTTTTTTTCCTATGACTTTTCTTCTCTCTCTCTCTCATTCTTTTTATTTTTCGTTAATCTCTCTTTATTCTTTATCCTACTCTCTCTCTCTCTGCCCTTTCTTTATATTTTTATTTATCTCTCTCTTTCTCTCTCTCTCTTTATCTCCCTCTTTCTCTCTGCCCTTTCTTTTTCTTTTTCTTCTGATATTTCATCTCTCTTCCCCCACCCTCTCTCACCTCCTCGCTCCACACCTCAATATGTAGCGAGTAGCAGTTCCCCTACATATATTATCCTGCATATCCTCCCTACATATATTATCCTGCATATCCTCCCTACATAAGTATATCAACTATAATCATCCTGCATACTGCAACGCAGCAGAAAACCTTACAAGTAGGAACATTTCCTGAACAAGAGAACATCCTAATAGGAATAAATTTCACAGGAAGAAACATTTCCTGGATAAGGAATTTCACTTGTCGAGGATTCGCAACTCTTTCCCGGAAGAGCAAGTAAGACGTCTAACTGTCTGCACAGGAATAGATGTATACTTTCCGCGTAAAATGAGGTAATTTGTAAATAATGCACTTCTCACCGTGAGGGAGCGTTTTGTTTGCTTTTTATCGAATTGAAGTGGCAGAAAATGGCATTACCTACAAGTTAAAAAAAAAATATGTCATATTAAGTTTTCAATATTGCATAAGCATATTAGGATTAGTACTATGGTTAAGGATAAAGGATATTAGAATTAGTATGGTATTGTTATGGCAGCGTGTCTGAAAGAAAAAATATAAAAATTGCTCCGGATGTTATTAAATAGAAATATGAAATCGGAGCAAGAAAATATTTTCTTGTACAAAAACGAACACAATTTCAAATCTTAGAAATTTTTCGAAAGTAATACCTATATTTGTTGGGTCCCAAATACGAGTAGAGGAGAAATTCAAACCTTGGCTGGGGCTCGAACATCCGAAACACAGATCACGGATCCATGCGCCACAAACTGATTTATGATAAATATTATATACATTTAACATTATAACGACGGAGGCTTAACCCACTAGCAATGGAAATCCTACCTGCTACCACCTAGTTCCATTAACCTCACCCAGCCTGGGTTGGGTTGGGTTAGGTTCGTTGGGTTCTTTACTTTAAGATATACAGAAAAAAATATAGACCATAGTTCGATCTTTCTCTGTTTTTCTCTATTTTTTCATCTCACTCTTTCTCTCTCTCTCTCTCTCTCTCTCTCTCTCTCTCTCTCTCTCTCTCTCCTCTAGTTTCTCCCTTTTTTCTCCCCCTCGAAAAAAAATCTTCACTTTATCATAATAATATTATTTTCTTGGAACAAGTTGAGACTTTTGACCCACAAAATGGAGTGTCTGCATTCTGTGGTGAAAACACTATCTTTTTATAAGAGCTTAGTAGGGGGAATCTCTGCCTCCCCAGAGAAAGAGGGGGGAGAGAGACAGAGTGAGAGAGAAGGAGAGAGTGGGGGGGAGAGAGAGAGAGTGAGAGAGAAAGAGAAAAAGATAGAATACCAGAGGAGAGAGAAGGAGAGAGTGGGGAGAGAGAGAGAGAGAGGTGGGGGAGAGAGAGAAAAAATAAATATTTAAAAATTAAATAAATAATACACGCATAAATTGTTTAAATAAAGAAAAATAATACAAACTTTTATTAGAGTTCATCACAAACGTGATATCATACAAATACTAAAATTCGCCTTTACTAAATAATTTGCCATACTTGGCACTCGAACCACTGACCTAGAGGTTACGAGTCTTCCTTCTTATCGATCGCGGATCTATTGAGTTGGTGAGTTGAGTAAGCTACCGACTCAATGGTCGGTGAGCTACTGAGTCATTGAGTTGAGTGAGCTACTGAGTCATTGAGTTGAGTGAGCAACTGAGTCATTAAGTTGTGTGAGCTACTGAGTCATAGAGTTGAGTGAGTCACTGAGCCATACTGGGTCAGTTAGTCGGTGAGCTGACTGAGCTAACGACTCAAATGGTCGGTGAGCTACTGAGTCATTGAGTTGAGTGAGCACCTGAGTCATTAAGTTGAGTGAGCTACTGAGTCAGTGAGCTACTAAGTCATTGAGTTGAGTGAGCTACGGAGTCATTGAGTTGAATGAGCTACTGAGTCATAGAGTTGAGTGAGTCACTGAGTCATTGAGTTGAGTGAGTTGATTGATCTACTGAGTCAGTGAGTCGGTGAGCTACTGAGTTGAGTAAAATAAATATTATTTTATTTCAGAGAGAGAGAAAAAAAATCTGGTGTAAACATCACACGACTTTCCTTATCCCCCAAAAAGGAGTCGAATTCCGCCACTGGTGACTCAACGGTAACAGATAACTAAAAACCAATGCCAAATTCGTAATCAGCACTTTAAAGTCATTAAATTTGATATGTCACAATCCCCATCTAGGATGAATAATAAAAAAGTTAGTCAAAGCGGGTCTCCCCAAAATACCGGTAAATTTGAGCCAAGGTCCAAAAAGTTCAAGATATCAAAAAAATGATCAGAATAGACCCCTATTATTTTTTTAATATAATAAAATGTTGTTCTGCAATTTTTTTTGTATCTTTAACCAATTCAAAGAAGCGACGCTTGCGGCTAATATTTGCGGCCCTGCGGCCGCGGGATGCGGCCAATTTTAACCAAAAGTTTCGTGGTTCGTCTGGTGTATAAAATTAATTTCCACACCAAATTTCAAGTCTCTAGCTCTTACCGTTCGCGAGATATCCTGTTCACAGACACACACACACACACACACACACACACACAGACGCACGGACCAATGGCCGAAATAGACTTTTTTGGTATCCTGAGGCTATGATTCGTCCAGAAATGTGAAAAACTGGGTAGGTCAAATTTTCGACGAATACAATACTTTCCTTATTATAGGATAAGGAAAGTAAAAAATCTGGTGTAAACATCACACGACTTTCCTTATCCCCCAAAAAGGAGTCGAATTCCGCCACTGGTGACTCAACGGTAACAGATAACTAAAAACCAATGCCAAATTCGTAATCAGCACTTTAAAGTCATTGAATTTGATATGTCACAATCCCCATCTAGGATGAATAATAAAAAAGTTAGTCAAAGCGGGTCTCCCCAAAATACCGGTAAATTTGAGCCAAGGTCCAAAAAGTTCAAGATATCAAAAAAATGATCAGAATAGACTCCTATTATTTTTTTAATATAATAAAATGTTGTTCTGCAATTTTTTTTGTATCTTTAACCAATTCAAAGAAGCGACGCTTGCGGCTAATATTTGCGGCCCTGCGGCCGCGGGATGCGGCCAATTTTAACCAAAAGTTTCGTGGTTCGTCTGGTGTATAAAATTAATTTCCACACCAAATTTCAAGTCTCTAGCTCTTACCGTTCGCGAGATATCCTGTTCACAGACACACACACACACACACACACACACACACAGACGCACGGACCAATGGCCGAAATAGACTTTTTTGGTATCCTGAGGCTATGATTCGTCCAGAAATGTGAAAAACTGGGTAGGTCAAATTTTCGACGAATACAATACTTTCCTTATTATAGGATAAGGAAAGTAAAAAAGTTTTTACATTTCGTTACTGTACACAGGGAGCTTGCTTTTTTTTTAGTTCACTTTTTTATCCTCACTAAATCCCCTGAATATTAAAATTATGAAAATAATTTTCATAAAAACAAAGTTGACTTTTGTTTTTGCAACTAATACGTTGAGCAAACTCAATTATATGTTTGCAGTATTTACCTTCCTCCTCTATTGCAAAAATGAATGCAATTTTTTTTTTCAGTTATGTTTAATGTAATTGTGTTGACTTACACGATGCAAATTCCGCTCGGACTTGTTAGCACATATGGATTTCTATCAAGTATACAACTATACACTATAAGGGAGTCATATAAGGGAGGAGTGTAATGGTACTTTGTATCTACTACGGCAGTGATATTGTGATTAGCACATAATATTGTTAAGAGAGCTACCATGTGCCTAATTTTCCTCTCAGTAAACCCTAATCAACAAGTTCAACAACCCTACATCAGCATAAATAATAGCCCTATCTAATCAACACAGATATTATTAAGTCATTTGAAGAGAACGTAAGTGCTGGGGTAATGTTAACTTCTCCCTCTCCAAGCATTCAAACAGTTCTACATCCCATATATTAATTCCCTTTAACTTCAAAGCTAGCTTCCGTGGCGTAACGGTTGAGACTACTGTCAGTAGTCCAGAGATCCTGAGTTCGATTCCCGGTTGGGGCAGACTTTTCGAACAGAAATTTTTGTCCTCTCCGAACACGTGAGGCTGGTATTTTCGTTCCTACCCAGGCTAGATGAGCTTAATGTGGGTAGCTGGTACAATTCTTAGCGAATGGAGGTTGAAAACCCGTCCTGATTATCTCAAATCAGGACGTTACAACCAAATAGAATCAACTGGTTACAATATACAGGGTGTCCCACCAAACTTGGACACCTCAAATTACTCGGCCCCTGAAAGAGTTTTTGAAAAATAAAAAATCCTAGGGTACATGGTCTAATTATGCGGTTTCAGTAATGAAATTTTTTTCATACAGGGTGGTTCAAAAGTCAGAAATTGAGGTGTCAACTTTCGATTTTTAAATTGATCGACCTGAATTTTATTTGATAATTTTACTTCTAAATGGTTCTTGAGTACTTTTTTAAACAAAAATTTTACATACAGGGTGGTTTTTTTTCGATCAATTTTTTTTCTAAATCTCGAATAACTCAAGTTTGTTTAATTTTCTCGATAACAAGAATAGAAAGTGTTTGTGTAATGAAAACACGAACTTTCAATTGGCATCAAAAATTTTTATACAGGGTGCTTCACAAGTGAAATCATGATTTGATTTTTTTTAAAACCAAGTTTTTTTAATTTTTTATTTGGGATTAATAATTCTAACCTAATTTTACACATTTTTTGTTAGTCATATCGAAAAACAAAACTAAAGTGTTGTACAGGGTGAGACATATTTTTTTTTGTAACACCCTGTATATGGGCAGTCAAAGAGACATAAAATTAAATAGAAAGACTAAATGTGCAAGAAAAACTTCGATTTTTAATTATATTAAAAATTTATGGTGTTTTAACTAATATTGTCACATGGACCACCCTGTAGATATTTTCTTAAAACATCATATGGGTAGTCGAAATTGTCTAAAATTCAACGAGGAGTCCAAATATGAAAGAAAAAAATGAATTCGAAAAGCCATTTTCAATTTTGTGTCTACACCTACCTACTTCTTATTTCTAGTTTTAAAATCATTCAGTGTGTACACCAAATTGAAAATGGCTTCAAAATTCGTGTTTTTTACTTGTTTTTTCCCCACGATTTGAAGTCTTCGTTGAATTTTATACAACCTCGAGTACCCACATGATAGTTTAAGAGAATATCTACAGGGTGGTCCATGCGACAATATTAGTTAAAACACCATAACTTTTTGATATCATTAAAAATCAAAGTTTTTCTAGCACATTTAGTTTTTATATTTAATTTTACGTCTCTTTGACTGCCCATATATAGGGTGTCACAAAAAAATTATGTCTCACCCTGTACAACACTTTAGTTTTGTTTATCGATATGACTAACAAAAAATGTGTAAAATTAGGTTAGAATTATTAATTCCAAATAAAAAATTAAAAAAACTCATTTTTAAAAAAAATCAAATCATTATTTCACTTGTGAAGTACCCTGAATAAAAAAATTTGATGCCAATTCAAAGTGCGTGTTTTCATTACACAAACACTCTGTACTCTTGTTATCGAAAAAATCAAACAAACTTGAGTTATTCGAGATTTAGAAAAAAAATTGGTCGAAAAAAAACCACCCTGTATGTAAAATTTTTGTTTAAAAAAGTACTCAGGAACCATTTAAAAGTAAATTTATCAAATAAAATTTAGGTCGATCCATTTAAAAATCGAAAGTTGACACCTCAGTTTCTGACTTTTGAACTACCCTGTATAAAAAAAATTTCATGACTGAAACCGGATAATTAGACCATGTACCCTAGGATTTTTTATTTTTCAAAAACTCTTTCAGGGGCCGATTAATTTGAGGTGTCCAAGTTTGGTGGGACACCCTGTATGTATAGGTCTAGTAGAGGTTGTTGCGATAATTAGCTTCACTTGTGGAATTAAAACCAAACTATAGGGAGTTATATATAAAAAATAAATAATAACTTGAAATCATTTTAAAATCATTTCAAGGTTATTTAACAAAAAAAAAATCGGAAGTAATATTTGTTAACCCTTATCTTGGCAGAGAATTTCAATTTTTAATTTATTATTGGATGGTTGGATGATTATTGGATGGTTGGATGGAAGAGCTCCATCCTGCCACTTTAAATAAAGCGTTTAAAAATTGAAATAATTTTAAATGTTCTGTGGAAGAAAAAATGCTTTAGGATTAATTTTTGGCCAAAAGAGTAAAAAAAACTGATGGTATCCAAATATACACATTGCCAAGATAAGGGTTAAAAAGATACCTATTATTTTGTTCTTTTTGTCACATGAAAATGTGTATGATTTGATAGATAAATAGGTATTAAAAATTATTATATAATTTATTTTAAACTCTTTACTAATTGTCTTTATGGCCAGAGTCGATGGCTTCATTAAGAGGTAACTAATACCTAAGTATTATGTACCTACATAATTTAGTTAAAACTTTTATTAATTAAGGTTTTAAGTTTTAACCTTTGAGGGAAAAATCCTAAGGCAGGTATTTTATAATTATAATTATTTAATGACTTATTTAAAAAATCGAAAATATTGGTAGGTACTTTCATTAGTAGGTACCTAACTAACGATGATATTATGAATAATAGAGCAATGATTCGCAGTTACACAAAACACTAAAAAATTATTTTACCTGAACTTGAGGAATTTAGGCCCGAATTACAAAACAGGATTAGTTAATATAGTGTACACTATCCCTTAACTTTCACCTTGACAACAACTGTAGAGGTCATATCTAAGCCGGACTTTGTAGCTGCTAGCTGTACATTACTTCTAATATGGCGTACTGGAGCTGTGGCCAGCTGTGCCTGATAATGCCAAAAAATGGTTTTCAGAACTACTTTTAGCGTTCCTATCAATTACATTAAAAAGTGCGAGACATCTTGGATTAGAGTTAATCAGCTGATTAGTAATTTTATTAATTTAGCCTGAATCAGGTATTTATCAACCTGTTTAATATAATTAATTAATTTACTGACTGAATAACTAGTTTTAGCTTTTTAATATCTGAAAACCTATAAAAAATAAAATAAATAATAAAAGCCCGCAGCACGGGTGTATATTTACGAGCCTAGCTCTATTTACAAACAGGAAACAAATAACATGAATATATCACATAGGAAAGGTTTAAAAACAACAAAAAAATCAAGTGAATATAGGTACTGAATTTCTGACGTTAAGCAAAATTCGAAAATATTGAGTGTTTTTTTGCAACAGAAAATAATTGCACTATTAATTCTGAAAGGTAAACACGTAATTATTGGGGTTTCACCACCTGGGCGTTTGGTTGTGATGGCCATATAGCACGGGCCGGGAAAAGCCAGCAACCATATCCTCCCCACGCGGAACGTTGCTGAACTTCAGCGATCATACAAGAAGTGGCTGTATGAAACCGGGTCATCGACGCTGGTTTTCTAAGTCAATTTCAAAAGAAGAAAAAAAAAAAAAAAAAAATTGAAATCGGAGCCAAAAAATATCTTTTTTACGAAACGAACACAATAGGTCTCTTGCGATTTCTAACATTAGAAATTACTCTGAAATAATGCACTTTTTTTAAATCCATTTTTAAATAAAGAAAAAGAAGGAAAATGCTTCAAATGTTTTACCTACCACAAGAAAACAGTCTGTGAATATATCCAAATAATTTGCTAGCACATAATTAAATTTTTTCACTGCACATCACCGAAAATTTAAAACTCTTGTGTGAAATGGTATCTTAACTACTGATTTACGGGAAACTTTACAGGAGAGATTTGTCGAAAAAAACCAAGTAACTAATAAATTAAATTTGAGTATATTAAATAACTTCTAAAAGTGGCAATTTATTATTAAAATCATTCCAATTAAAAATGAACTATTACTAATGATGGGGATCCAATTGGGCTAACTACGTATTTTTAAGTAATTTATTTAAACATCACAAATACACCATCAAAACCAAAACCAAGATTATTTACAAAACAAGAAATTCGCTTTTTAAACTATCACAAAACAACAAAGGGAAATCGCGACCGATCAAATATTTTAAGTTGTGTAATTCCATTGAAATTATATATTAATTTTCGATTAATTAATAACCGAAGTAGGTTTTATTAGAAACAATATTTTACGAGAAAAAAAAACTGTTTAAGTTTTTAAAAAGAAAACACACCGATTTCGACGCGGCGAAAAATTCGTCCCGGGCTTATTTCGACAGACCTTTGGCGCTTAATTTCAAACTAAAAGCGTAAAGTTTCGCCCCAGTCATTCTGCCACCCGGGTGCGCGCGCAACGTCGCCCGTTTTTCTTCCCGTAGGACTTTAGCACTTGTATCACAGGCAGTGTTGCAACGCCAAGAAAAACAAAACGAGCAATCTAGACTTAGGGCCGAAGTGTGAAACAGGATTAGATTTAATCAACGGACACCAAGCGCGGCAACCCCCGACGAAAAATAAAGAAGAGAGGATATTCTTAAGTCCTAGCACGTGCACAACGAAAATCATGACATTTCTAGAATAATTAATGCATAATTATTATGATTGGTGTTGCAGAGAATGCCGTTGGCATTAGCACCGCCCTTGATCAAGTTTTGTTTTATTAATTTCAATATCTATATAATCTTTTTATTTTACTATGTCTTATCCCGCTTACGCCACCCCTGTGTGGAGAAATTCCAGCCACGCCAATCTAGTGGACCACGCAGTAAACGAAGCCGCAAGAATCTTGACAGGATGTCTCAAACCAACCCCAGTTCACAAGCTGTACCCTCTTGCGGGCATTGCACCACCCCAGGTGCGACGTAGAGTTGCTGCTGAAATCGAGAGAAGAAAGAAAGATCAAGACAACAAACACCCCATGTTTGGTCAAAACATGGGGTGTTTGTTGTCAAAACCTACAAGACTGAATCAAGAAAGAGTTTCCTTCAAACCACCGAACCCATAAACGGCAGCAGCGAAGCTCGGAAAACGGAACTCTGGAGCACTTTCTCATCAGAGCCACTGATTGATCCAAAGGAAGAACCCCCACCTGGCTCCAATCAACCCTACACCACTTGGAAATCCCTGAACCAGTTAAGAACAGGAATATCTAGAATCTAGATGCAAGTACAACCTAAGGAAATGGGGATACTCAGACAACGCTGACTGTGAATGTGGAGACGAACAGACCCACGAGCACCTTCTGATTTGTAACCAACTCGACCATTCATGCAACCATAATGACCTGATGGAAGCAAACGAGTTCGCAATACACGTGGCCAATCACTGGAGATTCAAAATCTAACAAGTTGGTGACAAGCGGACACGGAAAGTAAGTAAGGGTCGACGTTGATCAACCTCATCATGGTTGAGGTTGGTTGGTTTTGGCACATTTTTATACTCGTATATTCTATGTCAATTGTAAATAGAAATTGATTGAACATGTTTAATAATAATAATAATTAAATTGACCTTGTAAACAAACTCAAACTCTTTAGTCTGTCCCCCGGTAGCTCAGTGGTAAATCCAAAGATTCCAGAGGTCGTGGGTTTGAAACCCGGCCGGGACATGACATGTTATCCTCCCATTTCGGATTTTTACCACATAATAATATGTCTTGGGCTTACTGCTGGAATAATGGGACTTTAATAGTCCTAATCGGGCAGTATAAATAAGAAGATATTATTATTATTATCTAGGTACTGAAAGAACGACTCTATATTTATCTATCGTATAACATTAGCTTTTATTTACATTTACAATAACAAGAACAAATCAAAGTAATAAAAAAGAGAAACAATGAACAATGACAGAAAAGATTCATATTTGGATATCAAGTTTTTCGATGTACTTGATAGCATTTTCTGATGCGTAAACAAAATCATCCAAACTTCCTGTGTATCTTCTTTTTGGACATGCAGCTACTATATGTTGAATGGTCTGTTGTGCTGTACCGCAATCACACACTGAAGTTTCTAATCTACCCCATTGATGAAGAGAATAAGCACATGAAGAGAAAAAAACGAGTCTATAAATCCCGTTTATGTGGCAGCACCCCCAAAACATTCTCCCACCGGACGCGCCTGGTGGACGCCTCCATAGGGTTTGGTGGATGGATGTCTAGCTGGGGGACGTTGAACAGGGAGAAGACCAGTGTCTCTGTAGAGGACTTCATGGGGTTAGGTGGATGGATGTCTAGCTGGGGGACATTAAACAGGAGAAGACCAGTGTCTCTCTAGAGGACATCATGGGGTTAGGTGGATGGATGTCTAGCTGGGGGACATTAAACAGGGAGAAGACCAGTGTCTCCCCAGAGGACTTTAAACAGAAAACAGACTAGCCCATCCTAACAAGCCAGACTAACTTGTAGTTTCATGGGTTTAATGGCTTGAAAAGAAAAACTTCTCTCGATGGTTGATCGCACATAGACATTATGTCTATGTGCGATCATTAGACATTAAAGGTTGGGTGGAAGAGATTGACATAGGCAATAACCCCGCCCTTCAGTTAGGACATATGTTTCTATATATTTTCTATTCTTTTTCATTTTTACTTTCCTTATCCTATAATAAGGAAAGTATTGTATTCGTCGAAAATTTGACCTACCCAGTTTTTCACATTTCTGGACGAATCATAGCCTCAGGATACCAAAAAAGTTGTTTTCAGCCATTGGTCCGTGCGTCTGTCTGTCTGTCTGTCTGTGAACAGGATATCTCAAGAACGGTAAGAGCTAGAGACTTGAAATTTGACTTGACGGTAGGTATGCAAATCAATTTTATACACCAGACGAACCACGAAACTTTTGGTTGAAATCGGCCTCAAAATGCGGCCGCAGGGCCGCAAATGTTGGCCGCAAGCGCCGCTTCTATGAATTGGTTAAAGATACAAAAAAAGTTATAGAACAACATTTTCTTAGATTAAAAAAATAATAGGGGTCTTTCCTTATCATTTTTTTGATATCTTGAACTTTTTGGACCTCGGCCCCAATTTACCGGTATTTTGGGGGGGACCCGCTTTGACTAACTTTTTTATTATTTGTCCTAGATGGGGATTGTGACATATCAAACCCAATGATTTTGAGGTGCTGATTACGAATTTGGCTTTGATTTTAAGCTAACTGTTACTTTTGAGTCACCAGTGGCTTTTGGTCCATTCCTAATATGATAAGGAAAGTTGTGTGATGTTTACACCAGATTTTTATTGTATAGTTTAAGAAAATATCTACAGGGTGGTCCATTCGACAATATTAGTTAAAAAAACCATAACTTTTTAGTTTAATTAAAAATCAAAATTTTTCTTGCATATTTAGTCTTTATATTTAATTTTGCGTCTCTTTGACTGACCATATACAGGGTGTTACAAAAAAATTATGTCTCCCCCTGTACAACACTTTAGTTTTGTTTTTCGATATGACTAACGAAAAATGTGTAAAATTAGACGAGAATTATTAATCCTAAATAAAAAATTAAAAAAACTCGGTTTTAAAAAAAATCAAGTCATTATTTCACTTGTGAACCACCCTGTATAAAAAATTTTGATGCCAATTGAAAGTGCGTGTATTCATTACACAAACACATTCTATTCTTTTTATCGAAAAAATTAACCGAACTTGAGTTATTTAAGATTTAGAAAAAAAATTGGTCAAAAAAAAAACCACCCTGTATGTAATATTTTTGTTTAAAAAAGTACTCAGGAATCATTTAGAAGTAAAATTATTAAATAAAATTCAGGTCGATCCATTTAAAAATCGAAAGTTGACACCTCAATTTCTGACTTTTGAACCACCCTGTATAAAAAAAAATTCATAACTGAAACCGCATAATTAGCACATGTACCCTAGATTTTTACTTTCCTTATCCTATAATAAGGAAAGTATTGTATTCGTCGAAAATTTGACCTACCCAGTTTTTCACATTTCTGGACGAATCATAGCCTCAGGATACCAAAAAAGTTGTTTTCAGCCATTGGTCCGTGCGTCTGTCTGTCTGTCTGTCTGTCTGTCTGTCTGTCTGTCTGTCTGTCTGTCTGTCTGTCTGTAAACAGGATATCTCAAGAACGGTAAGAGCTAGAGACTTGAAATTTGGTATGCAAATCAATTTTATACACCAGACGAACCACGAAACTTTTGGTTGAAATCGGCCGCAAAATGCGGCCGCAGGGCCGCAAATATTGGCCGCAAGCGCCGCTTCTATGAATTGGTTAAAGATACAAAAAAAATTACAGAACAACATTTTCTTAGATTAAAAAAATAATAGGGGTCTCTTCTTATCATTTTTTTGATATCTTGAACTTTTTGGACCTCGGCCCCAAATTACCGGTATTTTGGGGGGGACCCGCTCAGACTAACTTTTTTATTATTCATCCTAGATGGGGATTGTGACATATCAAATCCAATGATTTTGAGGTGCTGATTACGAATTTGGCTTTGATTTTTAGCTCACTGTTACCTTTGAGTCACCAGTGGCTTTTGGTCCTGTTTCCATTCCTAATATGATAAGGAAAGTCGTGTGATGTTTACACCAGATTTTTTTATTTTCCAAAAACTCTTTCAGGGGCCGAGTAATTTGAGGTGTCCAAGTTTGGTGGGACACCCTGTATATTGTTTCAATTTTTTTCATTGAATAATTATTTGTAAGTACATAATATCCATTTATATCTTATAAAGTGTTGTATAATAATAATATTTGGTTCAGAACGAGCCAACTTTTTCACTTAAGTTGGCTGGAGACCATCACACCTCCCAACTATAGCCAAAATGGTTACTATAACAGGTGGTTCGGTGGAAAAGAAAGCCACAGGTTTTAACCTTGCCCCTTGGTTCACTACATTCTCCATTTTCTTTCATATTGCATGTCCTGTGTTGCAATTTTTAATTTTAATACGATGCTCAGAGCATTTTCTACCACCTAACCTTCAGAATCTTTTTACTATGTGGTTACAAACTCAAATAAATGAGGAAAAATTTATGCACTGGGTGGAATTCGAACCAATGGATCCCTACGCTACCTGGATTACCAGTCTAGAGCTTTAACCACTTGACTAACAGTGCACCAAGTATTAGCAGAAACTGCATAAAGCCCAAATTATGAAACAGGATTAGCTTAACTAATTGTAAAGTCACCATACAATCCCTTGGACACGCGATCTGGTGGAAATTTCAACCAATCACAGCACAGTTATATCAGCTGTTGATTCAAATCCCAGCCAAGTCGAAAAATTTCGGCTCTATAATTTGACGTTCGGGGTCCACTCATTCCTTGTGAAGAACAATGAGTAGCTGCTCTGATGTGAAGCAGCGACCAGTGGCAGAAATAGGGGCAAAAATAAGATAATAGGATTTTCATGAAAAAGTACTTTTCAGCGCTATTCACTAAAATTGTGATAAAAATTTAACTATTTATTTATCTATTTATTTGTTGAACATTTAACTATTTATTTCAGTATCAGTCAGTATTAACAGAAAAGTGAGAAGTTGTACTAGATGTACATGAATATCAGAACATTCCTGGACAGCTGTTTCGAGCTTATTTGCACTCATCAGCAGGTAATAGTTCTGAATATTCATGCTATCAACTAACCTCTCTATTTTAATCAGTATAATCAGAAAAGTGAGAAGTTGTACTTGAATTTGTTTCTAATAACACTAAGAACATTTAACTATTTATTTGTTTCTATTTTACTTAGCCCCAGTATTTCAATTTACAAGGACTTATATTTTCTTGGCGGATATTTAACACAAATTGTTTTCTAGAATAATATTACGGACATATTTTAATTTCCACTCACAGTCGGCGCACAATTCAGGGACAATTCTCATACGCGTATACATTATTATCCTCGTAAAAACCTAGTCTGTATGCCAAAAGACATGTTTACAGCACAGTTATACATAAATAAATGAAAAATTTCAGCCCACCATACCCTCCTCTAGCTTTTCTATAAGGAATAAAAAAGCAGGCAGGAAAAAGTATGCATCCCTTTCTGTGTTTATAAAATGGTTTATGAGACAAAGAAAGAGAGATGGAATGGCATGCAGGAGGGAGAAGGATAGAGAGACAGAAAAATTATAGGAGGAACAAAGACATAAAATATGGAAAGATACAAAGAAAGGTTTAAATGGTTTGTTTACATGTGTGATTTTATTTACAAAGAGATTCTTTTTTCTTCTTCTCTGTAAGTAATTAGTATGAATAAAACGCTTTGTAATGAGGCTAAGCCTTTGAATAGAAAGTGTTTTATGGCATCATTAATGGCCCCCAAGCGTAAATGTTGGTTGTGTTTTCTTGTCCTTCTTTCTTTGTTTAATGTATTGTCAACTTAATACGAGTGGAATATGATAGTCGAACCTGGTTAACAGGACTTGTGTGAGCAGGAAACCTGGATAAATAGGACTTGTGTACGGAGTAAACTTGGATAGACCGGCTTTGTGTAAGCAGAAATCTGGATCAAAAGGACTTGAAGCAGGAAACCTGGATCTATAGGACTTGTGTACGCAGTAAACCTGAATAAACAGGACTTGAGTAAGCAGAAATCTGGATCAAAAGGACATGTGTGAGCAGGAAACCTGGATAAACAGAACTTGTGTCAGCAGGAAACCTGAATAAACAGGACTTGTGTAAGCAGAAAACCTGGATAAACAGGACATGTGTGAGCAGGAAACCTGGATAAACATGACTTGTGTGAGCAGGAAACCTGATTAAACAGAGGCTAAGAGACCTGCAAATCTCACAAAACTGGAAACTAGAAAGAAATCACACAGAGGGAAACTATTTTCCTACCATCTTGTTATAAATGGCCGCCGGACTCAAAAGACGCTTCACTCTGCTCACAAAGTGACAACCTCCAGTGCTCATTAGCTCCTGGGAGCCCAGCGTCTGACAAAGGTTAATTCAATTTTCTGTGTTCTAAGTTTAGTCTCTGTCTCTTAAGCCTTATCTTTATCCTTCTAGCCAGAGACAAGGTCGGTTTCCCTTCCTTTCTATTGCATCTCTCTGTCTCTCTCTCTCTTCCCCTTTCTCTTTTTGTATCTTTCTCTCTCTTTCCATCTCCCTTTTATCTCTCTCTCTCTTTATCTCATTGTCCCTCTCTTTCCCTCCTCCCCCCTCTCTCTCTCTCTCTCTCTCTTTGTATTTTTCTCTCTCTCTTTCCGTCTCCCTTTTATCTCTCTCGTAATCTCATTGTCTCTCTCTATCCATCTCCCTCTTCCTCCCTCCCTCTATCTTCCTATATCTTCCTCTATCCCTATATCTTCCTCTATCACAAAGTAGTCACTGTGGCAGAGCGAGTTAGCGCGCTAGGCATTGCACACATGGTGACCTGGGTTCGATTCCCAGAGGGGGAGGATTTTTTCTGCTCTGTACTTGGATGTTCGGGGTCCACTCATACCTCGTGAGAAAAAATGAGTAGCTGCTTTAATGTGAAGCAGCGACCAGTGGCAGAATCTTAGGCAAAAAAATAATACAAGATATTGTAAATTAAAGTGGTAAAGTCCTATGATTCTGCGCTACCCACTAAAATTGTGACATAATAACACAAAGAAAAAGCATTATTATTATTATATCTTCCTCTATCACTGTCTCCCACCTCCAAACAAGGTAGCATTATCTTAGGAGGTGATTTATCCTATTAACAAACTATGTTTTAATTAAAAATTCAACTTATTTCAAAATCTAAAAAAAATCGATCTAATTGTCCTACATTCTATCTCTCACTCACTTTATCTCTCTCTCTTTCTCTCTCTCTCTCTCTCTCTCCCTCTCTCCCTCTCTACTATAATTGTTGAAAAAGACACATCATAAGACAAGATGGGGAGGAGGAAGAATGGTGGTGATAAGGGGGGGGGGGGGGCAGAATACAATGGGAGGTGAAAGAGGGAAGGGGAAGAGATAGAAAGGGTATGAGTGTGTGTGTGTGAGAGAGAGAGAGAGAGAGAAAGAGAGAGAGAGAAAAAAAAAGAGAGAGGGAGAAATAGGGTGAAAGGGGAGAAAATAGAGTGAAAGGGGGAGAAACAGGGTGAGAGGGGGAGAAATCGGGTGAGAGGGGGAGAAATAGGGTGAGAGGGGGAGAAACAGGGTGAGAGGGGGAGAAATAGGGTGAGATAGAGGGTGGGTGAGATGAGGAGGAGGGTAAGTCTGGAGGCTCTTCAAAAGAGGAATTGTAAATCTTCAAACAAGAAGAAGGATAACAACAAACCTAATTAAAAATGTGTTTTCACATAGCCACAGGAGCAAGGAGGAGAGAGAGAGAGAGATAGAGAGAGAGAGAGAGAGTAGAGAAAAAAGAGAGAGAGAGAGAGAGAGAGAGAGAGAGCAGAGCAAGTTGGAAAATAGTGAGATAGAGGCAGAGAGAGAAAGAGAACTAAAGGTAGATGATAGTGAGAGAGAAGGGAGGGAGGGAGGGAGATAATAATATTATAATAATAATAATGTTTTTTCTTTGTGTTATTTTGTCACAAATGTAGTGGGTAGCGCAGAATCATAGGACTTTACCACTTTAATTTACAATATCTTGTATTATTTTTTTGCCTAAGATTCTGCCACTGCTTCACATTAAAGCAGCTACTCATTTTTCTTCACGAGGTATGAGTGGACCCCGAACATCCAAGTACAGAGCAGAAAAAATCCTCCCCCGCTGGGAATCGAACCTAGGTCACCATGTGTACAATGCCTAGCGCGCTAACTCGCGCTGCCACAGTGACTATAGAGAAGAGATAATAGAGAGAGAGAGAGCCAGGGAGAGGGTGAGAAGAGAGGAGAGATAGAGAGAGAAGAGGGAGAGAGATTGATGAGTAAAAATGAAAAAAATGAGGAAAGAGAAATACACACTATTATGTACAAGAGAAGAAAGGGAAGGTCAAGGATAAAATTTAACATACCTAAATATAGAATAAAAAAAATATAATTGTATTTCTCAATAAGAGTTTACAATAGAGGTTGGGATGCAGGTTATTTAAACATAATTCTAAAATTACATAATAAAATTTTAAAAACAATTACTTCATTCTATTATTTTGTGCCACATAATTTTTCCCCCCATTTTTCTTCTTCTTTTTCCTTTCTATTATTATTATTTTAAATTTTTAATATTACTGTATGAATAATTATATAAAAATTTAAATACTATACAAATATATGATAAATCAAATCTAATTGAACGAAAATATAAAAGATAAATAAAAGAATATGATAAATAAAATCTAATCAAACGTAAATATAAATATATGATAAATAAAATCTAGTTGAACGTAAATATAAATATGTGATAAATAAAATCTAATTGAACGTAAAAATGTAAATATATGATAAATAAAATCTAATTGAACGTAAAAATATAAATATATGCAAAATAAAATCGAAATAAACATAAATACAATAAATAGAATCTATAAATAACGTAAAAATATAAATATATAAAAATAAAATCGAAATAAACATAAATACAATAAATAAAATCTATAAATAACGTAAAAATATGAATATATGAAAAATAAAATCGAAATAAACATAAATACAATAAATAAAATCTATAAATAAACTAATTGAACAAACTATTCATTTCGTAGAAAAGATCTCAGTTTCAACGCTCCTAAAACATAGAAATATAGATTGTTCAGATGAGTCTTCGACTGGATCACCAACAATTCCTCTACAGAGCTGCCCATTTCACGTAAAAATTTCATCCTTAAGGCTGCGTAGTGGGGACATTCTAATAAAAAGTGTTGTATGTTTTCGGGCTTATTTTGATTGCAGACACTACATAGTTCTTCCTGGTCCCAGCCGAATGACATCTTGTTGATGAAAAACCTAAGATTTTTCCCACTAAGGCGAAGTTGGGCGGCCACTCTACTTCTTTCTATCGGGCCTGGTTCCAGTAGGTATTGTGTAACAAAGCTTTGTTTTGGTGTTAAGTTTTCTGGTCTAATCTTAATGTCCTTGTACATGATGTTGTATGAGGATCGAAGGAGTGATTGCCAATCTTCTTTGACTAGTGACGAATAATAAGTGTGTAGAATGTCTTCTCTTTTCTCCTCAAGCATATTACTAGACTGTGCTTCCCATAAATATCCAAATTCCAATTGGACAAGCTTGTCTTTCAGGAGAGTACACCAGTTATATTTGGCAACATTACAGGACCTCTGATCAAGTAGGACCAGTTGGTCGTAACATGCTCGAGGGTATCTATCAGTTGTCATCTTTAAGAGCTTTCCCCACCATTCTAATATCTGGCAAAATGCGTAATAAAAGAGCTTGACAACACCCATTTCAAGGCGCAACATGTAGCTGGCTGTATTTCTCGGCAGACAGTAAATAGATTTGTAAAATAAAGTTTGACATTTTTCAATAGTTCCCTCATATCGTAATGCCCAAATCTCAGACCCATAAAGTAGCGTAGATCTCACTATAGCTTGGAATAGTTTGACTCGGCTATCCAGAGAGTCAGTTTTGGAGCTGATGAGAATCTGCCTCACATTCCCAACGGCCACTCTTCCTCTCGACAGCGCTTGTTCTGCGGCTTTATAAAACACCCCGTGGGATGAAAACAAAACACCTAGATAGTTGTATTCGTTCCGTATCTCCATCTGATTATCCTGGTAGTGGAAGGCATCTCGTGCTGACACTCTGCCTCCTCTTCTAAATATAACAACTTTAGATTTTGATACATTGACCATCATTTTATTTTCTAAGCAGTAAGAACTAAGAGCGTTTAACTTTTTTTGAAGATCAATTTTATCAGTGGCGAATAGTATAAGGTCATCCGCGTATAACAAAAGCAAGATGTCTGAAACCTCATTGATACTAATGCCATTCAACCCTTTGTTTCTTAAAAATAATTCTAGGTCGTTCAGAAATATTAGAAAGGTAAGCGGAGAGGCTGAGTCACCCTGTAATACGCCTTTGGTGATTTTCCTCGCGGCTGACAATTTATTACTGACCCTGATTTGTGCTTCGGCACTGTTGTAAATTTTTTCAAACATTGAAATGATTTTTGGTGTGATTCCAGCATTGAACATTTTAATTTTCAGTAAGTAATGGTCAACTTCCGAGAATGCCGATTTATAGTCAATAAAGGCGGCGTATATTTTCCTGTGCCGTATGAGATATATGTATACTAATTATGCTGGAGAGAGTAAACAAATTATCCGTGCATCCTCTGCCGGGGCGGAATCCTGATTGTGCTTCTATGAATTTGTTGTTAGTTTCACACCAGCAAAGTATTCTTTGGGCCAGAAGATGCGTGGCTAACTTTAACATATTATTTAGTAGTGCAATACACCTGAAGTTGTTTGGGTCTTTAGCATCACCCTTTTTATGCAGCATAAAAAAATGAGACTTAGTCAATTCATTTGGTAGATTCCCTCCGTTGAACAAATAGTTAAGAAATCGCAAGATATCCTGTCTCCAGTTATCGTCCAGTAATTTTATATATTCATTTAACACGTTATCTGGGCCAGGACTTTTGCCATTTTTCAATTTTGAAATACATGTATTCAGCTCACCAATGCAAAAATCTGAGTCGTCCATTGAGTCTCTCATTTCGTTATTTAATTGAAGAGGAAGCACAGTATCACGGGCTGGAAATACTTGTACGAGATATTCATTCCATGCTGACATAGGAATCTGCTGACATTTGTTTTCTTTCTTGGGTTTAAATTTTAAAACAATTTTCCAAAACTCACTAGCATTTTTTACATCACGTAGCTTGCTTTTAAAATTTTCTTCGTGGGTCTTTTTTCTCTCTCTTACACAAAAGGAAGTATTTTTTCTTAGTTTTATGAAATAATAATAAATCATCATTGTCTCTTGATTTAGACCATTGTTTATACTGTTTCCTCATTGTTTTTTTAAGCTGCCGACATTCTTGATTGAACCATGGATTTCTGTTGTAAATAAATTTCGTATTAGATTTATACTGACGAATCATTTGGAGGTGAGATGCTGTGTCAAGGACTTTCTGTTTCAGGTGACAGTAGATATTTCCTGTTTCTTGTGGCGAGACATAGTTAGCATTAATTAATTCCCTAAAGTCTTCTGCCTTTTCGTCACACCAAATGTAACGAGTTATAACGTTATCTGGTCCACTCTGGATGTGAACGGAGGCATTATGAGCCCCCCAATCAAAGCTCAATCTGAGTACAACAGGCAGATGATCTGAGGTAAGAAAATCTTCGGAGACACACAGCTCCCGCACTTCCGAGCACAACTCTAAGGCGATCCATACCAGGTCAACCACGCTTTTTCCAATCTTGCTAATGTAAGTATACCGACCTGGTATGTCACCAAGAGTTCTGCCATTCAGTGCAACAAGCCCATATCCCTCCATGAACTCTATCAAAGATTCACCTCTCCTGTTCAGAACTTGGTCCAGAGAGCACCGTTGAGGAAGCAATGAGAAATCCTGCGCAAAACCATCCATGAAGTTTCCATCTGCAATACGTGAATTGAAGTCTCCTCCTATTAAAATGTTAGAGTAACCCCGTTCATATAAATCACTAATAACTAGACTTAGCAAATTCAGAGCCTCACTTTGATCATAATTTGGACTAATGTATATGTTGCCAAGTATGAGACTCGAACTTGTTCCGATTATTTTTACAATTAACCATAAGTTCGAACTATCAATTATTTCAAGTTTTATGTCGTGTTTGTAAAAAATAATTAGACCTCCACTAGCTCTTCCCTTCTGTTTGTTTTTTATTGCCGGGGTTGACACTATATTGTAAAACTTCTCAAATAATTGTAAGCGAGGTGTATCTGTTAGCCATGTTTCACTTACGCAAATTACGTCCCAATACAGAAGCATTTTAAATTCATTGGAGTCCAAATTATTTAATTTTGAAATTCCATTTATATTCCAGAATGTGATTTTGATGTTATTTTTGTGCTGCACATTACTATCGGGTTCAACTAGGTGTGGAGTTACGAGGTCTCCTGATCCGATATTTTTCGCTGAAAAAAATCCTCTATACCGGGCTGTGATTGCTTTGAACCAGTTATTACTCCAGCGGGGAGCCTCCCAGCTGAAGCAGAGGGGTTGATATTCTGAGGCGTTGTGGCTTGATCGACCATCATGCTGTCTTCAGCTCCGAAGAGACCTGCAGCAAAGAGACCTTCACCACCGGACCCGGAGGAGGAGTGACCAAAGTAATCTTCAGTTATTCCATTGTGACGTTTATTTTGAAGTTCCTCGGGGGAGTGAGATAGCGCTCGTTTTGATCTTACTTGTCTACTCACCGATTCAGGAGCACCTACTTCTGATTCGAAGTTTCGTGTTATCAAACGATCGTACTTAACAATTGCAAATTTTCCTTCCGCTCGCAGCTGTCTCATCTGTGCAAGGAGTGGCTTTCTTTTTTCTCTTACTTCCGGTGGAAAGTCTTCACGTATACTGATGCCTGTATCCTTAAGAGCTTTGCTATTCCTTAGAATTGTTTCTTTTCTACGCTCCGTGGTGAATGCGACAATGATGGGTTTGTTTTCAGCCTCCCAGGTACCCTGTCGTTTACAAAAGTCAACTTCGCTCAAGGAAAAGTCTACAAGGGATAATTTTTGGACAAATAAAGTCAAAATTTTCTCTTCTAGATCAGACTTTTTTTCCCTAGGCTCCCCTTGGATTCCAAATATAATAACTCTTTTTCTGTGAAAATCCTGTTTTAAAGTTTTAATTTCTTTACTATGTTTGTTGACCTCAACATTTATTGGCCCTAGGTTACCTTGAATAGTGTCTAACTTCTTATTCACAAGTTCGTCACTTTTCTTCATAGACTCCATTGCGGTTCTGATTGATTTCATTTCTCCTATGAGTTCCATCATATATTCTTCTGTAGTCATTGTTAAAACAAGAAAATATAAATAAAATAAAAAAATTGAAATCGGAGCAAAAAAAATACCTCCCCCTACAAAAACGAACACCACACCTCCGATCTCCAATATCAGAAACCTCTCGGAAGTATCAGAAACATACCAATATCAGAAACATACCTAAATATGCAAACATATACAGTCACAAGTGGGCTGTCGCCCGCTTTGCGGGCCGAGGCATTGCCGTAAAAGCAAAAAATCCTTTTTCGCCAATGGCAGGTGTTGTAGTGGGAATTTCGAAAAATTCTTATTGCACATCTAGACTATAAGACAAAGCTACCTACCAAATTTCAGCTTCCTAGGACTTACCGTTTGGGCTGTAGAGCGATGATCAGTCAGTGACTTTGACATTTATATATTAAGATAATAAAATTATAAAAATCTATGAACTGTAGGACTTACCGTTCTCGAAATACTTCGTCCACTGTAAGTACCGTACACACACAAAAAAAAACAAACATGTACTTCTGATTTCTACTATTGGTAAAATCTCGGAAGAAGTCCTGAAGCTAACATTGACTCTCAGAAAGTCTCCCCCATCGGTGTCAACCGGATCGATATATTTCGTTAAGCAGGTAAAAGTTTAAAGCGTTAGACAAATCGGATGTGGGGTAGATTGTCTCAAAAATCTCAAAATGAACTTTTAATTAGTAGGGTAGACGCGGGCGGGTTGAACCAAGTTGATAGAAGCTTTTCGGTAAGAGGAGGGGGGGGGGGGGGGGGGGGGGGGGGGCTTTTTGTGCCGCTCTCGAAAGTTGGGATATGCAACCTGAGATATTGAAAATATATGGAGAGCCTCCACACACGTGTTCCTATACTCTCGACGTGGTGGTTCTCTTGTTTCAAATCCACCCCCTCCCCCCCCTTGACGCCCTCTTTGTCTATCTTCTCCTGCTACTCGTGCTCCCCCTGATTCTCCCCCTGCTTATTTTCCTCCTCCTCCTTCTCTTCTCCTCTGCCTTCTTCTTTTCCTTCTCTTCTTCTTCTTCCTTCTCCTCTTCCTATTTCCTCCTTATCCTCCTCCTCTTCCTACTTCTTTTCCTTCTCCTCTTGCTTCCTTCTTTTCTTTCTCCTCTTCCGATTTCCTCCTTATTCTCTTCCTCTTGCTTCCTTCTTTTCCTTCTCTTCTTCCTATTTCCTCCTTATCCTCCTCCTCTTCCTACTTCTATTCCTTCTCCTCTTGCTTCCTTCTTTTCCTTCTCCTCTTCCTACTTCTATTCCTTCTCCTCTTGCTTCCTTCTTTTCCTTCTCCTCTTCCTATTTCCTCCTTATCCTCCTCCACTTCCTACTTCTTTTCCTTCTCCTCTTCCTAATCCTCCTCACTTTCCTCCTTTCTATTTTCCTACTTATCCTCCTAATCTTCCTCCTTCTTTTCCTTCTCCTTTTCCAACTTCTTCCTCTTTCTGCTTCCTCCTTATCCTCGTCCTCTTCCTCCTCCCTCTCTTCCAACTTCTTCTTCTCCTCTTCTTCCTATTTTCTCATTATCCAATTTCTATTTCTCCTCCTCAATCTCCTTGTTGACATTGTCTTTATTCTCTCTATCTTTCCTTGTTTTGTCAACTTTAGTTCACTTTCTCTCACCCTCTCTCCTTCTCTCTCTCTCTCTTTCTCTCTCTCTCCTCTCTCTATCTACCTCTCTCTCTCTCTCTCTACCTCTCTCTCTCTCTCTACCTCTATCTCTCCCCCTCTCTCTCTTACTCTCTCTTGCGTTCATTTTTTCTCTTTCCGAGTTTATTCCGAATCTTTCAGAGTTCATTTTCTCGTTATAAGGCGATTGGGTAGTATGTTGAAAAGTAGTCAGTGGTTAAGAGCATTGGTTGCTGACCCGGAGGTTGCGGGTTCGAATCCCGGCCGAAACGGAAAATTCTAACCGAGTTTTTCCGTTTCCGGAATGGCATGGATGTAAAGGTAAAGTGCTCTGAAGTAATGCGAAAGCGGTTCCGGGGCACAACTACCTTTAAAAAAAAAAAAAAAAAAAAAAAAAAAAATACTACCCCCTCCTACTCTGTAGAATGAGAGACCTCCTAAATACTACCCCCTCCTACTCTGACCCACACATCGAATATGAGAGGACATGGTTTCTGTTTAAATATTCTGTAGCTATAAATTTTATATTTTGACTTAATTAATTTCCTAATTGTGAATTTAATGGAAATGTCACGCCATAATGTTCAAAGAATTTTGCGTTACATTAGCAACAATATTCGACACATGTTACATTTGTTGAAAATGAGAATGTGGAAAAAAAAATTGTTCAGTAAAATCGGTGGTTACGGATTTGGAGGTGGGAAAAAGTTTGGTCTGTTGATTTTTAGAATAAGAACTTTTTTTTACTATGGGCTTGTTTAAAAAAAATAATACTTAATAATTATATGTACATGATTTTCTTTTTACTGACCATTACTTCATACTCAAACAAGTACATAATTTTATTATTAAATTTACTCCGGAAACATGGTTGATCCTAGACATAATGTAGTGTTAAAAAAATCCACCCAGCCGAGGATCGAACCCAGGTCATCTGACTGTCAGTCGAGTACGCTGCCCACTCGGGCACGGTTATACTACTAGTATAACGTGTAGAATTTACTAGTATTTTTATTTGCAGTAGAGTAGGGTGCAACGGGGTAAAAAGGGCTGTTATTAACTATGGGGGAGCGGGGTAAAAAGAACTGTGATTGCCTCTGGGGGATTGGGGTAAAAAGGGCTGTTATTGACTATGGGGGAGTGGGGTAAAAAGGGCTGTTATTTTCTATGGGGGAGCGGGGTAAAAAGGACTGTTATTGACTAAGTTGGAAGGTAGCCAGAAGCTCAAAAAGCTGTGAACACTCCATAGTGACTCCTGCATTCATTATGATAAATATAAATTACATATATGATAATATAAATTACATAAATGCATACACAATTATACATGTATGTTTGTACGTCTATGATAAAATACATGAAATTATGCTATGATGATAATATATTAAACTATATAAATCTCGCCCTTCTGAATGCATTTAGCTTTCTGTTGGATGATTATGAAGGCTTTTATAGTACAAGTATGTAGGTCTATAAAATATTATATTAATTTGGCACATAAGTACATACTTATGTGCCATACATTTTTTATATATTTAAATTTTATTCATGTTCTTCCATTAAATTTAATGTACGAGTATTTGACGAATGTAAAATAATGTTATCGCTCGTATTGTTATACTATTTTATTTTTTGCTATCACACACTCTTTATTTCTCTCTATCTCACTATTTTCCTGTAACGGTACCTTTAACTTTTTTTTTCTCTCTCTTCACTTTGCACAAAAAAATACATACACACACTTTTTTTAAATAACTTGTTTTCCTTTGATAGTACCTTACTTTCTTTTTCTTTCTTCCTGAAAAATATTGATAACTTTACTAAGTACTTCCCAAGAAGGGCCTCCAAGAAGGAGTGAAACAGTTATTTATTAATGAAGGAAAGCAGCGAAGGGATGTTCTCGCGAAGAGTTTTATTTTAAACTTAAACAAAATTGAAAACTTTGGAAAATATAAAAATGGCTAATTAGCCACTTCCCTTTTATACATACATGACACACACACACACACCCAACCATACGTACAATATTTCTGTAAATTCAAGATGAAAAATGTGACGTCATAAAAAAACACCTCATATTGTTTCAAATGCAAATTATTAGGGTAAGGTTGCTATATTTGGGGAGGTTTCCTAATTTGGGGAGGCGGTGTTTCTCCTCAAGGAGATGTTGCTGCCTGCGGTTAATGTCAGAATTATAAATGTAAAGAACTTCCATGTGATTCCCGATCATAATCTAGTTTAATTTAATTGCTCGAGAGAAAATATTTACAAAAATGTGATTTGGGCTCTTTAAAACTTTTTTTAAAAAGTTAAAACTAGTGAAGTTTGGTCAACAAAAAGGTAAGAAAATTATATTTATTCTTTAATAATGCATATAAAAATAGTTTGTTCTTTCATATCTCAGCTCTAAAGTTTTCTTTTAATTCTGTGTAAAAATAGAAAATTATTTTTGTTCTTGCATATCACTTTGCCCAATTGGGGATGACCTTAAAAACACTGTATTCTGAAGACTGTCGTGCAAGAAATAGTGAGCGCTGGATCATGTATCTCATTTGTGAAAGGTGGGCAGTGGGCACACTCACTATGTGCAGGAAAAGATGAGAAATTCATTTGTGAATATTGCAGTAAAGGAATGTTGGCCAAAAGTATTAAAAAATCAATGAAAAAATCCTAAATTTTCAAAAAATTAGAACCTCCCCAAATTAGGATCACAAATTTTTGACTGCCATTTTTGAAGTGTTTTGTTTATGTTAATTTTTTAATTACTTTTTTCTTTTTTATTGTTCTGTAACTCTGAGGAATAATAAAAAACATTATTCTGTGTAATTTGGACTTTATTTAATTAAAAAAGACTTTACCGTTTTCATTTTATAGGCGTTCAAAAGTTACCTCCCCAAATATGGCAACCTTACCCTATAATTTGCAAAACTTTTGTCACCGAACGGGATAAAGTTTTCTGCATTCCGAACGAGGACGAGGTGGCCACCGCTCCCCGCTAGAGAACAATTCAAACTTCTGGTTTATATCCGATGCGTTCCAGTGCCCCTTGCTTGAAAATTTTACTAACCTCGTTTTTGAGTCTGAGTCCACTCATACCTCGTGAGGAAAAATGAGTGCTGCTTTAATGTTAGCAGCGACCAGTGGTGGAATTATAGGCAAAAATAAGATATTGGGATATTATAGATATGGAGAAGTCCTATAACTCTGCGCTGCCCACTAATATTGTGATATACCTAATAACACAAAGAAACACATTTATTTGAGTCTGTTGTAAAATTAAAAATATTACTGAAGACTCAAATCAGAGATTTTTAAAAAAAAAATTGCAAATTGAACACAATATTTCTGATTTTCAATAATAGAAATTTATCGGACGTAATAATAAATAGATTAATAACTCCCAATGACCTCTGGGCATCTTGTGAAGCATTTCCTCAAAAGGAAATGGCGGACACTATTTATGCTATTAGCATGGTGTTCGGCATTTTCTTTTATCCTGTGTATGGTATTAAAGATAATGCCGTGGCTCAGTGATTAAGAGCTTCGGTTACTGAAACGGAGGTTTCGGGTTCGAATCCCGGCTGGCGCGGAAAATTCTGGGTGAGGTTAAAGTGGATAGCAGGTTTGTTCCTATTAACAGGTTAATATTAACAGGCTGGGTGAGGTTAAAGTGGATAGCAGGATTGTTCCTATTAACAGGATAATAACAGGCTGGGTGAGGTTAAAGTGGGTAGCAGGATTGTTCCTATTAACAGGTTAATAACAGGCTGGGTGAGGTTAAAGTGGGTAGCAGGATTGTTCCTATTAACAGGTTAATAACAGGCTGGGTGAGGTTAAAGTGGGTAGCAGGATTGTTCCTATTAACAGGTTAATAACAGGCTGGGTGAGGTTAAAGTGGGTAGCAGGATTGTTCCTATTAACAGGTTAATAACAGGCTGGGTGAGGTTAAAGTGGATAGCAGGTTTGTCCTATTAACAGGTTAATAACAGGCTGGGTGAGGTTAAAGTGGGTAGCAGGATTGTTCCTATTAACAGGTTAATAACAGTCTGGGTGAGGTTAAAGTGGGTAGCAGGATTGTTCCTATTAACAGGTTAATAACAGGCTGGGTGAGGTTAAAGTGGGTAGCAGGATTGTTCCTATTAACAGGTTAATAACAGGCTGGGTGAGGTTAAAGTGGATAGCAGGATTGTTCCTATTAACAGGTTAATAACAGGCTGGGTGAGGTTAAGTGGATAGCGGGTTTGTTCCTATTAACAGGTTAATATAACAGGCTGGGTGAGGTTAAAGTGGATAGCAGGATTGTGAGTTTCCTGCGATTGGAGAGTAACACCCCCGTCGTTACATGACGAAATCATGTAATTGAAAGCGACATTACACCAAAAAAAAAAAAAACTCGCTCAATTTCGGCCCTTGACGTCTAGATTTCGTCTCTCAGGCTAACGGAAAGTTCCTGGAATTTCAGCTCGATAAAACAAAAAGCTTGAAGTTCAACCGTCCATGAAATATGAGATTTAACATTTCCAAATATAGCACAACCTAAACCAGGATATAAAAAATAAGTACAACCCACAGTGCCGTCAAAACAAAGACCGCGACACTATGGGCCCTGTTTCAAAAAGTGAGGTTCCTGGAGAATTGTTTATTTTTGTTTCTACAGACCACAATATCTATAGATATAAATGGTAGTCTGGGTTCGATGCCCAGCAGGAGAGATTTTTTTCTGCTCTGTACTTGGATGCCCGGGTCCACTCACACCTCGTGAGGAAAAACGAGTAGCTGCTTTAATGAGAGCAGTGACCAATGGCGGATTCATAGACAAAAAAATGAGATAGTATTGCATAAAGTTAAGGAAAAGTCCTATAATTCTATCCACTAAATTTGTGATAAAGAACACAAAGAAACACATTTAATTTTTTTTTCTAACTATCTATATAGGATAAAGGATGTATTTTTTCTTTCTTTCTTTTTCTAAACATCCCCCTGAATGTATAAGAGAAAGATTCGAGCTGTGCTCGAATTTGAACGATATTTTTACTCTCGATTTTCAGTACGAACTTTGGGTGGTCCTAGTTTCATTAGGATCCTTTTCCTAAGGGTCAACACGAGCGCACCGGAAGGTATCCCTTACAAACAACTGTAACCAAATTAAGAATACAATTTTTTGTCGGCACGGGGGATCGAACCCGGGATCTTCCGCATGGCAAGCGAGTGCTTAACCACTTAACATTATTATGAAGATAAAATTGAGAACGACCTCTTAGATAGAACCAGACCAGAAAAAAATACCTATTACACAGACGGAAATGACCCTTTACTTCTCGGTAAAAAATATCAGTATTAGCATTCATTTTCAATTAGAAGATATGGAGAGCGTTATCAATCAATTTGATAATATCGGTGGCAGGTTCAAAATGAATGGGGTGAGTCCTAGCAATTGAAAAGGACGCAAAAGAGGAACAAAATTTGCGGTCATTTTGTATAGCCCACAATCAATTACATAAAGGTATTATAATGGAAATATGGTTTGTAATTTTTGGCGAAATATTATGATAGATAATGGAGAGAATTGTAAGAATTGGAAATTGATCAATGGGCTTTGTGTCATAATGTTGGATGGAACTTCATTACATAACATAGTGAGAAAACAGTGATCGATTACAGCACTTTCTATACTTTACTTATTTATCTGACATATGTCAAATACATGGGTTATTATTATTGAATACTTTATTAGAAGTACAAATACAAACAAATATTGACAACAAATAGAAAACAAAATTTAGAATAATATTTTTATTATTCTAAATTTTGTTTTTTAATTTTCAAATGTAACATTTATCATGCAATCACATGAAAATTTACAAAGGGGGATAAAAATAATTCAAGAAAAGAAGAAAACACATCATTACAATATAATATACAGATGTCCTAACGAAAAGGCGGGGTTGTTGCAATTGGCAATCTCTTCTACCAAATCCTATACTATACTAACTTTTCTACATTTAACGGCTGAATAAACTTACTAAAGCCGAAACTGGGGAGTCCACAATTTATGTTATTGTTTTTAAGGCTCACAAAGCAGGCTAACCTATCTATTTCCGTTCCCCAGCTACACGTTTTATATTTTACAAGCAGGCTGTTGCCCGCTTTGCGGGCCGAGGTATGGCCGTGAAAGCAAAAAATCCTTTTTCGCCAATGGCAGGTGTTGTAGTGGGAATTTCGAAAAATCCCGTCTTATTGCACATCTAGACTATAAGACAAAGCTACCTACCAAATTTCAGCTTCCTAGGACTTACGGTTTGGGCTGTAGAGCGATGATCAGTCAGTGGTCAGTGGTCAGTGGTCAGTGGTCAGTGAGTGACTTTGACATTTATATATTAAGATTATTTATTACTGTAAAAGCATAATTATATGCAAATAATGCAAAAATTAGTGTCCATGTTAATTTATACTAGTTAACCCTCATATTATACACTAAAGCGATGTCTTCAATACTCAGAGCCCGAACTTATTAAAATTCAGAGAACTCGAAACTCCGACCTTCAGGTTACGAGTCCACCGCCTTTCTGTCAATGTTATAAACTATACTCGATTGTGAACAAATACCTAGTATTTGCAAATATTTATTCATTTAAGTAAGTTAATTTGTAAAAACATCTAAAATAAAAATACCTAATGCGAACTGGGGGGGGGGGGGAGGGGGTGTATATTTACTGTTAATGTGGGTGTATAATCTGTTGTATAATATTGTTTCATTAATCTGTATTGTGTTATATCTCCTGTGTTTGTAAAATAAAACTACAACTTAAGTTGTGAATATGTTATTAATAATATGGTAAAAACATCTGATCTGAAACTGATTCTAGAAAGCACTCATTTCTAAATCGCCAAATCTCCCTTTCAACTGTCAAATTTCGTTTAGATAACGCACTCTGGCAAACGCAATTTTGTATTAAATTCAGAGATCTCTGAAAGCAATTCAAAATTTGAGCGACCTCAGTAGCTTGATCGATAAGGCGGCGGACTTGTAATCGGAGGGTGGTGGTTTAAGTCCAAAGTTGAGCAAATATTGGGAAAGTGAGTTTGAGTAGTTTTGACATCACGATGGTGATTAACACACATTTGATTGATAATTGATAACAATATAAAATTTGACGATTGAAAGGGAGATTTGGAGAGTGAGCGTGTTTGCCGGAACGAGACCCTGTTCTACAGTATCGCTCTCTTCACAAACATGTTCAATTGTTCATCAAGAGAAATTTTCGTTGAACGAGCCCCATTGTTTACGTCAAAAATTTGACGTAAACACTCTCTCCGAACTTCGGGAAAATTTCATCGGAACCTTCCACTGTTATTGTTTTTGTTGTTGTTTTGTCTGATCAGGGAAATGTGGGAGAGTTCAATGAATCTTCAGTTGAGTTGAAACAGATTGGGGGCGATAGGAGGAATGGAAATGAGGTTAGGAGATTTTGCGGAGTTAAAGGTGGATGAGAAAGTAAACGGGGTTGTGAATATTAGGAGGAAAATAATAATAATAATAAATTTATTCGGTTTTCAATAATAATCATTGCTAAAAGTTCTGCTAAGTACAATAAATTGTACTTTACTGTGATCATAAAAAGAAAATGCTTTTTATGATCCAGAGCAAATAGGAAAGTGCCATGAATAAAACAGCATGGACGAGGTAGAAATATGACGAAGCAAAAATAGAAAGATTATTCAGAGAAAGAAAAATGATAAAGCAAGAACACAAAGTTTGTTTTTGGGTATTGGATTTCGGATTTCGTTGATATCTCTCGCACCATTTTATTCTAATGTTTCTCTAACATTGGAAGCGTGATAAGGGTCAACACGTTCTGAAATGTGTCAGAAGTCAGAACAATCTCAATATTTTGTTCAATAATGTGAAATTATGACTGGGTGGAGTGGAAATGAAGTGAAAAGGTTCACGCAAAAGATTGATAAAACCCCCCTGAACAGCTGAACACCTAGAATAAATTTTCTGGACTTCTTATATTACAGGAAAATAGTGACACAGATTTAAAAAAAAATATTTCAGAAAATTATATTCAACGGGCCAATTAAAGTTACTTTTCGACCTTGTCCTGTGCACTCTAAGGTTCTTTTCCCAATTTAAACAAATAGTTATTTTGGAAAAACAATCATTCGAATCAAACAGATCTTTGAAACTCCAATGTGATAAATTTTTACTTTTCAGCCAAAGACATCACGTCTCTGAGATTGACCAAGAGCCTTATACTGGTAACATATCGGAAAGTACAATGAATATCTACAATACACCACGCACACCACAAACTGTTGAAATGAGGGTAGCTAAATAACTAACAATCTGTTGTAGACAACAAAGTGGTACTGTGGTGGAAATGAACAAATAGTGTAGGGTGTAGGGGATACAGCCAATTCTAGTTTTACGAAAGAAAAAATAAATACACCAACAAAGAAAGCATTTTAAAAATGTAAAATGGAAAGCAAGACAAAAGAGATGCGCTATCTGAGGTTGCAGTCAAAGAGAAGGAATAATGTAGAGATGCTTATACTTTCGAGACCTTTATGCGAGAGGGTGCTCAAAATTTCAGTGCTGATAAACAAATTGTTATGACACTCTCTTAACACAAAATGAATCACTTTTTTTGTTTATCATATTTGTGTTAATCACTTTCGTGATATCACAATTAATCAAACACGCTTTACTAAATCTACGCTGAAACCAGAACTTTAGGTCAAGTCCGCCGCCTTATCGATCAAGCTACTGAGGTCGGTAAAACTAATCACTACCTATCATACTAAACATGTTAGTAAAATAAACATGATTATGTTTTGTTTTATTTTTATAGGTAAAATGTCTTTATTTTTGTACTTTTTATATTGGTCTATACTTATAATATTAACTACTTTAATCTGTTTTTGATTTTTCTAACTTTTTTTCATATGTATGCCAACCTCCAAAAAATTGTAAAATAATAATACAACTGAAGAAAATCAATCAATAGTAAAATAAAATTATGACGAATAATTCATATCAAATAATACTTTATATCAAGAAATCATTCCAAAGGACCTTGAAATTCATTTAATTGAAACAGATTTCATCATTTGATGATGATGATCAATTGATAATTTTTTCTCTATCAAATAGTGCATCAATTGTATAACATAACCTCATAATTTTGTTCTGGGCTTAATAGCTTTACTTATAAAACTTTGCCCTTATAAGATTTTCTATTATTATTATTTAATAACAACAGCATCAACTTGTAAAATTGTAAATACCCATGAATTACTCAATAGCCAAATTAGCCAAATTAGCTCAATAGCCAAATTAGCACTTGTATTTTTAGGCATTAAAAGTGCGTCATAAGAAGATATTAATTTACTGTTAATTCAACAGGTTGAGAAAGAGTGAATTCTCCTCAAGCACTCCCTTTCTATGGATTTGACAGGCAAACAACAGAATGCTAAAACAGAAAAAGAGAAGCTCGAAGATGAACTGTTCCCCATTTAAATGATAGAGTTGTGCTTTGGGTGTAATATTCGACGAGAACAATATAACCCGGAATGAAAATAATATACCCTGAAATATTCTTGAATGAATAATTCAGTGGCGCGCCGGAAAGTGGGTTGATCAAGATGAACAGTGTGCCTTACAGTGAGTGGTTCAATATGGTGCCGTTAAAAGAGTGGTTCAATGGTGTGCCCGAAAGTGAGTGGTTCAATAGTGTACCGGGAAGTGATTGGTTTAAGAGTGTGCCGGAGAGTGAGTTGTTCAAGAAACTAAGAAAGTAGGTACTGGGGAGTGAGTGGTTCTATAATAATGTATCGTAGTGTAATATTTAATGAATATTTCAACTAAACAATCGCAAAAAGCAAACAAAAAATCGTTTGGTCGGTTCATTTTTTTTTCGATATCTTTAGAAGTTCGGACAGATTGTTTCACCGTCAACGAAACATTTTCTCCCAATAGACAATCTCTGTCACAGTGCTATGCCTGTCACAGTGTTCTCTGTTCTATGTGTCGTGACCACGAACAAAAGGTAGCAATCAACGCTCGACTCAAGACCGGAAGGGGGGGGGGATGAAAAAAAATCTTTTCATCAATTTTGAAAAAAATTTGACAACAGCATCGCCTGAACTTTCATAACAGTTATTGAAATTTTCTAGAGACTTTCCTATATTACTTCCGATAAATTTCCACTATGAGATATCCGAAAATATTATTATTATTAAACACTTTATTAGATTAAAAGACTTAATAATATGTAGAGTACAAATAATTATTATAACAATGAAAAAATGGAAACAACATATTATACAATAAAAAGGGAAAATAATAGAAATATATACATATGTCTTACCCAAAAGGGCGGGGTTATTGCCTATGGCAATCTGTTCCACCCAACCCTATTATGGTGTTCGACTTTGTAAAAAAATAAATATTTTTTTGGTCCGATTTTTTTTCATATTTCTGGATAACCTGAGCAACTTTGGTTTAGTGTCGTCTGTCTGTCTGTCGGTCTGTTAAATACATTCCCTGTAACGCAAAAATCTCAAAAACTACTAAACGGATTTCGACGAAATTAGGAGACGTACTGTTCAAATTTAATTTCATCAACGTCGCACTAGCATTTCTTGTTGATAGAGAAAGTACATTAGCAAATATTATTTAATAAAATATGTTTGATCATTGATATTTAAGAAACTGGGAACCAAAATTACCAGGTGTGAACCAATTATGAGGAAGTACTGTGTCCATAATTGGCAGTGTATTTATTTCGAACATTTTTTTCACGCCAAGCTAATGATTTCGTGAGGTCACGAAACCTTTTTTAATTATTTGTCACGACTGTCACGGTGGTGGAAGGATATTATGGACACCTAGATCCAATGTCTAGGCTCCTGTCCTACCCGGTAAACTATTGAACCACTCACTCCCCGGCATTCTATTGAACCACTCACTCCCGGCACACTATTAAACCACTCACTCCCCGGCATTCTATTGAACCACTCACTCCCCGGCACACTATTGAACCACTCACTCCCCGGCACACTATTGAACCACTCACTCCCCGGCACACTATTGTACCACTCACTCCCCTGTACACTATTGAACCACTCACTCCCCTGTACACTATTGAACCACTCACTCCCGGCACACTATTGTACCACTCACTCCCCTGTACACTATTGAACCACTCAGTCCCCTGTACACTATTGTACCACTCACTCCCCGGCATTCTATTGAACCACTCACTCCCGGCACACTATTAAACCACTCACTCCCCGGCATTCTATTGAACCACTCACTCCCGGCACACTATTAAACCACTCACTCCCCGGCACACTATTGTACCACTCACTCCCCTGTACACTACTGAACCACTCACTCCCCTGTACACTATTGAACCACTCACTCCCCGGCACACTATTGTACCACTCACTCCCCTGTACACTATTGAACCACTCACTCCCCGGCACACTATTGTACCACTCACTCCCCTGTACACTATTGAACCACTCAGTCCCCTGTACACTATTGTACCACTCACTCCCTGTACACTATTGTACCACTCACTCCCCTGTACACTATTGTACCACTCACTCCCGGCACACTATTGTACCACTCACTCCCCTGTACACTATTGAACCACTCAGTCCCCTGTACACTATTGAACCACTCACTCCCCTGTACACTATTGTACCACTCACTCCCCTGTACACTATTGTACCACTCACTCCCCGGCACCACTATTGTACCACTCACTCCCCTGTACACTATTGAACCACTCAGTCCCCTGTACACTATTGAACCACTCACTCCCCTGTACACTATTGTACCACTCACTCCCCTGTACATATTGTACCACTCACTCCCCGGTACACTATTGAACCACTCAGTCCCCGGCACACTATTGAACCACTCAGTCCCCGGCACACTATTGTACCACTCACTCCCCGGTACACTATTGAACCACTCACTCCCCGGCACTCTATTGAACCACTCACTCCCCGGCACACTATTGAACCACTCACTCCCCGGCACACTATTGTACCACTCACTCCCCGGCACACTATTGAACCACTCACTCCCCGGCATTCTATTGAACCACTCACTCCCCGGCACACTATTGAACCACTCAGTCCCCGGCACACTATTGTACCACTCACTCCCCGGCACACTATTGAACCACTCACTCCCCGGCACACTATTGAACCACTCAGTCCCCGGCACACTATTGTACCACTCACTCCCCGGCACACTATTGAACCACTCACTCCCCGGCATTCTATTGAACCACTCACTCCCCGGCACACTATTGAACCACTCAGTCCCCGGCACACTATTGAACCACTCAGTCCCCGGTACACTACTGAACCACTCACTCCCGGCATTCTATTGAACCACTCACTCCCCGGCACACTATTGAACCACTCAGTCCCCGGCACACTATTGAACCACTCAGTCCCCGGTACACTATTGAACCACTCACTCCCCGGTACACTATTGTACCACTCACTTCCCGGTACACTAATGAACCACTCACTCCCGGTACACTATTGTACCACTCACTTCCCGGTACACTAATGAACCACTCACTCCCCGGCACACTATTGAACCACTCTCTCCCCGACACATGGTTTGCTGTTAATTAAAAATTCTCTTAGGAGGGCTTAAAAATATAATGCAATACCATGACGGGGGATAGATGATAATTAATCAGGAACATGAAGACACCAGTGAAACAAAATCTCGATTACATGGAAAGAGATAGGGAGGAGGGCGGGGGGAGGGGGGGAAGGAAAATAGGAGTGAGGGGAAATAGGAGGGAAGGGAAAGCAAAAAAAATGAAGCAGTGAAGTGTTCAGAAAAGAAAAAGAGACATCCTAATGATGCTCTGCTACCCACAATTTTTTTTTTTTTTTTGAGAAGCTCCTGCATCACCTAAAAAAATTATCTTCTATGGTAAGGAATTCCCAGGCCAGGTGAGGTTAATGTGGGTAGCTGGTACAACTTTCAGGGAATGGAGGGTAAAACCTGACTATCTGAAATCAGGACATTCAAACCAAAGAGAATCAATGGAGTTGAAAGAGCCTGGACATTGGATCTGGGCGTCCATATAATCCTCTCACCACCGTGATATAGGTATCTGTGCCTATTTCATGGACACGGAATTATTATTATCTTCTTGTAACTCGATTTGAGGAAAAGGAACTGCAGATAGGAGGCCTACCTTCCCTCTTACACCTTCCTTCCCACGGTAGGCTGGGCAGGGCTTTGGATAATATTTTGTTTCACGAGAAATAATTTCACTTTTTAATGCTCTCCTTTCACGACTGAATTAAAATTTTAATCAAGTTTGGTCCCAGTCTAACCCTTGTTCTTCCCGCCCCTCCCCTCTCTCCTTGTCTCTCTATATTCCCTTTTTAAAATTACTTGTTTTCATGTGTCTCTAGATTTGAGTAATATTACCCGGAGGAATAGGTAGAGAGAGACAGAGAGCTTTTCCCTGATGAGAGAGAGAGAGAGAGGAAAAAGTAGAGAGAGGGAAGAGAGATAGAAAGAGAGAAGGAAGAGAGAGAGATAGGAAGAGAGAGAGATAGGAAGAGAGAGCGAAGGAGAGAGAGAGAGAGAGAGAGAGAGAGAGTAGAGGGTATGTAAATGAAATAACAGCATGGGATATAGGATGAAATTTTCCGGGGGGGATTAGAGGGGAGGAGAATAAAGATAGAGAGAAGGAGAGGTGGAAGGGGGGAGAACAGGTAGAAAGGAGGGGGTGGGGGGGGGGAGGTAAAATTGGAGGGTCAAAAAATAGAGAAGAATATTGGGAGAGAAAGAGGGGGAAGCAGGAAGATGTGTGTGTGTTAGGAATGTGAGGGATAAAGAGAGAGAAATAGAGAGAATGAGGGAGGGGTAGAGGGGATAGAGAGAGAGAGAGAGAAGAGAGAGAGAATGAGGGAGAGGTAGAGGGGATAGAGAGAGAGAGAGAAAGAGAGAGAGGGGGGGGAGAGAGGGAGTGGGAAATAAGAGTAGAAGAAGTGAGAGCTAGATGGAAAGTAAACTTTTCACAGGAGATCCTTCCTTTTTTTACAACAAAGCAGCGGCGGCTCCTGACTTCAAGACTAGGTGAAGACAAATTATACCCAGAAGTATTGAAAAAATAAAATTATTAATTTATCTGATCTTAGTTCATAAACACAGCCCATTGTAAGTGATGGCTGTTTCCCTGCAAAGCATGATTTTCTCTCATACCAGTTTTGCATCATAATTATAAGTTTTTATTGGTACTTTTTTTGGAGAACCCTTGGTACTTAATAAATAAACAAGGCCAGCAGAACAATTTGTCAACACTTGAGCTGGTACACAGCCATTAATTTTTCACATATTATTGTTTCACATAGGTTATTTATATTTATTAATTATAATTTGACTCTGATATTTAAGAAAATCCGAAATTTTGGACAAAAAAGTAAAAAAATAAGGACCACGACTTGCCGATACAGAATTTTTTGTGGAATTCAGATTGTAGAAAAGACGATATTCTACCATATAAAACAAATACAAGTAATTTTCTATAAAATCTCAAAATTGGCACGTGTTTACAATGTGAAGCAATCACGAGGAAGTATTGTGTCCGCAATTGGCAGTGCTTTTTTTCTCTGATTCTTATACATGTTCTAACATACAAACGCACTCTTTAAATAAAGTTAAGTTGGTCAAATACCTTTCACTTTACAAATTCACCTTTTCAATTTACTCTAGTAATGCCGCGACTATGCGTTATTCAAATAAGTAACTACCTACCCAAACATTGTAAAACACCCAAAAGTTATCATGATTGTAATAATCACTTTGTGTGATGTCACAACTACTCATACTTGCACTAAGGGCGAAATTAATAGACAAATTACATATCACAAGTCATTGCTAAGCGTCGGTTTTCCCTATCTTACACAGTACGCAATCCCTGACCTAGCGTCATAGAGGTATTACAAAAACGTCTATTAATTCCGCCCAAAATCTTTGCTGAACTTGGGACTGGAACCACCGACCTCAGGTTACAAGTTCGCTGCTTTATCGATCAGCTACTGAGGTCAGTTGTCTTTGTGAGTAGGTGCTACACGTAAAGCACCCAGCACGTCTTCTTATAGAGAGTGAGAATGGGTTGGGTGCCAATGGGTTGGGTGGAAGAGATTGCCATAGGCAATAACCCCGCCCTTTAGTTAGGACTCAATATGTTCCTATTCTTTTTGTATATATTGTTCCATTTTTATTACTGTTAAAATAATTATTTGTATTGTACATAATATGTTCATTCATATCTAATAAAGTGTTGAATAATAATAATAATGCCAAATCAATTTTCTTCCCCACAGAAGAGTTTTCTTGTCCAGATCAGGATGAGAAGGGACCTTTCGGAAAATTACTGGAAGATTATAAATCTTGACCCTCCTTCCTCGCAGAGATTCGTTTATAACTCCAACATTAACTTGTGGAAGAGTTTGCCCATGAGAGATTAGGTTGGGGGTTTGGGGGGGGGGGGGTCAATGTGATAGAGAGAGAGAAAGAAAAAGAGAAAGAGGAAAAGAGATGGTAAAAGAAAGAGAGAAGGAGTTTAGGGGAGTCGAGAGATATATATACATAGACAGAAAGAGTGTGAGAGCAATAGAAATATAGTGAAGAGAGAGATAAGGGAGAGACAGAAAAAGGGTAAGAAAGAGAAATAAAGATAGAGGGAAGAAAGAAAGAGATATAAAAGAGATAAAGGAAAAGAAAGAGAAAGGAAAGAAGAGAGAGGAAATATAGATGAGGAAAGGCAGAGAAGAGAAGGAAGAAATAGGAGAGAGGAAGAGGGATAGAGGAAATATAGAATAGGGAAGACAGAGGGAAAAGGAGAGAGGGAGAGAGGGAGAGAGGAAGAGGGAAAGAGGAAATATAGATGAGGCAATGCAGATAAGAGAAGAGATGAAAAAAGAGAAGAAGGAGAGACGGCGAAAGAGAGAGAAAAAGAGAGAAAGAGGAATTATAGAATAGGGGGAAGGCAGAGAAGGGAAGAGAGGCAAAAGCTTGTTTTACCTTTTTTATCAATATTTTATTTGACAAATTCATTTGACTTTTGCTTTTTGAGTTGAACAATATTTTTTTATTTATTTTATCTTTTGAACTTGCCTTTTTCAATGCCAGAAAAAAGGTGGGGACGCTCCCTTTATTTATTCTTCTCTTTTTCCTTTTTTTTTTTTTTGCGAAACATCGATTTCCACGTAATATTGCTTCATGAGGTGTAGGAGCAATTTGAATGGGTCAATTTTCTGTTTCAGTGATTCTGTTATTTCTGAACTTTTTTTAACTGCAAAACTGTTAGCTTAATGGGACTCCCTGTCTCGAGCCGACAGTCTAAATAAAGGACTACTAGGTATACTATATTTGCAACCATAGGACAAAACTGGGAAAACAGTGTAAAATGGTGCTTTTACTTTCGATAAATTACTTTCGATAAGTTTTTGTAAAAGATAATAATATATGTATTTTTTCTCTGATTTTATTTTTTTTTCATAATTGTGGACGTTTCATAACCTCCCGAGCAACTTTGGTTTTGTGTCCGTCTGTCGGTTAAAAAAACATTGTTACGCGCAAACCTCAGAAACTATTGAACGGATTTCGACGAAATTTTGTAAACATATGGAAGATATTCTGTAGATGGTCCCAATTTAAATCCCGTAGTATGCCTCCCCTTTGATGGGCGAGAAGTGACACGATATTTCTCATTAAGTTCTGGGTCTATGCGATCGCACCGGAGGGTAAGGGAGGGTATCCCTTACAAAAAATTGTAACCAAATTTATAATACAAATTTTTGTCGGCACGGGGGTTCGAAGCCGGGACCTTCCGCATGACAAGCGAGTGCTTAACCACTGAGCTATTCGTGCACTCATAGTCACCTTGGCCTAGCGTTAGCATGCTCGGCTTGCACTCCAGGTGACCCAGGGTCGAATTCCGGCGGGGTAGGATTTTTTTCCGCTCTGTCCTTTGGAAGTCAGGGCTTACCCTAGACTCGTGAGGACAATTAGGGTAGTTGTAGACTGGCGGCAATCCGAGATTGATGTTGGAATATGATGGTTGGTTGGAGATTTGATGCATTTTTTTTTTGCATTGATCATTCTCCTTATCATGGGGATTTGCCATTTTAGCATTAATTCTCGTAATGTCAGTGTTACCCACCAAAAATTGTGACATACTAACACAAATAGCTATCTATCTTATATATCTTTATCTACCATCTCCAACTCGCAGTTTCTGACAAAAATAACGGGACAGACGATTCACAATTTTTCTTGTTTCGTAAAAAAGAAAAGATACCTACGCAACAAAAATGAAATAAAAGGCAGGTACGCAAAAAGCAAACAAGTGAACCGTCAAATGGGGCTGACAGCTTTGGAGGGGGGGGGACGTATCCCAATTTTTCAAAGAAGAAAATATCTTGGGATATACAGGATGTCACAGTCGGCGATGACCTATAAATTGGATTACACATAGGTTCAATTGTTTATGTGTTTTTTTACCGACGTAGACTCTCTGGGTGAGACGAGGTCGCCAAGAAAACTATAATAATTTTTAAGTGAATTTTTTTGCGGTGAAACAGATTTTTTTTATCCTGAAAAAAAATATGTATAAGTATTATTATAAAGACCTCTGAATCATTTTAATCCTGGTTTTTATCATGATTTTTTTTTTTTAAATTTAATCTTATACTGGAGTATTGGTGGAAAAAATATAATAATAATAATATTATGAAGATCTGAAATTTAGTACGAGAGAGCCGCATCAGTTATCAGGTAAATAAACTCTTGCGTAGAATGCATCAAGGATCATACCGACCTCAGAAGCTGGATCGAATAGCCCAGGGTCTCCTAACATGAAGGTCGGTGGTTCAAGTCCCGACATAGATCTAGTAAAGCGAGTTTAAGAGAAGGAAAAAAAAGAGTACGAAAAGAGAGAGAGAGAGAGAGAAAGAGATAGAAGAAAATAGAGTTAAAAATAATAATAAATCATTTGTTTTATTTCTTTTTGTATACAGAAGACTCATTCTAAGCCATAAACATTTATAAGACATGATACTTTTTTTAAATAAATAAAGTATCAATGAAGGATGAAACCCCTTTTACTATTGAAGGGTCGAGAAAACACTTATCATTATGATCATGCCCCTTATCAAAGAAATTTGAATATACAGAAAAACTTCTCATTTTTATTTATGGTTTACTATTTTAACCAATCTTGATCCTGTTTCACTCTTGTTGATTGCGATTTTTCATTTACGTTTAAAGTCGTAATCCCTAGATTCTCGAGGACGCTTCGGATTCCAATGGAATCTGAGGCAAATAATTAATTAAATTTAGTATGGTCATTTATTAATATTATCATTATTATTATTCAACATTTTACTAGATTATATAAATGGACAATATAATAATAATAATAATAATAATGCTTTTTCTTTGTGTTATTATGTCACAATTTTTAGTGGGTAGCGCAGAATCATAGGACTTTACCACTTTCATTTACAATATCCCTGTATTATTAATTTTGCCTAAGATTCTGCCACTGGTCGCTGCTTCACATTAAAGCAGCTACTCATTTTTCCTTACGAGGTATGAGTGGACCCCGAACATTCAAGTACAGAGCAGAAAAAAATCCTCCTCCGCTGGGAATCGAACCCAGGTCACCATGTGTGCAATGCCTAGCGCGCTAACTCGCTCTGCCACAGTGACTACTTAAATGGACAATATATGTACAATTGTACATGTACAATACAAATAATTATTTGAACAATGAAAAAAATGAAAACAATATATAAAATGAAAAATAATAGAAAAATATATATAAAAATATATGTCCTAACTAAAGGGCGGGGTTATTGCCTATGGCAATCTCTTCCACCCAACCCTTTACACAGTACAAATGAGGTATTAGTGGGGTTATTGTTAGGACTTATGTTTTATATATTTTCTATTATTTTTCAATTTTATTGTATATATTGTTTTCATTGGTAAAATAATTATTTGCATGTACCTACATAATGTCCATTCATACCTAATAAAGCGTTGTATAATAATATGCATATTGAATCTTCACATTTTTTGCAGGTAGAATAAGAGCCTCCATTATTTATTTCTTACCCAATAACAATACTCTTTAGTAACCACCAGACGAGGTTAATACTTAAATCATTTTCTACAGCCTAGCCCTCAGAGTCTTATTATTATGAGGTCATATGCTCAAATAAATGAGGAAAATTTCATGCACTGGGTGGGATTCGAACCAACGGATCCCTACGCTACCTGGATTACCAGACTAGCGTCTTACGCACTTGACGCGCGGTGTATCCTAATGTAATTCACTGGGCCAGTCTGTGGCGGAACGATTGAGGCTTCTGCTCGTAGTCCAGAGATCCTTAGTTCGACTCCCGGTTGGAACACACTTTTCACAAATAAAAATCAATTCCCACAAACTCATTTTACCGGTCTCGGTGACTTGAATGTGGGTCCTACATAGGCTGGGTGAGGTTAATGTGGGTAGCTGGTACGATTCCCAGTTAATAGAGGGTAAAACCCCCATCTTTATCAGGACATTAAATAAAATACTTACTCGTAACACCTCTTATATTTTTTCATCATAGGGTGGCGTCATCGTGAACAATGACAGCCAGACAGTGGAGGATTGACTCAGCACTTCTAACTCTGTCTTTACAATATTTTTAATTCCCGGTCCCACTCAATTTCCAGCGAATCGAGGGTAAAACCTCCGTTGTGATATAGATCATGCAGATTAACCATTTTGTAAAGGTCAGAACACTCTTCCAGCACATCCTGTAATCACCTATGGTAAAAAAATGAGACAATTTCTTTCTTTCGACAGCCAGTTTTATTTTTCTTTCGCATGATCCTTTGTCTTCTTCTTCTTCTTCTTACCTATCTCCATTTCATTATTTCACCACGTCATGCACACCTGCTCTTTCTCTCTCTCTCTCTCTCTTTCTCTCTTCTTCCACCCTCTCTCTCTCTTTCTCTATCCTCTCTCTCTCTATCCTCTCTCTCTCTCTCTCTATCCTCTCTCTCTCTCTCTCTATCCTCTCTCTCTCTCTCTATCCTCTCGCTCTCTTTCTCTATCCTCTCTCTCTCTCCTCTTTCCCTCTCTCTCTCTTTCTTTATCCTCTCTCTCTCTCGCTCTCTTTCTCTATCCTCTCTCTCTCTCCTCTTTCCCTCTCTCTCTCTCTTTCTCTATCCCCTCTCTCTCTCTCTCTCTTTCTCTCTCTCTCTCGAGTGGGTGGTAAGAAATAGAATAAATTGACATGAATTTCTGAGCCTGTCTTCGCGTCAATACAGGGTGAAACATTATACCACGTCATTCAATACAGGGTGAAACAGTATGCCACTTCATTCAATAAAAGGTGGAACATTTCCCCCTTATTCGTCATTTATTGAATGACGTGTGGAACATTTCCCTTGTCATTCAATATAGAATTGAATGGCACTGAAATATTTACCAGTCATTTAATACAGGGTGAAATGTTTAAAAATGGACGAACTGAAAGAAAGTCATTTTTCTTTTGGAAGAGGAAAAATCTTCTTCCAGTTCGGTTAACCAAAATGGATTTATAAAATTCTTGCTTTCATTTCTTTTATAGGTTAAGTCCATTGTTTATTTTAAAAGTACCGAAACGCATTTTCTTTCACGAATAGTGGAGAAGCTAAACTGGAAATATTTGGAATATAAATGGAAATATTTGGAAAACTGAACCTTGAAAACAAAATTCATCCAAAAGAAAAATACACCTAAAGTGTCGGATATGAGCTAGAATATCTTTGAAAATATTTTTCAAAAAATGTTCAACCACCCAGCCTCGTGTAGAAAATCCAGAAGAGGAGCTAGTCTCGGGAAAAAAACCATGTACAGCCAGCGTGGATGAAGCTTTGAATGCTGTTATAAACCTTGTAGTAAAATATATCTCTAAGAAATTGTTTAAAAAAAAAGAAAAAAAAAAGCTTTGAATGCACCTCGTAGGATCACCGAAGTTAAGCAACGTCCAGCGAAGTAAAGACTTACTGATGCTGGCATTCCGGCCCAACACAGGCTGGGTAGGGTTAATGTGGATAATAGGTTTGTCAGTTTCCTGCGAATGGAGGGTAACACCCCCAATATGATGTTAAACCTAAATTAAAAAGAACCCTGGGCGACGAAAAAGTGCTGAATATGAGCCAGAATCTTTATCGTTGTTTAAGGGTTGGGTGGAAGAGATTGCCATAGGGAATTATCTCCCCCACCCCCCTAGTTAGGACATCAGCTATATATATTATGTTTATTTTTTTCTTGTTTATATTAATATTGTCAATTTTGTATTTTAATTTTTACTATTATTTCAATTATTTGTTTGTATAATAATTATACTTCTAACAAAGAGTTTCATAATAATATCTTTTTTTTCCTCATTAATTTGAGTTTGTGACCAACATAATAATAAGACTCTGAGGGTTAGTTGGTAGAAAATGCTTTGAGCATTAACCTCGCCTGGTAGTTAACTTCCACTCAAGAGTGTTCTTATTTTTATAATATCATCAGAAAATACTCTTAGCCTCGCGTAGAGATAGAGAACACACGACAATCAAGTAGGTCGTACTGCGGACCACCCCTGTATGGGTGAGGAATGACTTTCTTGAAATGAAAATGTCACCTGCCTATCACATGCATGGAGTGACAAGTGACGGGGTGGAGGATAGGAGACGTGACGTAAGAAGAGAAAAAAGGAGACTTGGTAGGCGAGAAGAGAGGATACGTAGGAGAGTATAGTAATGGAAAAGGAGAGCATTGAATCAAATGGAATAGAATTGAAGAGAATTGAAACGACCAGATATTATATTATTACACACTTTATTAGATAAAAAGACATATATGTACATTGTACAGTACAAATAATTATTATAATAATTAAATAATGAAAACAAATTATACAAAAAAAAGATACATTCCATGGGGAACTTGAAGAAATGGTTAGCAGAAATACTCTGTTAATTACAATGGTGTTATCACAAAAAAAATATAATATATACCCTTCTAATAAGTATAAACAATAAAATAATAAGGAGAAAAAAATTCTTGAAAATATATACAACTTTCTTTAGAGACCAACATTATTTTGATTTATATTCTTTTGTAATCCGGGGCGAAGGTAGTGACATTCTCTGCCACTTAGTACTATAGGTACCTACATAATATTTATTTATTTATCATGTACAGTAAACGGGCACATTCTTTGCTGCTTATATCCTGACTAAGTTAATTTAGCTAATTACAATAATGTTATTATTAAACTTCTTATTAGAAGAACATATATACAAACAAAAAATAGTAGAAATTAAAAAAACAAAATTGACAGTATAAAAATATAAACAGAAAAAAAACAAAATCTTCACGTATTCTTATGTGCTAAATAAGGGCGGGGTTATTGCCTATGGCAATCTCTTCCACCCAACCCTTCACAAAAACCTAACCAAAACCTATAGAAAAAAAAGATAAAAATGACAATTGACTTAAAGGGCTTTAATAAATATATAAGTATTTGTTATTATTGGTATTCGAACCACCGACCTCTTGGTCACAAGTTATTATTATTATTAAATTCTTTATTAGATACGACATATATATGCCCAGTGCAAATAATTATTATAAAAAAATATTAAAAAAATGGAAACAATAATATATAAACAATAAAGTGGAAAAAATAGATAAATATATCCTAAATAAAGTTCAGTGTTATTGCTTATGACAAATTCTTCCGCCCAACAAGTTCGACGCCTTATCGACCCAGCTACTGAGGTTAGTTCATTTGAAAGAAATTGAGAAAGGAATAAGGCAAAGGAAAATGAAATAAGATGAAGACTAAACGTTAAGGTCAAGGTAAGACTTCATAAGATGAGATAAATTGTTTTATTTAGAATCAATATACAGTTTTCAAAGCAACACGTTCCCAAGCTACTACAAAAAATGTGGGCTTCTAAGGCAGAAAAACTCTTATTTGTGTTTCACATTCGTGATCTCATAATTTATTCTGCTCAAACTCACACAGCTAAATTTTTACAGGACTTGGGACTCGAACCACCGACCTCCTGATTACAAGTCCGCCGCTTTATCGACCAAGAGGTTGGTAGAAAAACATTTTTACTTGTCTCTCCTTCCTTCTCTCATTCTCTTCCTCCCTCTTCCTCCATCTCTCTCTCCCTCTCTCTCTCTCCCTCTTCCTCCCCCCTCTCTCTTGCTCTCTCTCCCTGTCCTCCTTCTCTCTCTCTCTCTCTCCCTTCCTCCTCTCTCTCTCTTCCTCCATCTTTCTCTTGCTCTTTCTCCTCCCCCCCTTCTCCACCCTTCTTCCTTCATTCTGAAGTAGCTGGGAATGGTCGGTATTTTCCAAGAAAATATAATTTCAATTTTTCCAGCTTGGAAAAATAACAATTATACAATAGTGATGTTGATGAGGCACGAGTTTCTACTTGAGTCGAGTTTTAATTGAACCAGGTGAATGGACATTGGACAATTGCCTCATGCCGGGGATTTGAGGTCAAAATCAGACAGAACAAGACAGACGATTTCGCCACAGCTTCTGCTAGATTTCCGCAAAGAAAAGGCTACCTCCTTTTTTTATTTACCCTTTCTAACTGATTATTACAAACTGAGTTCATGTCCAGGAAAAGACAGTAGGTATGACGGAGGAAACGATAAACACATTGGGTATAAGAGATAAATAAATGAACAAAACAAGTACATATAATAATGTAGCAAGAAGAACGAATGAGGTGTGCCTTCAATGTTATTTCGTTTTTATAATGATTATGACAAGAGTTTTACAAACTTATTCATTTTATAGCAATGAAACAAGAACCAATTTAGGCGTTTATTGTCCTGATATCACTTCTTTTTATGAAACATTGGTTCTCTATTTTTTTTCCCGCACGTCGTGTAATTTTTGAGGATAACAATTACTGAATCTCGTAACAATGTTATGTTCTTATTAATAAATAAAAAACTGACATCAGTCAGCTTCTTCTCCTCTCTCCATTCATTTATCTACATGTCGCAACCTCCTGTGTTCACTTACAGTTGCCAATAAGGTACAAAAACAAGGCGTCGTTTAGCATTTAACCTTTTTAATAAGACATCTAGCAGCAGAGGTCGGAAAGTTTGAATAGACAGCTCTGCATGACAGCAGGAAGTTTGCTCGAAATGGTCACTGTCATGAGAACAATAGCATTGAATTCTATTCTTAAGGTGAAAAAGAGAGAGAAAGAAAAAGAACAAGGAAGAGAGAATAATAGAGAGGAAGGGAGAGATAGAAGGAGGGAGGAAGAAATAAAGAAAAAGAAAAATAGAGAAAAAGATAGAAATGAAGAGAGAAAGAGACAAACATATTCAAAAACATCTGCACAATACCAGGTACCAGAAAAATAAACCTCCCGACCATTTACTAGAACCAAATACTCGAACAAAATACTATGAAAATAGTAGCCTAATATCCGGCATCCAAATGTACAATTCCATTCCCAACACTGTTAAAATGATTAACAGAGCCCATTTCAAATCTTATATCATAATTATTATGGTCATATCATTAGTAAATATGTTACCATACAATTTCGTCATTCATTTCAAAGAAAACTAAACAACATAAAGGAGGGGGAGGTAAGAGAAAAGTTAGAAGGAGGAGGAGGTAAGATAAAAGTTAGGAGGGGGAGGTAAGAGAAAAGTTACGAGGAGGAGGTAAGAGAAAAGTTAGGAGGAGGAGGTAAGAGAAAAGTTAGTAGGAGGAGGTAAGAGAAAAATTAGGAGAGGGAGGTAAGAGAAAAATTAGGTGGGGGAGGTAAGAGAAAAGTTAGGAGGAGGAGGAGGAGGTAAGAGAAAAGTTGGGAGGGGAGGTAAGATAAAAGTTAGGAGGGGGAGGTAAGAGAAAAGTTAGGAGGAAGAGGTAAGAGAAAAGTTAGAAGGGGGAGGTAAGATGAAAGTTAGGAGGGGGAGGTAAGAGAAAAGTTAGGAGGAAGGAACAGGTAAGAGAAAAGTTAGGAGGGGGAGGTAAGAGAAAAGTTAGGAGGGGGAGGTAAGAGAAAAGTTAGGAGGAGGAGGTAAGAGAAAAGTTAGGAGGGGGAAGTAAGAGAAAAGTTAGGAGGGGGAGGTAAGAGAAAAGTTAGGAGGAGGAGGTAAGAGAAAAGTTAGGAGGAGGAGGTAAGAGATAACTTAGGAGGGGGAGGTAAGAGAAAAGTTAGGAGGGGGAGGTAAGAGAAAAGTCAGGAGGAGGGGAGGTAAGAGAAAGACAAGAAATAACAGCAGAAACAATGAAAAGTTCAACTCTTAGGTAACTCTACTTATTCTACTTGTGCAAGTTCTTTTGTCTAGTTTAGTTTAGGTACAAAGAACACAGCTTGACGTCTTATGTTATGAGGAGAGCGAGTAAGGTAAGGAGAGAAGGAGATAATTAGAGGTGGAGGGAGGAATAGGTGCATAGAGAGGAAACCGAGAGATAGAGGAAAGGAGGGGCGAAGAGAGAGAGGTAGAGATAGTAGAAGAGACGAAGAGTCTTAAGAGGAACAGGGAAATTTAAAAAAGAAGAAGAAATAAAAAGAAAATTAGAGAGAGAGTGAGATAAAGAAAGGGAAATATTCTTAGAGAATGGAGAAAAGGGAGTAAGAAAAGAAAAGATAATGAAGAAGAGAGAGAGAGAAATAGAGTTAGAGGGAGAAAAAAATCTAAAGAAAAGTAGGGAAATATCCTGAAAGAAGGGAGAAAAGGAGGAAAGAAGGATTAGTCCCTCCCTCTTTGACTTTTGTTGGGAGAGTTGACTTGAACTTCCGGCAATAATTTCTACCGTCTTGATTTATTAGATCTTCTCGCCCTGCTTTTAATTTCTGTCTTCCTCCTTTTTTCTCTCACTTCTAACTTTTCTCTCTCATCCTCTTTTCTCTCTCTTCTAACTTTTCTCTCTCCTCGTCTCTTCGCTCCCTTCTAACTTTTCTCTTCTCTTCCTCCTATTTCTCTCCTTTCAGACTCCTCTCTCTCTCTCTCTCTCTCTCTCTCTCTCTCTCTCTCTCTCTCTCTCTCTCCTTTTTTCCCAGTAATTTCTGTCTACGAAATCCACTTCCTCATTCTTCCTTTCTTTGTATCCAGTTATTTTCTCTCACTTTTGTCTTTCTGACGTCTGAGAATATACTCCTTCCCCTGTCTACTTTCCTTGCCTCTCTCCCAAATCTCGCTCCCCTATCTTCCTTTCTTGTCTCCCCCCCCCATATTCCACCCCTATCTCCCTCCCCCGTCTTTGTTTCCTGTTTCTCGTCCAGTCTCTCTCTGTCTCTCTCCCTTCTATTTATATCTCCCTTGTCTCCTCTTCTGTCTTTCCTGTCTCTCTTCCATACAGTTGGGAAGAGTGACAGGAATTGTAACTCACCTGTTACCTCCCATATCTCCCTTCCCTTTCCCTTTGTTGTCTGTCTTCCTCCGCTATTTCCCTTCCAAAGGGGACAGTTTGCCTATCTTCCTCCCCATTCGCCTACCCTTATCTTCCTCCCCATTTGCCTACCCTTATATTCCTCCCCATTTGCTTACCCTTATGTTCCTCCCCTGTATTTTATACTCCTATTTCTGTTTATGAAAGTCTCCTAGCCATATTTTTTTCTATCTGATTTTTTCTTGTCTATTTATTTCCTACAAGTTATTCCTATATGTATGACATGTATGATTTTATTTGTGGTGAAGCACAAGGAATCTTCACAATTTTTGTGGGTAGCGCAGCATTACTAAGAGCCTCCTTTACTTTCGAATTCTATTACATTAGTTTCTTTTTACTCTGGTAATGCCGCCACGGGTCGTTACTCATACAAGTAACTACTCATTTTTCCTCACGAGGTATAAGTGAGCCCCGAACATCCAAGTACAGAGCAGAAAAATTCCTGCCCCGCTGGGAATCGGTCACCATGCGTACAATGCCTAGCGCGCTAACTCACTCTGCCACGGTGACCCACAACCTATATGTATTACTATAAGTACTACTATATCTTTTTCTTTATTTTTTACTTTCCTTAGCCCATAACAACAAAAGTATGTATTGTACTTGCTGATATACCCAGTTTTTTTACATTTCTGGGCGAATCATAGCCTCAGCATACCAAAAAAAAAAATGTTTTTAACCATTGGTCTTGTAAAATCAGTTCTTTTGTTATTTTTTTAATTTGTTTTTTCTCCAATATAGACTTTGTCTCCTCCTGACCCACTTCCATTCAACCCGCGACGCAGGGTTCGTCTCAATGGCCCGCCGCTTTTTACAACCCTGAGGGCAGTAAAACTTTCAATCTCAACAACAACAGTGTCTTACGGCCTGACTTCTCGTTCATAAAAAGCCCTCATGTCATAAAAAAATAATGTGCCAGCGTACATTCCTGCTTATGGTCCATAATACTTGACTGACATGATGATCGAGGAGTATACTGGGTGTATCATAATATTTGACTGACATGATGATTGAGGAGTCTACTGGGTGTATCATAATACTTGACTGACATGATGATCGAGGAGTATACTGGGTGTATCATAATACTTGACTGACATGATGATCGAGGAGTATACTGGTTGTATCATAATACTTGATTGACATGATGATCGAGGAGTATACTGGGTGTATCATAATATTGACTGACATGATGATCGAGGAGTATACTGGGTGTATCATAATACTTGACTGACATGATGATTGAGGAGTATACTGGGTGGTCCCGAAGAAGACTCACGACTTAAAACAGGGTTAAGGTTCTCATGCTAGGAACTAGCTCAGAGGGGGCAAGAACTTTAAACCAAGCTTTCAAGCAAAATATATTATGATATTCATAGTACATAGTACACTCATTTTTATTTTTTTTCTTTCTTTTTATCATAAATAATTATTTCATTGATCCTAAATAAATTTGTATACAACCCAAGGCAAGCTGAAATAGGTGGCTTACACGATTTTCTTAACTTTTTTACATATTTAAAAAGCTTCTTTTATGTATTATAATTTTCTACTTTATTTTAAAACAAACTTATCATGTAAATTTGTATTCAAATTCTTACCATCATCCTTGGTGTATGTATTGTGAAAACTAATAAAATAAAGAAAAAAAATTACAGAGCTACATGGAGTCCTGCATGGAGATTGGTGAAAACTTCTTGCCATCTATCTGAGCTGCTAGCTAGCATGAGAATCTAGACCTGGCTATTTACATACATGTGTTTTTAAACATATTAAGATATGTAGTACATAATTTATACATATTATTAAGATATGTAATACATAATTTATACATAATAAGATATAATTATGTAATACACTAAGCAAAACAAAATAAGGGTCACAAGTATTTTTAGAGATTCGGACCTACTACTTCAAATGTATAGGTTTAAATATGAAATAAAAGGTTGAAATTACTCCAATACATTCTTCTCTAAATATTTTGATAAAAACAAACGAGTTTTTATTTAAAAAAATCAAGATTTTTATTTATTTTTTGAAAATGGTCGTTTTAGGACAAACTTGAGAATAAAAGTTAAGGCGCTTGTTCAACCATCACAACAGCATACCAAGAAGGAATTGAAATTTATCGGCTCCTTAGTACCCAGTGTGACCTCCACGATCTGTTACACATGACTGGACTCTTCTTGGCATGCTTTGGATGAGTACATGGATGCGCTCTTCCGGAATCCTATTCCATGCAGCTGTTAACGCCTCCATGAATTTATCTTGAGTCAGGATCTGGTCTTTTAGGATTTTAATCTCCCTCTTAAGGTAATCCCATGCATGTTCAATAGGATTGAAGTCTGGGCTTATCGCTGGCCAGCCGAGAACTCTGATCCCCGCTGCTTGAAATACCTCAAAAGTGGCTCTTGCCGTATGGGGGCGGGCATTATCATGCATGAAGATAAAGTCGGACCCGGTTCTTTCGCTAAATGGAAGCACATTATCCACACAAAGTTGAGAGGTTACCGTTTCGTCAACAAGAAAAACCAGATCGGTTTTCCCTCTGCTACTGATGCCACCCCACACCATAACACTTGGTCCCCCATGAGGATCTGCTTCATGATTACAAGAGCTCTGAAACTTCTCTCCTGAGCATCGGAACACTCAAATACGTCTATCGTCGCTTTCAAATTTCATTTTACATTCATCCGAGAAGAGCACACACTTCCATTCCTCATCAGTCCAGTGCATGTGTTCTCTAGGCCACCTCAATCTTGCAGCACGGTGTCCAGCTCTAAGTTTAGGTTTACGAACATTTCTCCGAGAGCGAATTTGTACCTCTCTCAATCTATTGTGATTAGTTTGAGCACTTACACCTGTGTTCCAGTACTCCTGGAGGTCCATTTGTACGCGGGGGCCGGATGTGAACCGTTCCTGGAGGGCTGTCCTGGCTATAAATCGGTCTTCTCTCACAGTGGTTGAGCGCTGTCTCCCACTTCCTGGTCTTCTTGATAAATTTCCAGTCTCTTGGTAACGACTCCATAGATTTTGAATGGCTCGCCGTGACACTTGAAGCCTGTTGGCCACACTCCGCTGAGAAAGGCCCTCTTTAAGTAGAGTTACGGCTCTGATACGCAATTCTTGACCTAAATGGTGTCGAACCCTCGGCATGTCGATAAGAAACACTAAAAGTGATTTTAAATCAAGAGGAAAAGTTATTAAGAAAAAATATTAAGGTAATCAAACAAACCGTTCGAGATAGGAATATTAACTGTTATGATTATTATCGCAAATAATGATATTTACCTCATGCCATTTATTCAAGTTAAGGTCACAATTCATACCTGAACGTCTAATTAACAAGATAAGTAAGATAACAAGAATAAAACTTCTATCAAAGGTGTACTATACACGATGATCTTAGAAAATATAGGTGGCCCCTATTTTGTTTTGCTTAGTGTACATAATTTATACATAATAAGATATATGTAATACTCGTACATAATATGTATGAATAAAAGCTGTACGAATATAATTAAAAGCTCTTTACACAGGTTGCGTTCAGATCACTGAAGTAGGCGCGGTCTGTGTTAAGGAGCTGTGGAACTCCAGCACCCCCAGACGAAAAAGATAGTATTTCTCAAGTCCGTGCTCGTATACAATGAAAATTATCACACATTTCAATTTTTTTTAACTCTTATCTTTATTTACATATTTCTGCAATGGTATTTTCTATATTATAAAATAAAATACTACCGATTTTTAATATTAGAAAAATAAAGAGTATTGAAAAAAAAAATCAAGAATAATTTTATTACCTATTATGATTGGCATAGTAAACAAACTCATACTAATTAGACACTGAAAAAATGACTCTAAAAATCCCATTTTAGTCCTGTTTATGTGGCAGCACCCCCAAAACATTTTTTCACCGGTCGTGGCTGCACTTAAGATAAGCAACCTCTTTCTAGAGGAAATATATCTATGGTCTACTCCACTCAGGCCGGGTGAGGTTAACGAGAACAGCTGAGAGAGCTGCTCCGAATAATTGTCGAAATAAAGAGGGAGTAGACCAGCAGTCTGACTGGGGGACTATAAACAGAAAGTAGACCAGCATTGGCTTAGTTCTGGGTTCCCTTGTCAATTATTAGCCTCCTTGTAAAGACAGTGGTAGATGTGCTGAATCATTCCTCTACTGTCTGGCTACCATCGTTCACGATGACGCCACCCTGTGATGATGATTATTTTTTTTTTTTTTACAATTTCAAGGAAATCAGCTATTGATAAAAAGAATTACTTTTTCATGATTCAGTACGGATCTATGAGAGGTCGACCTTTGACATATTTTTCAATATTGCTTACATTTTTACAATATTATTTTTGCATCTTCCTTCTCTTGCGATTCTTTATTGTGGCGCATGGTGTATTGCAGTATGCAAATTTCTGCACCACCAGTGAAATATTACATTTTTTACCTTACTGTCTTGTATCTTTGTCTCTCTCTCTCTTTCTATCTTATTTCAATTTCTTCCTCTTAAATTTCCTTATTTATTTTCTTTTATACCTCCTCCTTTTTTTTTATTCTTTATTTATTTTGGTTTGTCTTTTTGTAATATTCTTCTCTCTTCTTCTACTCCTTCGCGTTCTTCTGATTCTTTACATTTCTCATCACATTTCTTCTGATTTTGCATTTTTTTTTTCCTTTTCATAATTTTTTTTTACTACTACTTCTCTATTTCTCTTTCCTTATTATCTTCTACTTGCTTTCTCTCACTTTTCCTTCTCTCTTTCTCTTTCCTAATCCTCTTCTACTTTCTCCCTCTACATTTTCCTTTTCCTTTTCCTTCTCTTTTTCTCCTTCCTAATCTCCTACTTCATCTCTCTTTCTTTTCCTTCTCTCTTTCTCTTTTCTAATACTCTTCTACTTCTGCTCTCTTCCTTTTCCTTCTCTCTTTCTCTTACCTAATCCTCTTCTACTATCTCTCTCTACCTTTTCCTTTTCCTTATCGTTTTCTCCTTCCTAATCTCCTACTTCATCTCTCTTTCTTTTCCTTCTCTCTTTCTCTTTTCTAATGCTCTTCTACTTCTGCTCTCTTCCTTTTCCTTCTCTCTTTCTCTTTCCTAATTTTCTTCTACTCCTTCGTTTTCCTTCTCTCTTTCTACTTTTTCTCTCACCTTATTTTGTTCTCTCTTTCTCTTTCCTAATCCTCTTCTACTTTCTCTCTCTACCTTTTCCTTTTCCTTCTCGTTTTCTCCTTCCTAATCTCCTACTTTATTTCTCTTTCTTTTCCTTCTTTCTTTCTCTTTTCTAATACTCTTATACTTCTGCTCTTTCACTTTTCCTTCTCTCTTTCTCTTTCCTAATTTTCTTCTACTCCTTCGTTTTCCTTCTCTCCTTCTACTTTATCTCTCACTTTATTTTGTTCTCTCTTTCCTAATCTTCTTCTACTCTCTTCGTTTTCCTTCTCTCCTTCTACTTTATCTCTCACTTTATTTTGTTCTCTCTTTCCTAATCTTCTTCTTCTCTCTTCGTTTTCTTTCTCTCCTTCTACTTTATTTCTCACTTTATTTTGTTCTATCTTTCTCTTTCCTAATCTTCTTCTTCTCTCTTCGTTTTCCTTCTCTCCTTCTACTTTATTTCTCACTTTATTTTGTTCTCTCTTCCCTAATCTTCTTCTCCTCTCTTCGTTTTCCTTCTCTCCTTCTACTTTATTTCTCACTTTATTTTGTTCTCTCTTTCCTAATCTTCTTCTACTCTCTTCGTTTTCCTTCTCTCCTTCTATTTTATTTCTCACTTTATCTTCTTCTACAACCCAGTCCTCTCCCATCAGCCTCTCCTTCATTCAATTCATCTTTCAAACCGTTACCTTTAATCAAGAGCTATGACGTCATGTTGTGCCCTAGAAATGTTTACAATATTAATATCATTTCAATTTTTCATACAGGGTGACGTTAAAGTGAGGCAGTTTCATTTAAACTTGCAATGAATTTCATGTCGACGAACTAGCGATCTAAAAAAGATCCAGCATTGATGACACGATGAATGCATTGGTCAAGTGGTTAACGCCCTAGACAGCTAATCCAGATAGCGCAGGGATCCGTTGGTCGAATCCCACCCAGTGCATGAATTTTTCCTCAAGAGTTTGTGACCACATATTAAGAAGACTCTGAGCGTTAGGTGGTACAAAATGCTTTAAGCATCAACCTCGCCTGGTGGTTACCCCACAAAAGAGTATTATTAGTTCTCGTTCTGTCACTGAAGTTGAGTACCATCCAGCGAGGATTAGACTTGGATGGGTTTCCATTTGAATCATCCGGTCCAAATCTGGCGGGGTGAGGTTAATGAGGATTAACCTTACCACGTTTATGAGTTTCCAGCGAAATGAGGGTTAAACCTCCGTCTCGAATGACCTAGGTGTTACATCCTGCAAGACGGTGGTTTTAGGGAAAGTAAATTAACCTCACTCAGCCTGGCTAGGTAAGGTTATTTGAGTAGCTGATGGTTTGTGAATTTCCAGCGATTTGAGACTAAATCCCCCGTCATGATATGACCAATATGACCATGCAGTTGAAAGCGACGTTAAACCAAGTTATTTATTTTAATTTTTTTATTTAAAAAAAGAAAGAAGAAAAGGCAAAAACCAATTATTTTTATTGAGTTTACGGAACAAGTTCCATTTGTACAAAATATCTTGAAACTAAAATTAAAAATCCTAGATCTTACAATTAAAAAAAACTTAATTAATTAATTATTGAGGTATTATATTAGGTAAACTGTATACGAGGTGCTCTCTTAGTATTATTTTTTTCTCTTTCAACCTCTGATCCACCCTGTAGGTAAAAAGAGATTGATGTGTCTGACGATATTGCCAAAATAATGCATTCAAAAGTGAAATATATATTTCATGATACCCTAGATTGGAAAGTATGTATGAGCAGATCAAAGTTTATCATCTAAGAATAGCTTAGTTGGTGCATTACATACAAATCTTACTCCATAGAGATAGCTGAAATGGAGTGAGGAATGAGGATACTTCATCGTAGGATCAGCGAAGTTAAGCAACGTCCGGCGAGGTGAAGACTGCGTGATCCTGGCATTCCAGCCCAACCCAGGCTGGGTGAGATTAATGTGCGTATTTGCGTAGCAGATACGTGAGTTTCCTGAGAATGGAGGGTATTACACCCGTGTTGAGATGATCTAGCTGTTGACTGGGACGTTGAAGCTGTTGAAAACACCAGTTAATAATTATAATAAGGGTACAATTGCCTTATACCGGGGATTTAAGGGACTCTTGACAGACGATTTCGCCAGAGTTTCCTCATGAGGTATTAGTGGAGCCTAAACATTTTAGTGCAGAGCAGAAAAAATCCTGCTGCGCTGGGGTTCGAAGCCAGGACAGCGCTGAATTACGATAGAAGAATATAGAGGGACATTATTAATGATTATGAAGCAAATACCGATTTTAATTAGGTTTGGAAAAAGTAAAAAAAAAGGACCAATTAAGGGTTGGGTGGAAGAGATTGCCATAGGGAATATCCCCGCTCTTTAGTCTGTCAGGACAAATGTATATATTTTATTGATATTGTTTACCTCTTTCTTGTATACATATTTGTTCTAAATTTTGTATTTTAATTTTTGTAATTACTTGTTTGTACATATTATGTCCTATTAATAAATAAATCAATAATAATAATAATAATAACAAATAAGAATTTTGCTGCTTACACAAATGTCTATTTAAAAACAGTAAATTTTGATTTACGGGATATTCGCTTAAAACTGAACGGAATCAGCAAATATGCATGAGATCATTAATATCAAATTACAATAGCGCACATACCGTGTGCATATTTCATGGGGAGCACACATCCGATGCAGCTTACCCGTCACCTATTTTATGAATATGATGTGTACCGGGTGGACTGGAATTTGAAAGAAACATTTTGTTTATTTATTGCACAATGGTGAATAATTGGAACAAAGGAGGGTTTGGAAAGAGTATATTATTATTATTTCTTTTGATTTGAGGTGAATTTGATTTGCACTAAAGCTTCTCGAATGTTGGGTTTCTTGAGTCGTACTACCCGTGATTTTCAAGATGTCCTCCCTCTCAAAGTCTTGTATTGCGCGCTAGTTCGTGGTGTATTGGAATTTTCTTCGACTGTTTGGAATCCTTGTTATGCATTTCATTCAGGGTCTATTGAGCGTATTCAGAATAAAGCTCTCCGTATAATGAGTCATAAAATGGGCATGTCCAACGCTTCATATGAAACTCTACAAAGATCTTTAAGTCTCCTTCCATTAGCTAAACGTCGTACTATGTACGACGCCATCATGCTTTTCAACATTCTTAACTCTCAAATTGATTCTTCTTATCTTTTATCCTCCATCAATATCACTGTGCCTTCTCGAGTAACCAGATCACCCCTACCCTTCACACCTCCTTTTGTACGGGCCAACTATCTTCAGAACTCACCTATTGTTCGGTTTCAGAGAACAGGAAATAATCTTTCAACTAATATCAATTTTTTTTCTACATCTATTCAAAACATTAAACATTATTTCAACTCTATCTGATCAAACTAGGTGAACTGAACCTTCCTTTCCCTGCCTCTTTTATATAGTTTTTTAGTGCAATTTTTTTTTATCAGCTTTAGTACCTAGGTTTGTTAGGTCATAGATAGCGCTAGATAGGTTTAGGGTCCATTATTGTAATTAGCTTAGTTAGGATAGTTAGCAAAGGGTCTTCCCGTTCAATGTTTATAAATAAATAAATAAATAAATAAATTTATCATCATGTTGTATTTTCTATTCTTGATCGATAAGGCGGTGGACTTGTAACCTGGAGGTCGGTGGTTCAAGTCCCGGTTTGGTTTTAACGTCCTGATCAGGACGGGGGTGTTACCTTCCATTCGCTGGGAATCGTACCAGCTATCCACATTAACCTCACCCAGTCTGGGTAGGGCCGAAAATACCAGCCTCATGTGTTTGGAGGAAACAGAATTTTCTTCGAAAAGAGTGGTCCAACCGGGGATCGAATTTTCTGGACTACGGGCCAGTAGTCACAACCGTTACACCACGGAGGCTGGCGTAATTTTACTATGTATGTAAGTCATTATAAATAAAAACCTGTATTTATAATCAACAGAACCAAATGACTCCCAATTCGGCACAGAGTCTCCTTTTGTTATTTAGGTGCGTACTAAGACAGGATTGTTCTTATAGTATGGCGTTAGGAAGGCCATCCAGCATGTGCCACAACCAACCTGAACCATGAGCCTGAACAATGCCGACCCCAAGTAGGTTTTGGAAAAGGCAAAGTGAAAGAAGCTAAGAAAGGATTTTTAAAGTTTGTAAATACTTAGGACGACAATGGACGCCACGGGCAAAAACTTCAATAAGGGCGACAAAGTGCTGGGTTTCAGCTGGTCTTAGCTGATATTATTAGAACTGAAAATATTATTATTATTTAACACTTTATTCATATGTACATAATTATATACAACACAGATAATTAAAAATTAATATACAATACAAGATGAAGTAAAGAGAAAAAATAAATAAATATAAAATATACATACATTATGTCCTAACTGAAAGGCGGGGTATTGGTTTTGGCAATCTCTTTCACCCAACCCTTAACATCATAACAACAATTTTGAAACACCCCTCTAAACTGCACATATTAGTAATGCATATTTTGTTCATCAGCAAGCTTCTGTGTAATATACCCCCATATATAGGTACCGGTACATATGCAGTATATGCATTTCTATGTTGTGTGTGTGCAATGTGTATTGTGTATCTAATACGATAATTTCCAAAACAGTTATCCCCCCATTGAAACAGCTGTCAAATTGCAAACTTTCTGCTGTTAGGGTTTAACTTTTCACTACCATGGCCATTGGCCATTTATCACGACGGGGGTTTTATCACAGGTCAGCTGACAAGGAGGTTTTAATTTCCATTCACTGGTCATACCACTCACACTGACCTCACTCAACCTGCGATTAGTTATTATTGGTCAAGGCATCCGACTGGTTATCCAGAGGTCGCGGGTTCAAAACCCAACCGGGACGTCTTGGGCTTACTGCTGGAATATTGGGACTCGTTCGTCCTAATCGGGCAGTATCAATAAGGCGATATTATTATTATTATTTTTCAAACTAAAAGTTTATCATGCTAGTGTTAAGCACAGTCGTAATGTCACAACAATTATTATTTTTTCTTTCCTTTTTTGGTTTTAATGTTGCTTTCAATTGAATGGTGATATCACGACGCGGCTTGTGCCCTCCATTCGCAGGAAACTCAGAAACCTGCTACTCAAATTAACCTCATCCAGATTGAGTGGGGCCGGGAATAACCAGAAACACAAGGGATGAAATTTGAATTCAGTCCAAGCCTTGCTGGACGTTGGTTAACTTCAGTGACTGAGTGAGAAGTGGTGTATTCAAAGTGTCATCGACGGCGATGCTGATTAATTACTCTTTTAATAACTTCTAAGAATATCTAATTTTAGCTATCGGAAGAGTGTTACAAAAAATTAAAAAAAAATATTTTCAATTGTTTCTCGTCTTAAAAAATGTTTTTGGCGTGCTCGAGACTAGAACCACCGACCCCCAGATTACAAGTTCGCCACCTTATCGGTAAAACTACTACAGAGGTCTGTAATTAGATAGGTAATCATTACATCATTACATCTATTTTCTTGATCCCATTCAATGTCGAAATCTCGCAATCACTATCTGCCACCTAATCCCACGTCATTCTAAAAGATCTCTTCTAAACCATATATGCACCGTATGTTCAGTAAAAAAACACACCCCCACTCATATCGTCTGAAAATGACATTTAGAAGAGAAAAAAAAGAAAGGGGGAAGGGGGGGTGAAACGGTAAAGTGACTTTTTTCAGCTTCTGAATAAAAAGTAGAGAAAAAAGTGTTCTGCAAAGTGTAAGATGCATTAGCTAGCTAACTCATAAGTCTATGAAAGTTTATGCAATATGTCTTCCTTCACCTTTCAAGCTCTTCCTTCTCCCCCTATCCCTACTCCTCTTTATCTTATATATTTTTCCCCCTCTTCCTACACCTCTTTATCTTATATTTTTCCCCCTCTTCCTACACCTCTTTCCCTTATATATTTTTCCCCCTCTTCCTACACCTCTTTATCTTATATTTTCTCCCCCACTTCCTACTCACCATTATCATATATTTTCTCTCCTTATTTCTACTCCTCTTTATCTAATATTTTCTCCCCCTATTCCAACGTCTCTTTTATTTCTATGTTCTCCTCCTATTCCTCCTCTTTGCTATTTTTCCTTCTCTATATCCTCGTTATCCTCTATATTCTCCTCCTATTGTTCTACCTTCTCTACTTTATTCGTCCCTTACAAAATACACACATTAATCTCCCAGCGGAGAAATAGAGAAACAAGGAAAAAATGGGTATAGCGGGGAAAAAGTGAAGGAAAGGAGAAAATGGATATAGCGGAGAAATAGTGAAAAGAGGGGAAAATGGGTATAGCGGAGAAATAGCGAAAGAAGGAGAAAATGGGTATAGCGGGGAAATAGAGAAAAAAAGGAGAAAAGGGGTACAGCGGAGAAAAAGTGAAAAGAGGGAAACGGAAAATGGGTATAGCGGGAAATAGAGAAAAAAAGGGAGAAAATGGGTATAGCGGTGAAATAGTGAAAAAAGGAGGAAAATGGGTATAGCGGAGGAATAGTGAAATAAAGGAGAAAATGGGTATAGCGGGGAAATAGTGAAAAAAGGAGAAAATGGGTATAGCGGAGAAATAGTGAAATAAGAGGAAAATGGGTATAGCGGGGAAATAGAGAAAAAAAGGAGAAAATGGGTATAGCGGAGAAATAGTGAAAAGAGGGGAAAATGGGTATAGCGGGGAAATAGAGAAAAAAAGGAGAAAATGGGTATAGCGGAGAAATAGTGAAAAAGGAGAAAATGGGTATAGCGGAGAAATAGTGAAAAGAGGGAAAATGGGTATAGCGGGAAATAGAGAAAAAAAAGGAGAAAATGGGTATAGCGGAAAATAGTGAAAAAAGGATGAAAATGGGTATAGCGGAGAAATAGTAAAAGAGGGAAAATGGGTATAGCGGGGAAATAGGAAAAAGAAAAATGGTATAGCGGAGAAATAGTGAAAAAAGGAGAAAATGGGTATAGCGGAGAAATAGTGAAAAGAGGGGAAAATGGGTATAGCGGGGAAATAGAGAAATAAAAGGAGAAAATGGGTATAGCGGAGAAATAGTGAAAAGAGGGGAAAATGGGTATAGCGGGGAAATAGAGAAAAAAAGGGAGAAAATGGGTATAGCGGAGAAATAGTGAAAAGAGGGAAAATGGTATAGCGGAGAAATAGTGAAAAGAGGGGAAAATGGGTATAGCGGGGAAATAGGAAAAAAAAAGGAGGAAAATGGGTAAAGGAGAAATAGGAAAAAGGAAAATGGTATAGCGGAGAAATAGTGAAAAGAGGGGAAAATGGGTATAGCGGGAAATAGAGAAAAAAAGGAGAAAATGGGTATAGCGGAGAAAAGTGAAATAGAGGGGAAAATGGGTATAGCGGAGAAATAGTGAAAAAGGGGAAAATGGGTATAGTGGGGAAATAGAGAAAAAAAGGAGAAAATGGTATAGCGGAGAAATAGTGAAATAAAGTGAAAATGGGTATAGCGGAGAAATAGTGAAAAGAGGGGAAAATGGGTATAGCGGGAAATAGAAAAAAAGGAAAAAGGTAAGCGAGAAAAGAAAGGGAAAATGGGTATAGGGAGAAATAGTAAAAGAGGAGAAAATGGGTATAGCGGGGAAATAGAGAAAAAAGGAGAAAATGGTATAGCGGAGAAATATTTGAATAAAGGAGAAAATGGGTATAGCGGAGAAATATGAAAAGAGGGGAAAATGGGTATAGCGGGGAAATAGAAAAAAAAGGAGAAAATGGGTATAGCGGAGAAATAGTGAAAAAGAGGGGAAAATGGGTATAGGGGAAATAAGAGAAAAAGAGAAAATGGGTATAGCGGAGAAATAGTGAAAAAGGGAAAATGGGTATAGCGGAGAAATAGTGAAAAGAGGGGAAAATGGGTATAGCGGGAAAAGAGAAAAAAAGAAGAAAATGGGTATAGCGGGAAATAGTAAAAAAAGGAGGAAAATGGGTATAGCGGAGGAAATAGTGAAATAGAAGGGGAAAATGGGTATAGCGGGAAATAGTAAAAAAGGGAAAATGGTATAGCGGGAAATAGAGAAAAAAGGAGAAAATGGTATAGCGGGAGAAATAGTGAAAAAAGGGGAAAATGGGTATAGCGGGAAATAGGAAAAAAAGGGAAAATGGGTATAGCGGAGAAATAGTGAAAAAGGAGAAAATGGGTATAGCGGGAAATAGGAAAAAGAGAAATGGGTATAGCGGGAAATAGGAAAAGAGGAAAATGGGTATAGCGGAGAAATAGGAAATAAAGGAGAAAAGGGTATAGCGGAGAAATAGTGTAAAAGAGGGGAAAATGGGTATAGTCGGGGAAATAGAGAAAAAAGGAGAAAATGGGTATAGCGAGAAATAGTGAAATAAAGGAGAAAATGGGTATAGCGGAGAAATAGTTAAAAGAGGGAAAATGGTATAGGGGAATAGAGAAAAAAAGGAGAAAATGGGTAAAGCGGAGAAATAGTGAAATAAAGGAAGAAAAAATGGTTATAGCGGGAAATAGTGAAAAAAGGAGAAAATGGGTAATAGCGGGAAATAGGAAAAAAGGAGAAAATGGGTTTAGCGGAGAAATAGTAAAAGTGAAAAAAGGGAGAGAAAATGGGTATAAGGGGGAGAAATTGTAGAAAAAAGGGAAAATGGGTATAGCGGGGAAATAGGAAAAAGGGAAAATGGGTATAGCGGAAATATAGTAGAAAAGAGGGGAAAAATGGGTATAGCGGGGAATAGAGAAAAAAAGGAGAAAATGGGTATAGCGGAGAAATAGTGAAATAAAGGAGAAAATGGGTATAGCGGGAAAGAGAGAAGAAAAGGAGAAAATGGGTATAGCGGAGAAATAGTGAAATAAAGGAGAAAATGGGTATAGCGGAGAAATAGTTAAGAGAGGGGAAAATGGTATAGCGGGAAAATAAAGAAAAAAAAGAGAAAATGGGTATAGCGGTGAAATAGTAAAAAAAGGGGAAAATGGGTATAGCGGGAGAATAGTGAAATAGAGGAGAAAATGGCTATAGCGGAGAAATAGTGAAAAGAGGGAAATTGGGTATAGCGGGGAAATAGTGAAATAAAGGAGCAAATGGGTATAGCGGGGAAATAGTGAAATAAAGGAGAAAACGGGTATAGCGGAGAAATAGTGAAAAGAGGGGAAAATGGGTATAGCGGGGAAATAGAGAAAAAAAGGAGAAAATGGGTATAGCGGGAAATAGTGAAAAGAGGGAAAATGGGTATAGCAGGAAAATAGAGAAAAAAAGGAGAAAATGGGTATAGCGGAGAAATAGTGAATAGAGGGGAAAATGGGTATAGCGGGGAAATAGTGAAATAAAGGAGAAAACTGGTATAGCGGAGAAATAGTGAAAAGAAGGGAAAATGGCTATAGCTGGGAAATAAGATAAATAAAGAGAAAATGGGTTATAGCGGAGAAATAGTGAAAAGAGGGGCAAATGGGTATAGCGGGGAAATAGAGAAAAAAAGGAGAAAATGGGTATAGCGGAGAAATAGTGAAATAAAGGAGAAAATGGGTATAGCGGGAAATAGAGAAGAAAAGGAGAAAATGGCTATAGCGGAGAAATAGTGAAATAAAGGAGAAAATGGGTATAGCGGAGAAATAGTTAAAAGAGGGGAAAATGGGTATAGTGGGGAAATAGAGAAAAAAAGGAGAAAATTGGTATACGGAGAAAAAGTGAAATAAAGGTGAAAATGGTTATAGTGGAGAAATAGTTAAAAGAGGGGAAAATGGGTATAGTGGGGAAATAGAAAAAAAAGGAGAAAATGGGTATAGCGGAGAAATAGAAAGAAGAGGGGGAAAATGGGTATAGGGGGGAAATAGAGAAAAGATTGGAAAATGGTTATAGCGGAGAAATAGTGAAAAGAGGGAAAATGGGTATAGCGGAGAAATAGTTGAAAGAGGAGAAAATGGGTATAGCGGGAGAAATAGTGAAAAGAGGGAGAAAATGGGTATAGCGGGAAAAAGAGAAAAAAAGAGAAAATGGGTATAGCGGAGAAATAGTGAAAAAAGGAGAAAATGGTATAGCGGGAAATAGAGAAAAAAAGGAGAAAATGGGTATAGCGGAGAAATAGTGAAATAAAGGAGAAAATGGGTATAGTGGAGAAATAGTTAAAAGAGGGAAAATGGGTATAGTATCGAGAATAAGAAAAAAAGAGAAATGGGTATAGCGGAGAAATAGTGAAAAGAGGGGAAAATGGGTATAGGGGGAAATAGAGAAAAAAAAGGAGAAAATGGGTATAGCGGAGAAATAGTGAAAAGAGGGGAAAATGGGTATAGCGGAGAAATAGTGAAAAGAGGAGAAAATGGTATAGCGGGAAGAAGAAAAAAAAGAAGAAAATGGGTATAGCAGGGAAATAGAAAAAAAGGAGGAAATGGGTATAGCGGAGAAATAGTGAAAAGAGGGGAAAATGGGTATAGCGGGGAAATAGAGAAAAAAAGGAGAAAATGGGTATAGCGGGAAATAGAGAAAAAAGGAGAAATGGGTATAGCGGAGAAATAGTGAAAAGAGGGAAAATGGGTATAGCGGGGAAATAGAGAAAAAAAGGAGAAAATGGGTATAGCGGAGAAATAGTGAAAAGAGGGGAAAATGGGTATAGCGGGGAAATAGAGAAAAAAAGGAGAAAATGGGTATAGCGAAGAAATAGTGAAAATAAGGAGAAAAGGGTATAGCGGAGAAATAGTGAAAAGAGGGGAAAATAGGTATAGTGGGGAAATAGAAAAAAAAAGGAGAAAATGGGTATAGCGGAGAAATAGTGAAATAAAGGAGAAAATGGGTATAGCGGAGAAATAGTGAAAAGAGGTGAAAATGGGTATAGCGGGGTAATAGAGAAAAAAAGGAGAAAATGGGTAAAGCGGAGAAATAGTGAAATAAAGGAGAAAATGGTTATAGCGGAGAAATAGTTAAAAGAGGGGGAAAATGGGTATAGTCGGGGTAATAGAGAAAAAAGGAGAAAATGGTATAGCGGAGAAATAGTGAAATAAAGGGAAAATGGGTATAGGGGGAAATTTAGAAAAAAAGGAGAAAATGGGTATAGCGGAGAAATAGTGAAAAGAGGGGAAAATGGGTATAGCGGGAAATAGTGAAAAGAGGGGAAATGGGTATAGCGGGGGAATAGAGAAAAAAAAAGGAGGAAAATGGGTATAGCGGAAGAAATAGTGAAATAAAGGAGAGAAAATGGGTATAGCGGGGAAATAGAGAAGAAAAGGAGAAAATGGGTATAGCGGAGAAATAGTGAAATAAAGGAGAAAATGGGTATAGCGGAGAAATAGTTAAAAGAGGGGAAAATGGGTATAGCGGGAAATAAAGAAAAAAAAGAGAAATGGGTATAGCGGTGAAATAGTGAAAAAAGGGGAAAATGGGTATAGCGGGGAAATAGTGAAATAAGGAGAAAATGGTATAGCGGAGAAATAGTGAAAAGAGGGGAAATGGGTATAGCGGGGAAATAGTGAAAAAGAGGGAAAATGGGTATAGCGGGGAAATAGGAAATAAAGGAGAAAATGGGTATAGCGGAGAAATAGTGAAAAAAGGAGGAAATGGGTATAGCGGGAAATAGAGAAAAAAGGAGAAAATGGGTATAGCGGGGAAATAGTGAAAAGAGGGGAAAATGGGTATAGCAGGAAAATAGAGAAAAAAAGGAGAAAATGGGTATAGCGGAGAAATAGTGAATAGAGGGGAAAATGGGTATAGCGGGGAAATAGTGAAATAAAGGAGAAAACTGGTATAGCGGAGAAATAGTGAAAAGAAGGGAAAATGGGTATAGCTGGGAAATAGAGATAAATAAAGAGAAAATGGGTATAGCGGAGAAATAGTGAAAAGAGGGGCAAATGGGTATAGCGGGGAAATAGAGAAAAAAAGGAGAAAATGGGTATAGCGGAGAAATAGTGAAATAAAGGAGAAAATGGGTATAGCGGGGAAATAGAGAAGAAAAGGAGAAAATGGCTATAGCGGAGAAATAGTGAAATAAAGGAGAAAATGGGTATAGCGGAGAAATAATGAAAAGAGGGGAAAATGGGTATAGCGGGGAAATAGATAAAAAAAGGAGAAAATGGGTATAGCGGAGAAATTGTGAAATAAAGGAGAAAAAGGGTATAGCGGGGAAATAGAGAAGAAAAGGAGAAAATGGGTATAGCGGAGAAATAGTGAAATAAAGGAGAAAATGGGTATAGCGGAGAAATAGTTAAAAGAGGGGAAAATGGGTATAGCGGGAAAATAGAGAAAAAAAAGAGAAAATGGGTATAGCGGTGTAATAGTAAAAAAAGGGGAAAATGGGTATAGCGGGGAAATAGTGGAATAAAGGAGAAAATGGCTATAGCGGAGAAATAGTGAAAAGAGGGGAAAATGGGTATAGCGGGGAAATAGAGAAAAAAGGAGAAAATGGGTGTGGGGGCACGGTAAGGCCGAATTTTATCCGACTAAAACACTTATTATTATTTTGCTATGGAATTGTAAAATGTTTTCGAAACTGTTAAAAAGAACGGTAACACGGCTAGGTGGTCACTTACAGAGAGTACTGCAATCTTGTCGACTCCTCCGTGGCCACGGGTATTCTGCGCTGTGGTGAACTCGATGACACAATTTGACACAAGGGTTGACACAAGGGTTATTATTTATTAATTGGATAAGGTTATAGTTGGTGAAGCTTAACTTGTATATTATTAAGTGGCAAAAAGGCTTAAAATTTATTTATTTTGAGAGGCAACAAACGACTTGGTAATTGGCAACAAGAGACTTTAATTGGTTTGAAGGAACAACAGACTTTTAACTGATTGGTAGGCAATGAGATACCTTTTACTTTGTTGGAAGGCAACGAGATACTGAAGTTAGATTTTTAGTGGAAAGTTCTGTTAATTAGGTGATAAATGAGGGGAAAATTGTTGAATTTGAAAGCGGTATACAAAGTGTGGCCCACACATTTCCCCCCACCAAAATGAACATTTTAGAAGTAGTTAAAAAACCCAATTTTTAGAACTAAAAAAGGTTAGGTTTGGCTTGTGAAAAAACAAAACAAAAAGGTAGGCAAAATATTGACTATAGAATTCATATTCAAAACTCACAAACTTACAAACAACATACATCATGTTATCATAAGTCAATCATTCAGACAAGGTAAAAAAAGGAAATGGAAAATTAGTGGACTGTATTTGGCAAAGAAACTAATTAAATAAGGTAGCAACATTAGCACTATATTAAAGTTTGAAAAAATAAATAAAGTAATTAAATTTATTTACATGAAACTTCCAGAAGAAACTATTGGCAAAATGGCAAAATTAATAGTTTTCTTATAGGACGCGTAAGAGACCCGCTTGAGGTCTTGACATTGACAATTCTCACAACTCCATCACTGGCAGGTAACAGTTTGGTAATTTTACCGAGAGACCACTTCAGAGGAGGCTCTTGCTCGTTAACCAAAACAACAACATCACCTACTTTGACATTAGCAGGGTGGTCCAGACACTTCTGTCTTTGGATGAGGGTGTGGAGATATTCAGATCTCCATCTGGACCAAAAGTTTTGGCAAACTTGGGTTAAAAAATCCCAACGTGGCAGACGACCTGGGTTGATATTGGTGAGATCTCTCTCTGGGCGACATAGCAAGGCAGCTCCTGTGATGAAGTGTCCTGGGGTAAGGCAGTCGATGGTATCAGGAGGTTGATTAGGAGGAACTCCTAGAGGTCGGGAGTTGAGGATTGCTTCAATTCGACAGAGAATCGTTCCAAATTCTTCTACATGAAGTGAACGATCCGACAGTATTCTCTTCAAATGGTGTTTCACGGACTTGACTCCTGCTTCCCAGAGGCCACCGGCGGAAGGGTTAGCTGGAGCGTTGAAGGTCCAATGAATTTCCTGTTTGCTGAGATGATCCTGTATATGGCTGGAGTTCTTTAAAAGAAAGTCATACGTTTCATCAAGGATGCGCGAAGCTCCTTTGAAATTGGTCCCCTGGTCACTAAAAACGTGACTGGGGAGAGATCTTCTAGCTGAAAATCTATCAAAAGCTGCCAGGAAACAATTCGAAGATAGGGAGGTCAACAACTCTAGGTGGACAGCCTTTGTGGCAAAACAAACGAAAATGGCAAAATACCCTTTCATGAGTGGGGCATTTCGACGGTAACCATCCTTGAGAGTGAATGGTCCCGCAAGGTCAACTCCTACATGGATCCAAGGACGACCTTGAACAAATCTCGATAGGGGCAATTCCGCCATGAAAGGTTGATTAGGTTTGGCTGAATGGCGGTAACAAGGTACACATTGAAAAATAACTTTACGCAACGTGCTTCGTAATCCTGGAATGAAGAACTTGGACTGAATCAAATTCTGGACAATCTTAGGACCACCATGTAGCGAGGTAAGGTGATAATGACGAATAATCAGGAGTACTAAATGACTCTTGACGGGCAAGATGTAGGGGTGGCGTGAATCATAAGGGATTGGAGCCTTATCGATGCGTCCCCCCACCCTAAGGCAATGTTTTAAGAGGAAGGGTGACAGACGTGAAAATATGACAGGTAACTTTTTATTATCTTGAATAGACGTTATTTCTTCAGAATAATATGCAGCTTGCGTGATTCGCACCATACAAACTTCAGCATGATCCAACTCTTCAACAGACAACGCACCTGATTGAAGTTGGTTGTCACGAGGACGGCAATTATTACAAAAGCGAAAAATCCAGGCGATAACTCGCTTGGCTCGAAGATATGAAGAAAATCTTTCCAAGATTTGATCACATTTTGAATCATTGGAGGCAACTGTAGCAACTAAATTCGTGGGTTTCAATTCAGGAATTTCTGACAATTTGGCAGTTGGGAAGAGAGGCCATCTATCAGGATGCTCTCGGAGAAAATCAGGTCCCTGCCACCAGAGCTCATTAGAAATAAGCTGGCTTGGAAAGCAGCCACGGCTAGACAAGTCGGCAGGATTCTTGTCTGTTGGTACATGTCGCCACTGATATGCAGGGGTGACTTCCAGAATTTTCTCAATTCGGTTGGCAACAAATATTTTCAAAAGATGTGTAGGGGTATTTAACCATGACAAGAAGACCATGGAATCAGAAAATAAATGAACATTTGTAATCCCTAGAGAGCGCTTGAGAGGCTCTAGAGACTCAATAACTTGGGATAATAAATAGGCGGCACATAATTCCAATCTAGGAATAGTGGTGGTTTTAAGAGGCGCTACGCGACTCTTGGCACGGACTAAATGGACCAATACACGTTGGTCGGAACAAACAACACGAAGGTACACACAGGCACCCATTGCGGCACTTGAAGCATCGGCAAACCCAATTAACTCAGGTGAAGAAACATAGGTGTCCAAAATGTATCGTGGGATTTTAACATTTTTCAAAACTGGTAGGTCGGCAACGAATGAATTCCATTCAGACAACAAATCGGCAGGTATAGGTTCATCCCAGTCAAATCCTTTGGACCAGAGACGCTGCAATAGAATTTTCATCCAGACAGTGATCGGTGAGACGAAACCCGAAATATCATAGATGCGAGCAATCTGACTGAGAATTTGACGTTTGGTGTGACATTCACCAAGAGAATCAACAACATAGATAAATGCATCTTTTTCCGGATCCCATTGTAACCCCAGGACGCGGATGGTCTCTGTGTCACCCATGGGATGCGGCTTTTCAAGAAAATCTAATGGTAGATCTTGTAGAACTTCGGGATGAGAGCACGCCCACTTCCGGAGTTCAAACCCAGCGGAGGCAAGTAAATCTGTTAGGTCTGACCGCAACTGACGAGCTTCAGATAGAGACGAAACCGCGGTACATAAATCATCAATATAGGAATCGGTATCTAAAACTTGAGCAGCTTTGGGGAAACGATGTTTTTCATCGACAATCAGCTCTTTCAAAACTCTTAGGGCGTGGAAAGGTGAACTGGTCACGCCAAAACAGACCTTTTGAATTTCAAACTGTTGAATAGGTTCATCTGGGTTCTTTCTCCAAAGTATTTGTTGAAAAGGCGAGTCACGTGGATCCAATTTGATTGACAGGTACATTTGCTTGACATCTGCTGTAAGGGCAATGGCATTTAAACGAAAATTCAACACAATGTCAGCAATATTATTTTGTAACTTTGGACCAGGAAGCAAAGCATCATTAAGGGACATAGGCAGGCCAGCTTTCTCACTAGCATTAAAAACAACACGGCACTTGGTAGTGCTACTACTTTCTTTAAGTACACCATGATGAGTAAGTAGGTATGGTGATTTGTTTGGAGCAGGTATCATGTGTCCGCGATCTAAATATTCCTGAAGATTCTCATTGTATAATTTTTTGAACTCAGGGTTCTTAGCAAGAGAGCGTTCCATTCGCAGCCATCGCTGTTCTGCCTGAGCACGGTTGTCACCTAGATCAGGAAAAACATCATTCCTGAAAGGCAGGCGAACAATATAACTTCCGGAAGGTTCTCGGCGAGTGGTACGAACAAAATGATCTTCAACGTGTTTGTCTTCAGGATTCTCAGGAATACGGACGACCACTTCCTCTAACTCCCAAAATTTCTTAATTTGGTTGTTTAGGTCACTATCTGCATCCGTGACAAAGAACGAATGCTGTGACGGCAATGAAGATACACTAGTGTCTGCGCGGCCCATGACCAAGTATCCAAACATGGAAGGCACCAGAGAAGGTTCGCCATGGATAACCGGCAGACAGGTATTAACAACATCAGCATAATACTGAGCTCCAATGAGAATATCAACTGACGAAGGATTAAAAAATGATGGATCAGCTAAGTTCGCTTTCGGTAAGCGAGATAGCACGTCCGGAGATACCGGCAAGGCAGGAATACTAGGGGTAATGGTTGGCAACACTGCTGCGTCAATATTAAGACGAAAGAAACTCTGACGCGACAGCAAAGTACAGGTGACGAGTCCTTTCACTGGCTGCGGGTCGCAGGATCCTATTCCTGACACTCGCAGTTGTGAGCGTTGAGCAGGCAGACCTAACTTTTTAAAGAGAGATTGGCTCATAAGACTCAACATACTCCCGGAATCGATTAAAATTCGCACTTGGTGCACTTGACCAAAAACATCGGCAACATCAACCAGTGCAGTGCCCAACAGGACCTGCTGCAACTGACTCGGCTGGATAACATTGCAGGACAGGGTAGACGAAGTTGACGGCACAGCTGGTTGATTAACTTTTTCAACATGAAGAAGAGTGTGGTGACTTTTAGAATCACAGGTACGGCAAGAATATTTCGACTGGCAGGCAGAACGTGGATGTGGTCCTAAACAAGAAAAACACAATTTTTTATCCTTAAGAACATTATATTTCTGAGGGACAGGCATGGCACGAAACTTATTACACTCAACAATGCGGTGAGATCCATCACACGCAGGGCACTGATGAGTGGTGGCAGGTCTAGTCTCTGGTCGAGACAGTGTGGCGGCAAAGGAACGTTTCACTAGTTTGGCAGCGGCAGGTGGTTGTTGAATCGCCCGGGGAATCACTTTTGAGGACGAAGGAGCTATGAGCTCGGCGACGGAAACACGACTTCTGATGAACAGCAGTAAGTCGGCGTAGGCAGGAACTGACGTTTGATCAGGACGACTGGTTTCAAAGTCATGACGGGTGGCAGAGTCCAAAAGTTTCAGTCCCATAAACAAAAGAAAGAAATCGGCAAGGTCTGGAACGGAAACTGTTTTGAGACCCTCTACGTATACATTGAACGTGTCAAGAAATTGACGGAGATTCAACTCGGTAAATGGTTTTAAATTAAACAATTTGTTACAAAGGTTATTGGCAATTACACGTTTATTACTAAACTGCTGGACCAAAGTATCATAGGCAAGTTGGTAGCTGCCTTCGTTGAATGGAAATCCCTGAATGGCAGCTAAGGCAGAACCAGACAAAAGAGACTTTAAATAACTAAATTTCTCAATAGGAGTGAGACCTGAATGGGAATGAACTAAAGTGTCGTATAGAGACTTGAAGGACGCAAAGTTCTCGTAAGTTCCATCATAAAGAGAAATATGGATATGAGGCAATTTCGGTCGGTCAATATGAGGAGTCTGGGAAGTAGCAGAAACAACAACTGGAGCTTCAGGAGCCAGGTCTAATTCCACTGCTTTAATTTTGAAATATAAATCTTCAAAAGATTTGGAAGAGTCAAGAACATCTATCCGCTCAGCTTCCTCAACCAATGGATTCAGTTCAGCGATACGATTTTGATACTGCTCAAATTCTTTAAAGGTTTCCTCCAAAGAATGACATCTGACAAGAAATTGGGAATTAACACTTGCAGTTCCTAAATCTTTTATAAGGTCAAAGGCCACTTGTACACGCTGAAAATATCTTTCTCGTCGCTCAACACACGACTTTAACTCAGCTACAAGTTTTTCCTCAGGTACAGGTTTAGGACCCATTATTTATTGTAATGAAAAATAAAAAGGTAATTACACGAGAAAATGATAATCAAAGGTAGGTACTTACAAAGACAAAGTCCCAGATCACTAATAAAAAAAATAAAGGAAAAAACACAAAAAATATAATATCTTGAACCTCACTATAAGGTACAAGAAAAGGCAGGCAGGTAGAATAAAGTAATTGAAAAAAAAACCCAAACAAAACAAAATTATTTTTTTGTATGTAAATCGGCAAAACTCACCAATGGCAAAACACAATAATGATGAAATTAAATAAAATAGGTTAAACTCACTAATTGGCAAATAAATAAATATTATTTCCGAAATCAATCAGTACTTATGTAAACTCGGAAGTAATAAAATAAATGGAACTAGGTATGTAAAATTAAAAGATACACCAACTGGCTAAAAGAAACTAGGTAGGTAGGTTAAATTAAACTATCAAAACTTTAGTGAGAAAACTAAATTTAAAATGATCTCCAAACTCGGAGGAAAATAACTGGTATGGTTTAAAAACAATAAGTCACTAAGATAGTAATAAACTTTAAAATTAATAATCACTGATAAATCTAAACAGTTAAATTAATTGAACTAAGGCAAGTAAAAATAATTAATTCACTGATTAAAAACTTTGAATAATTATGTTTGAAAAATATTGTTATTGTTTACTAAATCACAACACGAAAACTGGATTACAAAAGGTAAAGAAATCACAACTAAATAGATACCAATACTACCACCTAACGGTAGAAACTTTTAACTTTAGAGAATGAAACACTTCATCGGTAGGAAATTAAATACATAGGTAGTTAGTTAAGTATATAGGATATCACAACTCAGTAGGTACCATCTACATTAGACAGATAAGTCAGATCGATACTTCACAAGCATTGATAAGGCATAATCATAAATAGATGGAGTACACGATAAGCAAATATGAACTTAAATAAAACAAGCAATAATTAGCATAGAACATGTTTTAAGTTCAGCTTGGGCGCATGACAATCATAAAGGAACATCAGCAGTCATCAGCACTGCATTGGAACATGAGAAGAGGGGAAATTTACCTATCAGTTCTGACACACAGAGTACCTCAAACTTAGTACCACGGGAGAAGCCAAAACTAACTTTTTAAAGTTAAATTTTAATTTTAATATGGCAAGAAAGTAAAATAATAATATGTTTTAACACGGTAAAAGGGCTATGCTGGGATCACGACATCCGCGGTAGAAGGACCAAAAAATGTGGGGGCACGGTAAGGCCGAATTTTATCCGACTAAAACACTTATTATTATTTTGCTATGGAATTGTAAAATGTTTTCGAAACTGTTAAAAAGAACGGTAACACGGCTAGGTGGTCACTTACAGAGAGTACTGCAATCTTGTCGACTCCTCCGTGGCCACGGGTATTCTGCGCTGTGGTGAACTCGATGACACAATTTGACACAAGGGTTGACACAAGGGTTATTATTTATTAATTGGATAAGGTTATAGTTGGTGAAGCTTAACTTGTATATTATTAAGTGGCAAAAAGGCTTATAATTTATTTATTTTGAGAGGCAACAAACGACTTGGTAATTGGCAACAAGAGACTTTAATTGGTTTGAAGGAACAACAGACTTTTAACTGATTGGTAGGCAATGAGATACCTTTTACTTTGTTGGAAGGCAACGAGATACTGAAGTTAGATTTTTAGTGGAAAGTTCTGTTAATTAGGTGATAAATGAGGGGAAAATTGTTGAATTTGAAAGCGGTATACAAAGTGTGGCCCACACAATGGGTATAGCGGAGAAATAGTGAAAAGAGGGGAAAATGGGTATAGCAGGAAAATAGAGAAAAAAAGGAGAAAATGGGTATAGCGGGGAAATAGTGAAAAGAAGGGAAAATGGGTATAGCTGGGAAATACAGATAAATAAAGAGGAAATGGGTATAGCGGAGAAATAGTGAAAAGAGGGGAAAATGGGTATAGCGGGGAAATAGAGAAAAAAAGGAGAAAATGGGTATAGCGGAGAAATAGTGAAATAAAGGAGAAAATGGGTATAGCGGAAAAATAGTTATATAAAGCAGAAAATGTGTATAGCGGGGAAATAGTCAAATAAAGCAGAAAATGGGTATAGCGGGGAAATAGAGAAGAAAAGGAGAAAATGGGTATGGCGGAGAAATTGTAAAATAAAGGAGAAAATGGGTATAGCGGGGAAATAGAGAAAAAAAAAGAGAAAATGGGTACAGCGGAGAAATAGTGAAATAAAGGAGAAAATGGGTATAGCGGAGAAATAGTGAAAACAGGGGAAAATGGGTATAGCGGGGAATAAAGAGAAAAAAAGGAGAAAAGAGCGCGCGATTAGCTCAGTGGTTAAACACTCGCTTGCCATGCGGAAGGTCCCGGGTTTGAACCCCCGCGCCGACAAAAATTTGTATTCTTAATTTGGTTACAATTGTTTGTAAGGGATACCTTCCGGTGCGCTCGTGTTGACCCAGCAACTAAATGGGAAGTATTGTGTCACTTCTCACCCATCAGAGGGGAGGCATACTACGGGATGGGCAGAGTACAACACAGACCACAAGTGTCTACAGTAGCTCCTGTTTCATGGCTACGAAATAAAAAAGGCTGTGAAACACTCATCTTTAAAAAAAAAAAAAAAAAAAAAAAAAAATTGGGTATAGCGGAGAAATAGTGAAATAAAGGAGAAAATGGTTATAGCGGAGAAATAGTTTAAAGAGGGGAAAATGGGTATAGTGGGGAAATAGAGAAAAAAAGGAGAAAATGAGTATAGCGGAGAAATAGTGAAAAGAGGGGAAAATGGGTATAGCGGGGAAATAGAGAAAAAAAGGAGAAAATGGGTATAGCGGAGAAATAGTGAAAAGAGGGGAAAATGGGTATAGTGGGGAAATATAGAAAAAGGAGGAAAATGGGTATAGCGGAGAAATTGTAAAATAGAGGAGAAAATGGGTATAGCGGAGAAATAGTGAAAAGAGGGGAAAATGGGTATAGCGGGGAAATAGAGAAAAAAAGGAGAAAATGGGTATAGCGGAGAAATAGTGAAATAAAGGAGAAAATGGGTATAGCGGGGAACTAGTGAAATAAAGGAGAAAATGGGTATAGCGGAGAAATAGTGAAAAGAAGGGAAAATGGTTATAGCGGAGAAATAGTGAAATAAAGGAGAAAAAGGGTATAGCGGGGGAATAGTGAAATAAAGGAGAAAATGGGTATAGCGGGAAATAGTGAAATAAAGGAGAAAATGGGTATAGCGGAGAAATAGTGATAAGAGGGGAAAATGGGTATAGCAGGGAAATAGAGAAAAAAAAGGAGAAAATGGGTATAGCGGTGAAATAGTAAAAAAAGGGGAAAATGGGTATAGCGGGGGAATAGTGAAATAAAGGAGAAAATGGGTATAGCGGGGAAATAGTGAAATAAAGGAGAAAATGGGTATAGCGGAGAAATAGTGATAAGAGGGGAAAATGGGTATAGCAGGGAAATAGAGAAAAAAAGGAGAAAATGGGTATAGCGGAGAAATAGTGAAAAGAGGGGAAAATGGGTATAGCGGGAAATAGAGAAAAAAAGGAGAAAATGGGTATAGCGGAGAAATAGTGAAAAGAGGGGAAAATTGGTATAGCGGAGAAATAGTGAAAAGAGGGGAAAATGGGTATAGTGGGGAAATAGAAAAAAAAAGGAGAAAATGGGTAAAGCGGAGAAATAGTGAAATACAGTTGAAAATGGGTATAGCGGAGAAAAAGTGAAAAGAGGGGAAAATGGGTATAGCAGGGAAATAGAGAAAAAAAGGAGAAAATGGGTATAGCGGAGAAATAGTGAAAAGAGGGGAAAATGGGTATAGCGGGGAAATAGAGAAAAAAAGGAGAAAATGGGTATAGCGGAGAAATAGTGAAAGGAGGGGAAAATTGGTATAGCGGAGAAATAGTGAAAAGAGGGGAAAATGGGTATAGTGGTGAAATAGAAAAAAAAAGGAGAAAATGGGTAGAGCGGAGAAATAGTGAAATAAAATTGAAAATGGGTATAGCGGAGAAAAAGTGAAAAGAGGGGAAAATGGGTATAGCGGGGAAATAGAGAAAAAAAGGAGAAAATTGGTATAGCGGAGAAATAGTGAAATAAAGGAGAAAATGGGTATAGCGGAGAAATAGTGAAAAGAGGGGAAAATGGGTATAGCAGGGAAATAGAGAAAAAAAGGAGAAAATGGGTATAGCGGAGAAATAGTGAAAAAAGGGGAAAATGGGTATAGCGGGGAAATAGAGAAAAAAAGGAGAAAATGGGTATAGCGGAGAAATAGTGAAAAGAGGTTAAAATTGGTATAGCGGAGAAATAGTGAAAAGAGGGAAAATGGGTATAGTGGGGAAATAGAAAAAAAAAGGAGAAAATGGGTAAAGCGGAGAAATAGTGAAATAAAGTTGAAAATGGGTATAGCGGAGAAAAAGTGAAAAGAGGGAAAATGGGTATAGCGGGGAAATAGAGAAAAAAAGGAGAAAATTGGTATAGCGGAGAAAAAGTGAAATAAAGGAGAAAATGGGTATAGTCTAGAAATAGTTAAAAGAGGGGAAAATGGGTATAGTGGGGAAATAGAGAAAAAAAGGAGAAGATAGGTATAGCGGAGAAAAAGTGAAATAAAGGTGAAAATGGGTATAGTGGAGAAATAGTTAAAAGAGGGGAAAATGGGTATAGTGGGGAAATAGAAAAAAAAGGAGAAAATGGGTATAGCGGAGAAATAGAAAGAAGAGAGGAAAATGGGTATAGGGGGAAATAGAGAAAAGATTGGAAAATGGGTATAGCGGAGAAATAGTGAAAAGAGGGGAAAATGGGTATAGCGGAGAAATAGTTGAAAGAGGAGAAAATGGGTATAGCGGAGAAATAGTGAAAAGAGGGGAAAATGGGTATAGCGGGGAAAAAGAGAAAAAAAGAAGAAAATGGGTATAGCGGAGAAATAGTGAAATAAAGGAGAAAATGAATATAGCGGGAAATAGAGAAAAAAAGGAGAAAATGGGTATAGCGGAGAAATAGTGAAATAAAGGAGAAAATGGGTATAGTGGAGAAATAGTTAAAAGAGGGAAAATGGGTATAGTATCGAAATAAAGAAAAAAAGGAGAATATGGGTATAGCGGAGAAATAGTGAAAAGAGGGAAAATGGGTATAGGGGGGAAATAGAGAAAAAAAGGAGAAAATGGGTATAGCGGAGAAATAGTGAAAAGAGGGGAAAATGGGTATAGCGGAGAAATAGTGAAAAGAGGGGAAAATGGTCATAGCGGGGAAGAAGAGAAAAAAAGAAGAAAATGGGTATAGCAGGGAAATAGAGAAAAAAGGAGGAAATGGGTATAGCGGAGAAATAGTGAAAAGAGGGGAAAATGGGTATAGCGGGGAAATAGAGAAAAAAAGGAGAAAATGGGTATAGCAGGGAAATAGAGAAAAAAGGAGGAAATGGGTATAGCGGAGAAATAGTGAAAAGAGGGGAAAATGGGTATAGCGGGGAAATAGAGAAAAAAAGGAGAAAATGGGTATAGCGGAGAAATAGTGAAAAGAGGGGAAAATGGGTATAGCGGGGAAATAGAGAAAAAAAGGAGAAAATGGGTATAGCGAAGAAATAGTGAAATAAAGGAGAAAAGGGGTATAGCGGAGAAATAGTTAAAAGAGGGGAAAATAGGTATAGTGGGGAAATAGAGAAAAAAAGGAGAAAATGGGTATAGCGAGAAATAGTTAAAAGAGGTGAAAATGGGTATAGCGGGGTAATAGAGAAAAAAAGGAGAAAATGGGTAAAGCGGAGAAATAGTGAAATAAAGGAGAAAATGGTTATAGCGGAGAAATAGTTAAAAGAGGTGAAAATGGGTATAGCGGGGTAATAGAGAAAAAAAGGAGAAAATGGGTATAGCGGAGAAATAGTGAAATAAAGGAAATGGATAGCGGGAAATTGAAAAAAAGAAATGGGTATAGCGGAGAAATTTGAAAAGAGGAAATGGTATAGCGGAAAGAAAAAAAGAAAATGGGTATAGCGGAGAAATAGTGAAATAAAGGAGAAAATGGGTATAGCGGGGAATAGAGAAAAAAAGGAGAAAATGGGTATAGCGGAGAAATAGTGAAATATAGGAGAAAATGGGTATAGCGGGAAATAGTTAAGAGAAGGAAAATGGGTATAGCGGAGAAATAAGAAAATATAGAAGAAAATGGGTATAGCGGTGAAATAGTAAAAAAGGGGAAAATGGGTATAGCGGGAATATGAAATAAGAGAAAATGATAGGAGAAAAAAGAGGGGAAATGGGTATAGCGGGGAAATAGTGAAATAAAGGAGCAAATGGGTATAGCGGGGAAATAGTGAAATAAGGAGAAAATGGTATAGCGGAGAAATAGTGAAAAGAGGGGAAATGGGTATAGCGGGGAAATAGGAAAAAAGGAGAAAATGGGTATAGCGGGGAAATAGTGAAAAGAGGGGAAAAGGTATCAGGAAATAGAGAAAAAAAGGAAAATGGTAGCGAGAAAAAGTGAATAGAGGGGAAAATGGGTATAGCGGGAAATAGTGAAAAAAGGAGAAAATGGTATAGCGGGGAAATAGTGAAAAGAGGGAAAATGGGTATACGGGAAATAGAGAAAATAAAGAGAAAATGGGTATAGCGGAGAAATAGTGAAAAGAGGGGCAAAAAGGGTATAGCGGGGAAATAGAGAAAAAAGGAGAAAATGGGTATAGCGGAGAAATAGTGAAAAAAGGGAAAATGGGTATAGCGGGATAAGAAGAAGAGAAAATGTATGCGAGAATAGGAATAAAGGGGAAAATGGTATAGCGGAGAAATATGAAAAGAGGGGAAAATGGGTATAGCGGGGAAATAGATAAAAAAAGGAGAAAATGGGTATAGCGGAGAAATTGTGAAATAAAGGAGAAAAAGGGTATAGCGGGGAAATAGAGAAGAAAAGGAGAAAATGGGTATAGCGGAGAAATAGTGAAATAAAGGAGAAAATGGTATAGCGGAGAAATAGTTAAAAGAGGGGAAAATGGGTATAGCGGGAAAATAGAGAAAAAAAAGAGAAAATGGGTATAGCGGTGTAATAGTAAAAAAAGGGGAAAATGGGTATAGCGGGGAAATAGTGGAATAAAGGAGAAAATGGCTATAGCGGAGAAATAGTGAAAAGAGGGGAAAATGGGTATAGCGGGAAAATAGAGAAAAAAAGGAGAAAATGGGTATAGCGGAGAAATAGTGAAAAGAGGGGAAAATGGGTATAGCAGGAAAATAGAGAAAAAAAGGAGAAAATGGGTATAGCGGGGAAATAGTGAAAAGAAGGGAAAATGGGTATAGCTGGGAAATACAGATAAATAAAGAGGAAATGGGTATAGCGGAGAAATAGTGAAAAGAGGGGAAAATGGGTATAGCGGGGAAATAGAGAAAAAAAGGAGAAAATGGGTATAGCGGAGAAATAGTGAAATAAAGGAGAAAATGGGTATAGCGGAAAAATAGTTATATAAAGCAGAAAATGTGTATAGCGGGGAAATAGTCAAATAAAGCAGAAAATGGGTATAGCGGGGAAATAGAGAAGAAAAGGAGAAAATGGGTATGGCGGAGAAATTGTAAAATAAAGGAGAAAATGGGTATAGCGGGGAAATAGAGAAAAAAAAGAGAAAATGGGTACAGCGGAGAAATAGTGAAATAAAGGAGAAAATGGGTATAGCGGAGAAATAGTGAAAACAGGGGAAAATGGGTATAGCGGGGAATAAAGAGAAAAAAAGGAGAAAAGAGCGCGCGATTAGCTCAGTGGTTAAACACTCGCTTGCCATGCGGAAGGTCCCGGGTTTGAACCCCCGCGCCGACAAAAATTTGTATTCTTAATTTGGTTACAATTGTTTGTAAGGGATACCTTCCGGTGCGCTCGTGTTGACCCAGCAACTAAATGGGAAGTATTGTGTCACTTCTCACCCATCAGAGGGGAGGCATACTACGGGATGGGCAGACTACAACACAGACCACAAGTGTCTACAGTAGCTCCTGTTTCATGGCTACGAAATAAAAAAGGCTTTGAAACACTCATCTTTTAAAAAAAAAAAAAAAAAAAAAAAAAATTGGTATAGCGGAGAAATAGTGAAATAAAGGGAAAAATGGTTATAGCGGAGAAATAGTTTAAAGAGGGAAAATGGGTATAGTGGGGAAATAGAGAAAAAAAGGAGAAAATGATATAGCGGAGAAATAGTGAAAGAGGGGAAAATGGGTATAGCGGGGAAATAGAGAAAAAAAGGAGAAAATGGGTATAGCGGAGAAATAGTGAAAAGAGGGGAAATTGGGTATAGTGGGGAAATATAGAAAAATGGAGAAAATGGGGTTATAGCGGAGAAATTGTAAAATAGAGGAGAAAATGGGTATAGCGGAGAAATAGTGAAAAGAGGGGAAAATGGGTATAGGGGGGAAATAGAGAAAAAAAGGAGAAAATGGGTATAGCGGAGAAATAGTGAAATAAAGGAGAAAATGGGTATAGCGGGGAACTAGTGAAATAAAGGAGAAAATGGGTATAGCGGAGAAATAGTGAAAAGAAGGGAAAATGGTTATAGCGGAGAAATAGTGAAATAAAGGAGAAAATGGGTATAGCGGGGAAATAGAGAAAAAAAGGAGAAAATGGGTATAGCGGAGAAATTGTGAAAAGAGGGGAAAATGGGTATAGCGGGAAAATAGAGAAAAAAAGGAGAAAATGGGTATAGCGGAGAAATTGTAAAATAGAGGAGAAAATGGGTATAGCGGAGAAATAGTGAAAAGAGGGGAAAATTGGTATAGCGGGGACATTTTCTTATCTTATATTAAAAAATAATAAAAATGAAAAAAAAAAAAAAAAAAAAAAAAAAAAAATGAGATATTAAAAAAAAAAGCCCACAAAAGAGGTAAAACACCCATAAAAGAGTCATGTACCCGTAAAAGAGGCAAAAAAAAAGAAGAGAAACGTACATAAAACAAAAGAGGCAAAAGAGAGGCATATTGCACACAAAAGAGGCAAAAAAAAATAAAAAAATAATATAATATAATATATATATATATATATATATATAAAAAGGTATATAAAATAAAAAGCCCACAAAAAGCCCATTTATACTGACTGAACATAGTGAACATACATACCTACATGTCAAAACTGACACTACTACCTACTTACACACTAACATAGAACATTACTACTTGACAAAACAACTACAAACTAACTTACTCACGCACTTCATAAAGATAGGTTAATTAGGAGAGGTTATTTATTATTTTTATTTTTTTTATGACCTAAGACACTACTCTTACGTATCTTGCTGTGGTTATGTTATCAGCAGTGAGATACATATATATAAGACCTTTACAACAGTAGCTTAGATAGGAACAGATAGGCGACCAAATGAACCCTTTCTTTTTTTTATGTAGACACATATAGCAAATAGCAACCACTATTATCAGTTTACTTGAGGAGGGGAATGCGGATAAGTTAACAACAGGTGCCGCACCCCGAAACAGGCTAGTGAACACTAGCTACATTAACTCGCAATTTTTATAATTGCTACAGAGGAGGACACAGAGAAAAAAAGGAGAAAATGGGTATAGCGGAGAAATAGTGAAAAAAAGGAGAAAATGGGTTTAGCGGAGAAATAGTGAAAAAAAGGAGAAAATGGGTATAGCGGTGAAATAGTGAAATAAAGGAGAAAATGGGTATAGCGGAGAAATAGTGAAAAAAAGGAGAAAATGGGTATAGCGGAGAAATAGTGAAAAAAAGGAGAAAATGGGTATAGCGGTGAAATAGTGAAATAAAGGAGAAAATGGGTATAGCGGAGAAATAGTGAAATAAAGGAGAAAATGGGTATAGCGGTGAAATAGTGAAATAAAGGAGAAAATGGGTATAGCGGAGAAATAGTGAAATAAAGGAGAAAATGGGTATGCCGGAGAAATAGTTAAAAGAGGTGAAAATGGGTATAGCGGGGAAATTTAGAAAAAAAGGAGAAAATGGGTATAGCGGAGAAATAGTGAAAAAAAGGAGAAAATGGGTATAGCGGAGAAATAGTGAAAAAAAGGAGAAAATGGGTATAGCGGTGAAATAGTGAAATAAAGGAGAAAATGGGTATAGCGGAGAAATAGTGAAATAAAGGAGAAAATGGGTATGCCGGAGAAATAGTTAAAAGAGGTGAAAATGGGTATAGCGGGGAAATTTAGAAAAAAAGGAGAAAATGGGTATAGCGGAGAAATAGTGAAAAGAGGGAAAAATGGGTATAGCGGGGAAATAGTGAAAAGAGGGGAAAAGTGGTATAGCGGGGAAATAGAGAAAAAAGGAGAAAATGGGTATAGCGGAGAAATAGTGAAAAAAAGGAGAAAATGGGTATAGCGGAGAAATAGTGAAATAAAGGAGAAAATGGGTTTAGCGGGGAAATAGAGAAAAAAAGGAGGAAATAGATATAGCGGAGTAATAGTGAAAAGAGGGGAAAATGGGTATAGCGGGGAAATAGAGAAAAAAAAGGAGAAAATGGGTATAGCGGAGAAATAGTGAAATAAAGGAGAAAATGGGTATAGCGGAGAAATAGTGAAAAAAAGGAGAAAATGGGTATAGCGGGGAAATAGACAAAAGAAGAGAAAATGCGTATAGCGGAGAAATAGTGAAAAGAGGGGAAAATGGGTATAGCGGAGAAATAGAGAAACAAGGGGAAAATGGGTATAGCGGGGAAATAGTGAAAAAAGGAGAAAATGGGTAAAGCTGAGAAATAGTGAAAAGAGGGAAAAATGGGTATAGCGGAGTTATAGAGAAACAAACAGAAAATGGGTATAGCGGGGAAATAGTGAAGATAGAGAAACAAGGAGAAAAGTTTGCTGTAACCGGGAATCAAACTCAGGATCTCTGCATTACGAGCAGCGATACCAGTATTCATATATTGCAATATTGCGTATAGTATAATGATGTACGTATACATTTATATATCACAATTTAATATCACATAACATACAAAATATGTCGGCGATGTAAGCAAAGTGTATACCTACCTAACTTATACAGATATGTGTACCTAACATATATAATATGTATACCTAACATACAAGTACCTAAATGTATTGTAGGTTCTTAAAGTTAGGAGACAAAGTTTACTCCATTTTTTTATCAAACTCGCATGCACATTACACAATATCCCAGGTTGCTAACGGGACTTTTCCCTGGAAAGCTGATACGGGTGACATATGCTGCTCGACATTGTCAGAGAGATAGTTTCCGAAGAGAAAAACGGAAGAGAAAAATGGAAGAGAAGAGCGAGGAAAAGTTTTACGAGAAGATAAAAAGTTGAGGGAATAAAGAAGTAGAGACAGGAAGGAAAGGGAAGTTGAAAAGTAGAAGGAGAAGGATAGAAGAGAGATGGAGAGAAGAAAAAAGGGAGTACGTATATTCAGGGCCCGGAAAAGAGGGGGGGGGGATTTTGGGGACAGACCTCGGATTATAGGCCATGCCTCGGATGTAAATAAGGGTCAGGTTAAAATACTTGTTGGGTCATGCCTCTGGTGTCTTTATCTTAATCATTGTTAAAGAGGGGTGAAATGTTAGAACGCCTCCTCGTGGTTCACCCTGGGCAACGCATTGACATGCGGCTAAAGTACTGACAATTTGGGAGATAAATCACTGCCATCAGCTTTCTTGATCTGGGACCCCCCGTTATATTATTCAATTATTCGTTTTTAATAAGTAAATATATATTTTTCCTTTTTACCTGAATCTCTATATCTGCGGAGTATCTCTGAAGTTTGTAGGTAACTCTTAATTTTACACCTACTCTAAACCCCCCCCCCCCCCCCAAGATTTAGGTCTTCCAACAGCTTTGATACTTCTATTCGACGTTGTTCAACCTCATGGTTAAGGTTGATTGGTTTTGGTACATTTTTTACGGCTGGATTCTAACGCCAACGATTCTATTTGATTTAACGTCCTGGATTAGGACGGGGGTGTTACCCTCCATTCGCTGGGAATCGCACCAGCTACCCACATTAACCTCACCCAGCCTGGGTAGGGCCGGAAATGCCAGCCTCACGTGTTTGGATGGAACAGAATTTTCTTCGAAAAGTCTGCCCCAGCCGGGAGTTGAACTCGGGAACTCTGGACTACGGGCAGTAGTCACAACCATTACGCCACGGAGGCTGTTCCATTACGCCACGGGGGTTGTCTAATATACTAATATACTCATATATTATAATATATTATATATATACAGTAAAACCCCCGTCCTCTCTATCTCAAAACAGGAAGTTAAAACCAAATGGAATCTTTGGACATGAAAGAAGCCTAGACATGGGATCTGGGCGTCCATATAATCCTCTCACCACCGTGATATAGGTATCAATGCCTATATTATAGGTATCTATGCTTATACACCACACAAGTTGGGTTGGATTTTTTCGTCAGACTTATCCAGTCTACCGTAATATTGCTTAGTGCCACTTTTTTTTTAATACCGCTTTAACTATTGAGTCATTCGCGTATTTTTGGATAGTAATATATTCTGTAGTATATGTTTATGTTCTTGAGGTATATGAAAGTAGAATTTATTGCCTTAGGGAAGGAAAAGGGTCTAAGTTGTTTCTGATTGATGAATGCAGTGTGCATTCAAAGATGTGGGCCACACTCAGATTGACACTACACTGACACAAGGTGGTTGGGGTCTTGGTGAATTAGAAACTGTGTGTCAATCTCGTGTGACCCAGTCTCAGTCTGCACAACACTACTTCATCATATCTTTTGGGTTGAAAACTCGATGGCCATATTTCTACACAAGGTTTAATCCTTTTCAGTTTATTAGACAAGGGTATATCATCCCAAAAACTTTGCCAATTATTTTTGACTATTTTTTTAATAACGGTTTTCAAATCGTCTGGAGAACATAAGTTTCTAGATTGAGGATGAATAGTTAATCTTGTGGCTTGATCAACTAGTTCAGGGGTCTTCAACCTATTTTTAATTTCAGGAACAAGTGTTGGTATTTTTATTTGCAAAAAAATAAAAATTGTTTCACTCAATTTTTATATATACAAAAACTAGAAAATTTAAAATAAAAGAAATTGTACAGCAGGGAAAAATATCTGATCAGTTTCTGATTAGAAAAAAATCAACTCTGTGAGGGATCGAACCTAGGTCTTCAACGGGATGGTTGGCATTGCATGGTATCCACCAATTTGACAATATTGGGTTGAATTTTTGTAGTCGCAATCCGGAGGCAGTTTTCTAGATGGCCATCGGAGAGCCTTGTCCTTATCTTTGATTTTGTAATCTTCATCTGGGAAAACAATTGCTCGCAGATATAAGTAGTAAGTACTGCCATATTTACCTTACGAGTTTTATGATATTTTATTTAAACCAGCTCCCATGGCTGAGTGTTGGTCAATGCACTAGTCTTGTAGGTAGTAGAACCGGGTTCAAATCCCGGCGGATTTGTGACTATACTCGTAACTTTTGCATAAAAAAAAATTGTGGCCGGCTAGTGCTGGAAGAAATAGGAAATAGCATGAATGAGCTCGCGGGCCACCAAAAATGACTCGGCGGGCCACAAGTGGCCCGCCGGACACAGGTTGAAGACCCCTGAACTAGTTCGTTACCCTCTATGCCACAGTGAGATGGGCACCAAATAAATATTATGTCTTTTTTTTTGAGAGCTGGATAACTTTGGAAACGAGAGGATTGTTGTTTTTTATATTGCATATGGCTTTCAGTGAACTTAATGAGTCACTGACTACAGCATAGTTTGAAGGAATAAATGCAACTGAAACCAAAGTCTGAAGACACAAAATGATAGCGATTAATTCTGTTGAGAAGACAGAATTAACATTGCGTAAAGAAAAGGACGATACATTTGAATCTACACTAAAAGCACAGCTTGTAGAATTAGGTGTGTTACCTAGATCCGTCTGTGAAACATAATTTATGATTTGCAAATTTACTATTGATTAAGGAGGAAAATTTTGCTTTGTGGACATGGGGAGGGGTGTTTACCTTATTTACCACTTTTAGAAATGTCATTGCCTGAAATGTTTCGCTAATTATTTAATGGAAAAGCCACTCTACACTGATTGCATTCATAAATTCAAACATGTTTTCTTCGTACAAAGATGAACGTCTCTCTTTCTCTCTCCGCATTTTCCCCCTCTTGCTCCTTTCGCGGGAGAAAACCTCCCAGAAACTACAGTGCTTATCATTATGACGGTAAATATAGTTTGTATGTATTTTGTTAGTCTGTACTTGGATGGTCGGGGTTTACTCAATCCTCGTAAGGAAAGATGAGTATCTGCTTTAATATGAGCAGCGACCAGTGACAGAATCATGGGTAAATAATTCACATCAAGAATATAAAATATAACGACAAAGTCCTATAATTCTACGCTACCCACTAGAATTGTACTATAATAACACAAAGAACACTGATGTGTTATTTATTTATAAATAAATAAATAATAAAAATAAAGAAATAATAAATGAGTCTTACATAGATTTTCTTTCTTACATAGAAAACAAGTGGTTATTGGAAAAGCGCACCTCTGTGAGAATCATGTCACGTAAAAAAAAGCTTAAAAAAAGAACATGCATAAGTTTCTCTAATGTTATAGGAACTTACATACCTAGCATGCGTATTCTCGTGTAACTCCTGCAATCAATCAAAATAAAACAGGAAAATGTCAAAACCCCCTTGAACTTGAGGGAAATTTTATTTCTCCCTTTCTATCCTTCTACTTTTCCCTCTGACTTTCTCTCTCTCTCTCTCTCTCTCTCTCTCTCTCTCTCTCTCTTTTTCTCTCTCTTTTTCTCTCTCTTTTTCTCTCTATCTCTCTTTCTCCTCTCTCTCTCTTTTTGCTTAACTTCATAGAGTGAAGACGGGAGTGAAGAAAATTGACAGTCAAGTCTATCATATTAGTCGAGCCATCCAAGCCTAGTTTCTCAAACTCGTTGAATAATTCGTCAAAAAATTCACCCTAAACCATAAATCGAACTCAGGATATCTGGACTACGGGTAGTTATAATAACCGATACAGTATGGCAGTACAACCTTCTTTTTTTTTAAGTGGGGTTTTAACGTCGCTTTCAACTGCCATGGTCATATCACGACGGGGTTTTACCCTCCATTCGCAGGAAACTCACAAACCTGCTACTCACATTGACCTCACCCAGCCTGAGTGGGGCCGGGAAAAGCCAGCGTCACGAGAATTAGAATTTGAATGGTCACCCATCCAAGTCTTAACCTCGCTGGATGTCGCTTAACTTCGGTGTTCTGAAGGGAACCGGTGTATTCAACATGCCATCGACGCTAGCTGTACAACCTTCGTCTTTCCGTTAAAAATACCTAGAACGAACTTCACCTTGAAACAGAACGACCATGAAACTAGATTGACCTTGAAATTTAACAACCTTGAACAAAACTAACCTTGAAATGGAATGACCTTGACAGGTAACGACCTTGAACTTTAATGTCCCTGAAGTAGATTGTCCTGTAAATGGATCGACCTTGAACTTGAGTGACCTTGTAATGTAACGACCTTGAACTAGAATGACCTAAAAATTGAACGATCTTGATCTATAATGACGATGAAATAGCTTTGGGTCTCCTCTTACCCTAAGTTAAGTTTCAAACCTACATCATGAAACTTTCATGACATCATGAAAATTTCCTACATCCAATTGAACTAACTAACGGAATATAATATTATATATTTCATTTTTCATAGGGTGGCGTCTTCGTGAACGATGGTAGCCAGACAGTGGAGGAATGACTCAGCACTTCTACCACTGTCTTTACAAGGAGGCTAATAATTGATAAGGGCCCCCAGAACCAAACCAATGCTGGTCTACTCCCTGTTTATAGTCCTCCAGCCAGACTTATTATATGTATATTATTAAAAAAAAAAAAAAAAAATCTTTTCCAATGATCTTCCACTGAGCGGAGTAACCAAAATTGATGCAGCATTCCCTCGTTGAATAGCGAGGGAAAGCCTTTGTTTCAGGTACATATTTGCCTTTGAGCTGCCAACTGAATTAGGTGTGTGTCGAATTCCTAGAGTCGCTATAAATATCGGAGTATCGGGCGATGACATATCCGCAGGAACGTAAACTTTTCAAAACAAATCGGCCGTAAAAAAAAAAAAAAAAACTCAGACAGAAAAGCAAGAGAGTAGAGTTAGGGAGAAAATCAGTTCCTATTGCTCGGAATATAATTTCAATTTGCCATTCAGGCTGGGATGAGGAAGAGATGGGGAGGAGAGGGGGGGGGGGGTGTTGAAAGAAAACGACCATGGAACAGAACAATGACTCACACAAAACAGAGCGAAAAAAATAGCGATGGTACCAATTGTTGCTGAAAATATGTACCTCTATAATATAGTCTACATAAAAATTTGTCAGAAGTGGAGTTGTACGCCAATACAAAACAATTTGGTTTTTTTAATTTCCTCAATTTAGAAATTTTATTATTAGTTGTATAGAAATAAATTTCGTTACAAGAGGTGTCAAAAAATACAAACAACAGATGTTACAATTAACAGTATTTTTGTTTTGTTTTTTTTTGGTAGTGGACCAAAATAAGTCCATACAGCTACTTTTCATTTTTGAAATTAAGTAGAAATTAAAAACAAGGTACAATTTCAATAGATACACATAGAACTTTGAAAGAAAATGAAAGGATTTTTACAGTGAAAAAGATACTTCTCTTTCCTCAATTTACTTAAGATCTTAGTTCCTCAATTTTTTTTTTTAATTTACGAATTTGCGTGTCCAAACGCGGGAGTTACATTATAAAACTTACAACTAATTAAATCCTGTTTTATAATTCGGCCCTCAGTAGCGATTCTGTTAGACCTTGGCGTTTCACTTTCACTCCGCCCCTGTTTTCACAGGTGAAAATAAAAAATACGAGTTTCACCAAATTGTATTTCACATTGTAAAAACAAATTCTACGCGCACAAACTTTTGCAAAAAAAAAACACTCTGATTTTTTTGTTCCAATGCCTCCAAGGCGGTGTATCATCATTTCTACTCCGGCGAAATTATTATTTAAATTTAATTATAGAAAAACCAACCATTCTAAATTTCACCCCACCCCCCTCCTCTCGAGTTATGTTTGTAAAATAAACAAAATGGAAATTTTAATTCTAAATGGTATCCATAAGTTGACAACGAGGTAGTCGTGTGTATGGTACTAGGGGATGGGTAGTGGGGAGTCTTTGGGGAGGGGGTAATTAGTGTGGGGTATTGGGGCGAAAAGTCGTTTAGTGGGGAGTATTTTTGATGGAGCTCAGGTAATGCGGCACTTTTGGAGAGGAAGAGGTAGTGGGGAGTATTAGTTTGAGGGGTTCAGGTAATGGCGTATTGGAGGGACAGGTAAGATAGTGGGGAGTAGGGAGGTTGACAACTATGCAGTCATGTGTATGAGATAGTGGGGAGTATTTGGGGAGGAGGTAATTAGTGTGGGGTATTGGGGTGAGAAGTCGGTTAGCGGAGAGTATTTGTGGTGAGGAGTTCAGGTAGTGGGGACTATTCGAGGGAAGGTTGACGTAGAAGGGAGGGGTAGTGGGTAGTTGGTAGTGGGTGTAACGGCTATCCCACGCAACCTGGATTACCAGACGCCTCATCACTGGAACATCAAAAAAAAATCGGTTGAACTTCTTCTTTCACTTTGCCTTCTTCCCAAACTATGGGGTTGGTTTTGTTCAACCTAATAGTTGAGGTTGGTTGTGACGCATTATTAGGGCTGCAAGGCCTTCCTAACACCAACGATTCTATTTGATTTAACGTCATTATTAAGACGGTGGGTTTTACCCTATAATTGGCTGTGAATCGCACATTAACCTCACCCAGCCTGGGTAGGACCGGATTTGTCAGCCTCAAGCGTTCGGAGAAAACAGAATTTTCTGTGTACTTAAACTGGGAATCGAACTCAAGATCTCTGGACTACGGGTAGTAGTCGCAACCGTTACGCCACAGAAGCTGGCTTACCGAACTAAAATTTGTTGTACAAATTAAAAATGAAAGAAATGATCCATAATATTCGTATTAGGTAGGAGCGAAGCTAAATCCTAAAAGCAAGGTAGAGTCTGCAATTTGATACTTGCTTTTAGATACACACATAACGATATAACATAAAAATATAATTATGATTTAAATGTTTTGAAAATTGCCCAACAGGCAAATTTTTCATGTTTTTTTTTTTTTTTTTTTTTTTTTTTTGATTTACCAAACTTTGAGTTATTTTTAAATCACCCTTTCATAAACCCACAACCAGTACAAAGCACCCATCTTCAGGTCAAATCCACATTAACATTTTGCTGTGGGGACACGGCGACAAATGACAATAATTAGCGACCCAGCCCAGCCCACCCCAACCCACGCATGCATCCCATTCGCTCCAACAGAAGGCCCGCAATGCTCAGAGCACATGAAAAAACTTTTCAATTTGAATTAAAATTTCAGATCCAGTTGCTAAAATGAGGTGGAGAAGTTTTTTTTTGGTAGTTTTTTTGGTGGAGAGGTAGAGAGAACTTTCATTTCGAAATTTTGAAAGTTCAAATGATGAAAAAAATATTGCTCTCATGTTGGAAAGTTTTGATATAAAAAGCGGAATTCGAAGGCGCCTTGCGTCAAGCGAGGTCGAGGCTGTTTACCTGTGCTTTTTTCAATTAACTGAACGTCCTGGCCCTAACACTAAAGGTAGAAAGTAAGTAAAAAATAATTAACTATAATTGTTATAAAATTATAATATCATTATTATTTTATAGATGCGGATGAAATGAATAAATAATTATTATTATTATACCTCCTATATGTATATTTAAAAAAATCTTTGGAGAGGATAAGTTTTCTCGTAAGATCGGACGATTATGTTGTGTTGTTTTATTATATAAATTAATTTGATTTTTTCTCAAAAATATTCCAATTAGATCAGATAAAACGCTCCTTCCAGTTCTTCACCAGCCGGCAAGGTGCCCAAGATACTTTTTTTTAAGTTTCCATGTATTTATATTTTACAATAACATCTTCAATAAACAATGAGGGTATACCCACCTTCAAGAGATAAAAAATCTTGTGCTGAAGGTGGGGAAATTCCTTGCCACATTCCCTCTTTCAATCGCAAGGGAAAATTCTTTGCTTCAGATAAAAGTACTACTTCTCGCCTCCAGAGTCCAGACGGTGTCATGACTTCATAAGCCTTTTCCCAATCTCACCCATCGTACTTTTTGTTGTCTTCCACCACGGACCAAAGATTTCTACGCTAAAGGCTTGAATATGTAATTTTGTTGTATGATGGTGGAATAGGTAGCTATTTCCTTTCGAGCTGCCAGTTCTACTGCAGCACCAGCTGACTCGCTAGTCTTAAAAAATTGTTATTATAGAATCAGCTGATTTGATTTTATCTAATAAAAGTATTTTAGGGCTGATTTTATACCAAATCGTGCTAACCCGACCAAATGGTTCGTTGAATAGATACTATTCGACCCATTAAACTACTATTAGGAGCAAGGACTCTGATTGTTAAGTCTCCTCTGTAAATGAATATCATTTTAAAAAAAGTACTATTTGTTCTTTGAAATTTAAAAAAATTGATTTTATTGTTGATACCTAATATAGTTAATTGGACATTAAACAAGTCAACTATTAGTAGATAACTTAACAACAACAAGCCAGTGTCGATAGCACGTTGAATGGACAAGTTCTCATGCAGCCACTGAAGTAAATCAACGTCCAGTGAGGCTAGGATTGAATGGGTGACCATTCAAATCTTCAGGCTGGTTTTTCCAGCGAATGGGGAGTAAAAACCCCCGGCCTCGTCGTGATATAACAAAAACAACAACAGATTGTCAAAGACAACAGACCCGCCCTTTAGATAGGACAACTTTATATATTTTATTAATTTATTTTCTGTTTTTCTTTTATATTGTTTCCAATATTGTATATTAGTTTGTAACTATCTGTTTGTACATGTCTTGAATAATAAAGTATTCAAGACATATGTACAACAAGCTATAGTCGATGGCTTGTTGTATATATGTCTCGAAATAATAATAATAATAGTAAATGATAATGATAATAATAGTAATAAGAGCAGCAATAACAGGATCAACTCTTGGTTTCCAGGTACAACAGGTAGGTAGGTACAAAATACTTTGAAAGTTTCCCGGATCTCTACACTATCAAACACACAATAATAATTTTTTACGAAAAAAAAAAAATATTTATTATTACTCTTATTATAGATATAAAAAAGACATATGTACAGTACAAATAATTATTATAACAATTAAAAAATGAAAACAATATATAAGTATGTACAATAAAAGGAAAAAGAATACAAAAATACTTATAAACATTAAACATATGTCCTAACTAAAGGGCGGGGTTATTGCCTATGGCAATCTCTTCCACCCAACCCTTATAAGTACAAGTTTTCTCATGAAATGTTGAAATAAAGCAAATACTTTTTTTTCCGAAACTTAGTTATCATATGGTAATTCTCAGGTTTTGTGTCCACTGTCTCCTGTCCATATTTCACACGTCGGGTCATGAAAGCAAAGTTCGACACACTCACACACGGGTGTGAAAAATGAGTCTGAACGAATAAAGTTGCCTTTTTTTATCCAGCCCGAAGTATGATGGGTGAGGACGGACGTATTGTTAAATTTACAGGGTGTATTGGATTATAATGTATTAGTTGTGTTGGTATAGAGGGTGTGAAAAATTACTACAATATATTATATTGCATAATAACCTCTTCATAAGAGAAACCTGTATGTACGTTGTATATATTCGACCACGAATGTTTTATGTACAATGAAATGACTTACTATTATTATTATTATTATAATATAATATATATATTATTATACCTGGATATTAGAGAAAAAAATTGCGATCCCTTGAATTCTCTTATATCCAAGTGCGACTACTGTACCTATTGCTCTTCTCGAGAATATCTATACATTTCATATAATCTATACAAACTACATTACATATCTATGCAAGTTGTACGTGTATATAGATACATTACAGTAACGTCTGTACCAAAAGCAACTGATGTTGAAACGGTACTTGTCATATTCGGGTCATAATATATGACAATTCCCCTTGTAATGTGTATATTTTATGTATATGTATACTTGTAAGCTCTATTTACTATATTTTTAATATATGACAAGTCCCCTTGTAATGTGTATATATGAGCTGTATTTATTATGCATTCAGTGCCCCCCCCCCAACCCAAATGCTCCCCAGTTCAGTGCCCCCAACCCCTCCCCCTCACGGGGGGCCTGGAGGGGGGGCAGTGGGTCATGCTTTATCTCACATGAGTAACAACACACTTTTTGAAATATTATTCACGCCGGGCGACGTATAATGTCCACCTATATTATTGTATAGAGAGATAGAGAGAGAGAAAGAGGATAGTGTGAAATAGTGATAGATGAGAGTGATAGAGAGAAGAGAGAGAGAGACAGAGATAAAGTAAGAGAGGTAAAGGAAAAAAGAGAGATTAAGAAAGAGAAATAAAAAAGGAAAGAGAGAAAGTGAGATTAAGAAAGAGAGAGAGAAAGAGGATAGTGTAAAATAGTGGTAGAAGGGAGTGATAGAGAGAAGAGAGAGAGAAAGAGAAGGGGATAATAGATTGTATAGAAGACAGAGGAAATATACGTATACAGAGGAATTGTATAGAAGAGAGAGGAAATACAGATAGTGTGGAAATGATGATGGTAAAAGTCATTGAGAATTTAAGAAAAGAAAAGAAAAATAGCATGAAAGAGAGAGAGAAATAAGAAGAAAGAGATAATGGAGTGAAATATAAAGAGGATAATGTGAAATGATTATAGAAGGGAATGATAGAGAGAGAAAAAAAGTGAATAGTGTGTGGAAATTATGATGGAAAAAGTCTTTGATATTGAGAATTTAAGTAAAAAAAAAGGAAAAATGGTATTTTAGAAAAGAATAGCATGAAAGAAGAACGGGAAAGAGAAAGATAGAGGGAGAGAAAGAGAGAGAGAGAGAAAGAGAGAGAGAGAGAGAGAGACAAAGAGAGAGTGAGAAGAGGCGAGAGAGAAAAGATATTTTTTTTTAGGAAAGTGATGAAAAAACAGGACAGAGGAAGAAAGGGGGAGGGGAGTACATAAATGTTGCAATATGTTCCAAAAGAGGGCATAAATGAATAGAATAGGACTGAGAGAATGGATAGAGGAGGAGGTGAATTAGAGGATGAAAGATAGGAGTGAGAAAAATGAATGTATTCAGATTTATTTCCGATCTGTATGGTTGTAAAAAATAAGAGGAGGAAGAGAGAAAGTGAGAGAAGAGTAGAAAATTTAGAGAATGGTAACAAGTAAGAGGGCAAGAGGGGAGAGAGTGAAAGGGAGAGAAAGAGTGGAAAAAGAGGGCAAACTGGAAGCCATGGAATGATATTCTTCTCTAGAAGTTTCGACCAATGTCTACAAAGTTAACAGAAGAAAATGAAATAACCTAAGTGTGACTTTAGTACGCTTTTTATGCAGCAATTTATTATATTTATTTAAAAGTAAATAAAACAAAAATAAAATTATGAATTGTAGACTTCTGCAAACTCCGCTGAGGGAAGTGCAGAAGCATACTTGCTGCATTCCCCCTCTGCACCGCCAAGGTGAGACACTGGGATCTGGGATCCTCAGAAAATCAAAACCTTTAGAATGTTATTTTGTCCTAAATGAAATGTAACCATTTCCACGGATATTAACCTCGCCAAAATGAGATAGTTTCACTCGTTTAAAGCCATACACATTGCATACCTATGAATTGTACGGCGCGCATACAAATTTAAAATAAAATTCAACGAATATAACAAGTCTCCCAGGACCAAAATGTCGTTGTACTCAGTATTCAAGAATAAAGAATGTACCTTTTTAATATTATATTGGTATTTGTTATATAAAAAGTATCAAAAAAACTGTAATAATTTCAGGGTAAATTAATTTTCTGAAAAGGTCTCTGGGGATTTTTTTGTGTCTCTTTCTCTACCTTTTACTTTTTTCTCGTTTTTTTTCCCCCCTTTTTACTCCACATCTCTCTCTCTTTCTCTCTCTCTATATGTTCAATTCTTACTCTCTATTTTTTTACATAAACTTTTTCTCTGTGAGTTTTTTATTCTTTGTTGTTTAAGAATAATAAGTTCGATGTACAAGTACATTAACGAATGAAAATTAACTATTACAGAAAATTAAATAAAAGGCAGAGTATTTCAAGATGTATGTACCCACAAATAGTTCAGAGTAATGATTAAAAAAAAAACTTTTCAGGATCGATTATTCGTTGAATACACCAGTTTTCGTTCGGTAACTGAAGTTAAGCAACACACAGCGAGGTCAAGCAAGACCGAAATGAATGAACAGGATGCATTTCCTCTGAATCCTCTGATGGGCAAGAAGTGATGTGCTAGGTTATCCTCATGTGCTAGGTTATGACAATCGTACCAGAAAGTGTTCCTTAAAGAACAACAATATTTTGTCGACTCTGAGGTTTGAACCCGGGACCTTAAACATGGTAAGCGAGTATCTTACCACTGATCTAATTATACCCTCTTAAAGCGACCAGGTGGTATTACCAGGTCAGGCTTTGTAGTAAATCAGATGATCCTACATCTTGTATCTTTCTGTTTTTCCCTTCAAATAAAATGAAATATGCCACTCAAGATTATCCTCATCTCTTCTACCTTCAAATGTTCCTCTCCCCTTTCATTTTAATCATTCTCCTTTGCTTCCTCTAATCTAATTTTTATATATTTCTCCCATGTTTCTTTTATTCTCAACTCTTTTTTTCCAATTTGAGAGGAATCCTCCTCCAGATAAGGTAGAATTATTTCTAGGAGGTGTTAACCAGAGTATATAGTAATGTAATAAATGATTTAGGAAAGAAAGATTCTATTCAAATCATATCAAATCTTTCTCAGTATTTTTTTTGCATATCATTTAGCTCCTCTTTCTGTTCTCCTCTATTGCCTTCATCTTCTTTTCTTCTCATTTACTTTCCCCTCCTTATACTTCTCTTTATTACTTCTTTCTCTTCCTCACTAAAATCTTTCCTTCTCCCTTTCCTTCTCCCTTTCCTTCCCAATTATCTTCCTTCGTGTCAAAAGCCTCTCTCATTCCTCTCTCTTCCGCTTTCTCATAACATTATTTCCCTCTCTTCCTCTCTGATATTTCCTCTATTCCCTTTCCTTCCACCCCCCCCCCTCTCTTCTCATCCCTCCTCCTGACATATTTCCTACCTTTTTCTTCTCTCTCTCTCTCTCCTTCTCTTATCACAATTTCCCTCTCCCCACCTTTCTCTCTCTCTACCGCTCTCTCATAACATTATTTCCCTCTCTTCCTCTCTCATATTTTCCCTCCTCCCTTTTCCACTTCTCCGCCTCTTTCCTTCCACCCCGCCTCTCTCTTCTCATCCCTCCTCCTGACATATTTCCTACCTTTTTCTTTTTTCTCTCTCTTACTCCTTCTCCTATCACAATTTCCCTCTCCCCACCTCTCTCTCTCTCTCTCTCTCTCTACCGCTCTCTCATAACATTATTTCCCTCTCTTCCTCTCTCATATTTCCCCTATTCCCTTTTCCCCTTCTCTGCCTCTTTTCTTCCCCCCCCCCCTCTCTTCTCATCCCTCCTCCTGACATATTTCCTACCTTTTTCTTCTCTTTCTCTCTCTCTCTCTCTCTCTCTCCTTCTCTTATCACAATTTCCCTCTCCCCACCTCTCTCTCTTCCTCTCTCTACCGCTCTCTTATAACATTATTTCCCTCTCTTTCTCTCTCAGATTACCCCTCCTCCCTTTTCCTCTTCTCCGCCTCTTTCCTTCCGCCCCACCCCTCTCTCCTCCTCCTGACATATTTCCTACCTTTTTCTTTTCCCTCTCTCTCTTACTCCTTCTCCTCACACAATCTACCCTCTCCCCCCCTCCTCTCTCTCCTCCTCCATCATGTCAAAGGCCTCTCCATAGTCTACAAGCAGGAAAGACCGCCGCCGGCTAGAACGGCAAGTGCCACTTGCCTACGTGCGTTGCCTGTCTGATGGGCGCTGGAGCTCACTGAACTCAACATCCATGTTATCTAAGCTTGGAAATTCACTCTCAGAAAGCAAAAATATGTGTACGTAGGTGCCTATTTATGAACGTAATAATTATGTTTTAAATGCCACCTAGGCTGAAAAGAGATAACTATAGTATAGTATATTTTTAAACCCTTATGGTCGTAAATTTCGTTAGATGACTAACTCTTCAATAAAGACTATTTTATTATTTTTTTTTTTTTTTGTATTTACAGAACATATCCTATTTACAAACAAAGTAGAACACAGCATGTGTCTGGTATAGTTATCAAAAGGTATAATTTATTATGAAAAGCAGTAGTCACAACCATTACGCCAGCCTCCGTGGCGTAATGGTTGTGACTACTGCCCGTAGTCCAGAGATCACGAGTTCGATCCCCGGTTTGAGCAGACTTTTCGAAGAAAATTCTGTTCACTCCAAACACGTGAGGCTGGCATTTCCGACCCTACCCAGGCTGGGTGAGGTTAATGTGGGTAGCTGGTACGATTCCCAGAGAATGGAGGGTAACACCCTAATACCCCCGTCCAGATCAGGACGTTAAAACCAAATAAAATCGTTGGCGTTAGGAAGCTCCACCCTACCAACCTGAACCTTGAGGTTGAACAATGCCGACCCCAAAAGCAACATAAACTAATATGGGATAAAGGCAAGCGAGATATACATATAATTATGAAAAGTCCAAATGTCAGAGGACACGACATAATAGCCATGTCTTTGCTTTTGTTCATATCATACTAAGCAGAGATATACGTAGGAAACACAGCCTGAGGTTAGAACATGACAGGTTGGTCTAAACATTACATTTTTTTTAATTTACCCATACAAATATCATTTGTACCCTGTGTTTTTTTATCAACTGAGTCAGGGGACCTTTTCTCTTCATCTTTACGTACTTAATCTGTGTCTCTCTTTTTTTCTATCTCTCTCTGTACACCTTTCCCTCATTCTCTTCCTCTCATCCTTTTTCTGTATCCATATCTCTCTTTATCACTCACTATTTTTCTTTGTCTCTTCCTACCTTTTTCGTTATCTATGTCTCCCTCTCTCCACCCAGTCTTCCCTTTCTGCTTTCTCTCCCTCTATATATCTCTATCTTCCTTAATTTTCTTTTTTTCCTTATACACCCAGGCATCTCGTTTCCTCTCTCTTTCTCTCTATCTAATATCTAACAAATATCCCATTTACTTGGGCCTTGTCTTTCCCTAACTTCCCTTTTATCTTTCTCTCTCTGTCAAACTCATATACCTTGTCTTTTCCTCCCCTACCTCCCTCTCTCTCTCTCTCTCTGTCTCTCTCTCTCTCTCTCTCTCTCTGTCTATGTCCAACCTATATCCCATATACTTAGGCCTTGTTCTCTCTCACACACTCCATTCCTATCTCTCTTTTTCTCTCCTCCTCAATCCGTACACTCATATGATTAAGGCTTTGTTTCTTTTTTATCTTTCACTCCATCTCTATCTTAGCCTCTCTGTCTCTCTCTCTCTCTTTTTACTCTCTTCCTTCTCTTTCTTAGCTTCTCTCTCTCTCTCTCTCTCTCTCTCTCCTACCTCCTCCTCTTTATTCTCACATAACAAACATCTTCCGTGTTCAAGTATATTCCATGTATACTTATACCTAGCTAGGTTTTTATCTCTTCTCTTCTCTCCTCAGCTTGTCCTGAAGAGTTTTACTTCAATTTTATAAACACTCATCCTGCCTGCTCCTACTCCTATTGTTTACTTCTAACAACATCTAATCTACTGCTCCTTCTCCTACTGTTTACTTCTAACAACATATAATCTACTTCTCCTACTGTTTACTTCTAACAACATCTAATCTACTGCTCCTTCTCCTACTGTTTACTTCTAACAACATCTAATCTACTGCTCCTTCTCCTACTGTTTACTTCTAACAACATCTAATCTACTGCTCCTACTCCTACTGTTTACTTCTAACAACATCTAATCTACTACTCCTACTCCTATTGTTTACTTCTAACAACATCTAATCTACTACTCCTTCTCCTACTGTTTACTTCTAACAACATCTAATCTACTGCTCCTTCTCCTACTGTTTACTTCTAACAACATCTAATCTACTGTTCCTTCTCCTACTGTTTACTTCTAACAACATCTAATCTACTGTTCCTTCTCCTGCTGTTTACTTCTAACAACATCTAATCTACTGTTCCTTCTCCTACTGTTTACTTCTAACAACATCTAATCTACTTCAGGCCAGTACATGAAACAAGACAAAGAAATTTGGATTGCACTTTCTTTAGCAAAAAAATTGACAGTTCTTTGAATATTCTTCGAAGAACCAATAGAACTTGGTATTAAAAAAAAAGAAGTTTTGCTGTATGTTACCTAACTACAGAGATTTTACAACAAATGAGAAACAAAAATAAATTTAAAACTGAGAAATAATCTATCTTGGTTTTTTTTTATTTTATTTTTTATTAAATATGAGTGTTGCACAGCCTTTTTTATTTCGTAGTCATGAAATAGGAGCTACCTTCTGTAGACGCTTGTGGTCTGTGTTGTAGCCTGCCTATCCCATCAGGTTTTAAAATGACAAAACTTTTTTTTTCAAGATGATGATAAGTTACTAAGGGTTGGGATAGAAGAAGTCACCAAGATTTGTGTGAAAGAGACTTCCATGAGCAACAAACCCGGCCTTTAGGTCGTCTACTCTACTTCTAGTGTCTTCCCTTTTGATCCTGTGTTCATTTATAATAACACTACACATAGATAAAATATGAGCTCAAAGATGTATATCAAACACCTCGGCCGAGGTGTGAAGAACGCCTATACAAAGAAAGAGACAGCCCGGCAGAGTGTAAGGTTACGGAAAACATAGTTCCCATGCTCAGTATAAACAGAAAAGTGAGTACTTGCACTAAATGTTCATGAATGTCAGAACATACCTACTGGACAACTGTTTCGAGCTTATTTGCTCCCATCAGCAGGTAATACTTCTGAATATCCATGACATCAACAAACCTCTCTATTTTAATCAGTATAAACAAAAAAGTGAGAAAATGAGATAGCTACAGAAAATGCCGTAGTTAGTTAGACACTAGCAGTCAGCAACTCAACACCATACCTCAGTTGTGAAAATTCTTTTGACAGTGAAAATTAGTTTTGTGTGCTCCTGATAAAACGATATTTTCACTTAGATTTAGTTCGAATTTTTTCGAGCTTTTTGGTGTCCGGAAGTATTTTTTTACGCTCCGTTCATTTCTGAACTCAGTTTGAAGTTTCATTGTGTTGTTTTCGTTTTTTATTGAACTTTGAGTTGAAATTTGGAAAATTTTCAATTTCAGCCAATACATAAAATTATTTTGCTCTGTCAGCTTTGAGATTTTCTTCGTCGCGATCGGAAAAATAAAGCGAACGAGATAAATTTGTTTACTTTGAAAGTGTTTTCCTCGTTTCAAATTATTTATTTTGAACTTGTTCGTCATGGTTGGAATATTTTCCCCATGATACAACTATGACAGATGATAATAAGATGGATGTGGGGGAGAAACCTCCTGATCCTGTGGATTCTGGGGGTACTCAGAAGTCTGTTTCTACTGGTGTAGCTGATGCTAATGGATCTGTTGCTGACAATGGTTCTCCTGGTATAACTAATGCTAACGGGTATGTTCCTGGAAATAATTCTACTGATACAGCTGCTTCTAATGTGCATGTTGCTGCCAGTAATAATTCTTCAACGAATTTGCAAAATGTTATTATAAGACCAAAAGTTTTATATGATGAGGAAGTAGTCTGTGACTCATACAAGGTTCTTGTACAAGGTAACAGAGACTTTAACTTAAGTTACCATAAACTTGGACAAGATCTGGCACAAATTACAAATAATTCTACTGAAATATTAAACAAAGAAAAGCTATCAAAGGATAAAGTTCTGATTACTTGTAGAAATGCTAAGCGCGCTAACACTTTGGTTAATGATGAGACACTTTCTAAAAAATACAACGTATTCATTCCTCAGAACTATGTTTCACGATCTGCTATAATTCGTGATATTGACACTGATATTCCAGACAATGATATCTTTGAATCGCTTGAGACTAGTCAATATAAACTTATTTCAGTACATAGATTAAATCGCCGAACGACAGACGAAAGTGGTAAAGTTTTATATGTACCAACTAAAACAATGAAACTAAACTTTGCAGGACAAGATATTCCTGCCCATGTTTATCTTTGGTACTCAAAAGTTAACTGCGAGCCATTCATTCAATCCACACTTCAATGTTTCAAATGTATGAGATTTGGGCATGCGGCAAGCAAGTGCAAGGCTAAATTCGAAGTCTGAAAAAAATGTTACCAGGTACAGAAAGAAGATCATGTATGTCAAACTGATGTAATCAAGTGCTTGAACTGTGACGGTTTACATAATCCTCAAAATAAGAACTGTCCAGAACTCAAAAGACAGAAAGATATTAAAGCACTCATGAGTTCTCGAAACCTATGTTTTCAAGAAGCGTGTAAACTCATTCCTAGTGCTAAACAATCTAAAGATCCTAGATACAGTGTCTCAACTAGTAATTCGTTCAACTTATTAGCTGGATTAAATGAAAATTTTCCTAGTTTGTCTCTGAATCCTGCAAATAATAAAACTATTGAAAAATATGTGCCACCTCCTCTCCCTTACAAATCATTTTCTGCTCATTCTAACAGAAACGCGCAATCTGGGAAGAAAGCGCAGAAAAGAGATTCTCGCCCTGAAGCAAGTGGTCTCATTGCATCAACCAATAAGAAGGTCCGAAATGAACCAAAAGGAAAACAAGAAAACACGGTCGCCCCCCTGTTCTACAAGCTGTGCGAACAAAGAAAACGAGAAGAATCAAACCAAGTCACTTCTCAGTCAACTTGGTCTTCACTTTTCTCTGTTCCAGCCTCTGGTTTCTCCTACCCGCCTCCTGTTCTCCAGGCTCCTAACTATACTTCTGCTCCTCCAGCCAGTTTATCAGTGAATGCTGGTCATGTTTCCAACCACTCTGGTCATCAAGGCGTTAATCCCTTCAGCTCATATGTACAAACAGATAGCAATTACAATTCAAAGAATAATAATAGTTTTTCTAAAAGTAGATTCAGTAAGCTAGATAAAAAAGAAATAAATTTTTCCGATGAGGATATTAGTTTTAAATCTAGAGATCAAATGGACATCGGTTCAACCAGTCCAGATCTCAGATATTGATCATTTAATATTATTAATTTTTTTTTTTTTTAATTTTTTTTTTTTACATTTGTACGTACTCGTACCTATCTAAATTTTATCTTTAAGGTAATTACCTATTTATTTTCAAACTATCATTTTCCATTTTTTTCTACTCTCTTTGTCTATTAATTTTAAATAATTATCGCATGTTAAGCTCTTCTAAAAGGAACATTGATATCTGTTCCAATAAAACCATTATACAATGGAATGTAAATGGAATATCTGATGTTAAGAAGAAAGATGAACTTAAAGTTCTATGTAAAACTTTTAAACCAATTATTATATGTCTACAAGAAACACATCTATTACCAACACAGGATTTCAACTACATACAATCTTTTTCAGTCTACAGGAAAGATTTTACGGAAGGCCTGATCGCTTGTGGCGGCGTAATGACCCTGGTAAGCAAATACCACTACTCCGAAGTCATCCCTGTTTCCAGCCCTCTGCAAGTTGTCGCCGTGAAAGTAAGAGTGGCATGGCTCAGCTATGAGATTTCAGTTTGTAACGTATACATTCCACCATCATTCAAACTTAAAGAAATTGATCTATCTAATCTAATAGCTCAAGTTCCGGCCCCGTGTATATTATGCGGAGATTTTAATGCACACAGTCCTATATGGGGTGCTCCTAAGTCTAATGCTAATGGCCTGGAAGTGCAAGAATTTTTAGTAAAAAATGATTCTATGTTTTTACTTAATGATGACCAGCCAACTCATATCAATTCTTCATACGGTACCTTGTCCACTATTGATTTAACTTTTATTTCCAGTTCACTAGTAATGGATGTGTTGCATAGTGTCCATGATGACGCTTGTTCTTCTGATCATATTCCTATATTTATTGAATTCACAAATAACAGATATCTTAATTATCCTGATAGATTTATATGGTTATATAAGCAAGCTGACTGGGAAAAATTTGGTTCAAGTATTGATTTTTATGAAAACCTCACAATTTCGCGTACAAGTAACATTAACGAAATTTTATCCATGATAAATGCTAACATTTTAGAAGCAGCAAACTTGGCCATACCCAAACTTAATTTATCTAAGATGAAAAGAATGGTGTCTTGGTGGAATGAAGAAGTGAAAACAGCGTTAAAGGACCGGAAAGAAGCAATGAAAATGTATAAAAGAAATAGATCACTTGAAAATTTTATTGAATATAAAAAAAGAAAAGCAAGAGCTAAATTATTGATTAAACAGAATAAAACAGCTTCTTGGATGTCTTATGTGAACTCAATTAAGGATCCAATCACCTCCTCAGACATGTGGTCTCAAGTTGCTAAATTCAAAGGAAAGAAAAGATTATTTAGTCCTATCTGTGCTCTAAAAAATGAAGATGGTAATACCATTTCAAATAAAAGTGAAATAGTAGAATTATTGGCAAATAATTACGAAAAGAATGCGTCGGACCACTTGTATGATGCTGAATTCAAAAAGTACAAATCTGAAATGAGTGTGAAGATTTTTCCACCTACTAATACAGAACAATGTATCTACAATCTTCCATTTAATATGACAGAACTGACATCTACATTCAAGTCATGTAGATCCTCGGCTGTTGGAATCGATAACGTATCATATCAAATGATTATTAATTTGCCTCTGCTGGCACTTGATAAACTTTTAGATGTTTTTAATATGATATGGATTACTGGTTTTTTTCCCAACTGCTGGAAGACAGCAATTGTTGTGCCTGTTTTAAAACCAAATAGAGATAAATTGTGTGTTAAAAGTTACAGACCGATATCATTACTCAGTTGTATGAATAAAATCATGGAAAGAATGATTAACAGAAGACTGTCGTGGGTTATTGGTAACTATCCTGATCTGAATGATCCTTTCCAGAGTGGGAACCGAAAACATAGAACAACGATGGATAATTTAACCCTTCTGGAGCATGAAGTCCTTACAGCTTTCCAAAACAAAGAATATGTTGTGGCCATTGCGCTGGATGTGGAGATGGCTTTTGAAAGAATTAATAAGATAAGCGTAATAACTAAGTTTGCAAAAGCCGGAATAGGTGGTCCACTATTTAAGTATGTGTCCAATTTTCTGGAAACCCCTCAAATCTGTGTGAAGATCGATAATACGTTATCCAGTATTCACACACTCGATAATTCAATTCGACAGGGATCATCACTATCTGGCAACATATTTGGCATTGCTATTTGTGACATAGCGAAATTTATACCAACTCAAGTAAACCACGGGATGTTTGTGGATGACAAAATTATTTACATGAGAGGCAACAATATAGATATGATACAAGATGTATTACAAACTACACTAAACAAAATATCGCACTGGTCTAAAACAAATGGTTTAAAATTTTCTTATGAAAAAACACAAGGTTTAATTTTCACCAGAAAAAGAGTTTTCTCTACACCAGAACTTTTCTTTGGAAACAATAAAATAACATTCCAAAATGAACTAAAATGGTTAGGCTTGTATTTAGATGCCAAATGGACTTTCAAAAAAAAATATACAAGTAACTAAAACTAAATGCCTTAAGGCAATGAACGTTCTGAAAGTTTTAAATAATAGAAACTGGGGTGTTGGACGAATATGTTTAACAAAACTATTTAATGCATTTATAAGACCTATCATGGAATATGGATCTATAATTTATGGATCAGCAAAGCAAAATAATTTGAAATCTCTGGACACTGTTTATCACGCTTGTATCAGAATTATTACGGGAGCGTTGAGATCTTCACCGGTGCAGAGTTTATACGTGGAGAGTGGTCAAGCACCGCTGGAAATTAGAAGATTAATATTACTAAGTAATTATGTAACAAAGCTCCTGACCCACAAGGACAATCCTTGTCACCTAGTGGTATCACCCAACAGCGGTGTGAACTTCTATATCCAGAATGATAGATATCCAATGCCTGTTAGAGTAAGAATGGAGAAAATCATTTCCCTAAAAAACCCAGAAATTGTAAAAAATATAATACAGATGGATGAGAATCGACCTTCTTGGATTTTCAAACAGCCGGAGGTTTCCATGTTAACAACTGAGAACAAAAAATCCATTTTGCCATATGAAGCAAGAATTTTATTTAATGAGTTTAAATCAACAAAAAAAGGCACTGCATGTTTGGTTTTTACGGACGGTTCCAAGTCTCCATCCTACACTGGTTTCGCGTACTCCTGTGAAAATCAAATCCTCTCATACAAGTTGAATAATATTTGTAGCATATTTACTGCAGAACTACTGGCACTTTATCAGTGTATAGAACATGTTTGGTCCATAGCACTTAAAGGAGATCTTCAATATTCGGAAGTTATCATTTGCTCCGATTCTAAAAGCTCATTAATGGCAATTAAAAATGTATCATCAAACAATACGATTGTCCACAATATCGTCGGAACTTTAAAAAACATTGAAGATTTAAAAATATCAGTAATTTTTTTGTGGATACCTAGTCACTGTGGAATAGAAGAGAACGAAAGAGTGGATAAAGCTGCCAAGGGTTCTTCAAATACTATCTTGTATAAGAAAATTCACTTTGAAGATGTAATACAAGGTAACAAAAAATATCTATTGCAAGAGTGGGAAAAATACTGGAATGAAAACTTTGAAACCAATAAACTCTGGAGAGTTAAAAAGACGGTCAAAATTTGGAAGTCGTCATCGTACTTTTACAATAGAGTAGATGAAATGGTGGCATGTAGGCTAAGAATAGGCCATACAATGTTAACTCACCAACATCTTTTTAAACGTGAACAAGCTCCATTATGTCAAAATTGTCAAACAACAATAACAGTGAAGCATATATTAGTTGACTGTCCAATTTATAACATCTATAGAAGAAAATGGAATTGTGAAGGAGATCTTGATCTAATGCTTGGCGATAATGAAGATGTATTATTGAGAACTATGAACTTTGTTAAAGACATAAAATTGTTTTCTAGATTGTAAAATAAGTAGGAAATTTTATTTATTTTGTTTACCTTTGTGTTGTTTAGAATTTTGAAGTTATAATAATGTTGTATTACTTCCGAGAAATTTCTAATATTAGAAATCGGAAGTATTGTGTTCGTTTTTGTAAAAAAAAATATTTTTTTGCTCCGATTTCAATTTTTTTTCATATTTCTGGACGTTTCATAACCTACTGAGTAAATTTGGTTTTGTGTCTGTCTGTCGGTCTGTCGGTCTGTCGGTCTGTCGGTCTGTCGTTCTGTCGGTCTGTCGGTCTGTTAAAACGATTCCTTGTAACGCGCAAATCTCGGAAACTACTCGACCGATTTTGATGAAATTTTGCACACATCTAGGAGACATTCTGTAGATGGTCCCATTTTAAATTTATCGAATTCATACTAGCGGTTCTAGGTGAAAGAGACCATGCGCCTGACCACTAACTTTTTACTTAAACGCTTATATCTCGTGAACGGTACACCCGATTTCGATGAAATTTTGTAAGAATATGCATATTATTGTTTGACATAGGTTATTTATATTTATTTTTGAATTAATTATAATTTGACTCTGATATTTAAGAAAATCCGAAATTTTGGACAAAAAAGTAAAAAAATAAGGACCACGACTTGCCGATACAGAATTTTTTGTGGAATTCAGATTGTAGAAAAAACGATATTCTACCATGTAAAACAAATTTGAAGAAAATCGGTTGAGCCGTTTTGGAGATACAAGTAATTTTCTATAAAATCTCAAAATTGGCACGTGTTTACAATGTGAAGCAATCACGAGGAAGTATTGTGTCCATAATTGGCAGTGTTTTTTATTTTTTGATTATGTAATTAACAGATGTTATAAACCTTGTAGTAAAATACATCTATAAAAAATTGTTTATATAAAAAAAAACACCATACTTGATCAAGTTTTGTATTAAAAATTCCAATTTGTATGTAAACTATTCCATGTATAGGTACCTTTCAATTACTTTAAAAGAAAACTTGATCAAATTAGTTTTTTTATACAGAGAAAAATGGTGTACGAGAAATAGATTTACAAAACTCGCTTGTTGATAAAATAATTGCAAAGACTTTACAACTTTACGATCTCGCAAAAAGTGCAAAGCTGCAAAGTAAACGAGAAACAATAACGCTCAAGCATGAACACATTTCATTATCCATTATGCAGCGATCGCTTTCAACTTTTATAGGGATGTAAACTTAAAACTATTTGCTAACAATTACTGGAGTATGCGCGCGAACCATTCGTTTTTCATCTACTGTAACATATTTCATTTGCTTCGGTAGCGGTAGCGCAGGAGCCCGACTGGTAAATAGGAGAACGCGGGTTCGAAACCGAAACTTCATAAAATTTAATCCTTATTTTATTTATTTTTAAAAAGATGAGTGTTTCACTGCCGTTTTTATTTCGTAGCCATGAGCTACTGTAGACGCTTGTGGTCTGTGTTGTAGGCCGTAGTATGCCTCCCCTCTGATGGGCGAGAAGTTAATTCTAGCACCTAACCCTGAGAGTCTTATTTTATCATGTGGTTACATACTCAAATAAAGGAACAACAATGCATGCATTGGGTGGGATTCAAACGAACAGGCCCTACCTGTATTACCAGACTAGTCCCTTCACCACTGCATTTATTGCAGATATCTTCGACCATGCTCGGAAGTAAACACAAATCGTCTGAACTTAATACCCCCCCCCCCCCCCCCCCCCCCTCGTCAAGTCCTATTCCATAATCCTCCTCCATATATTTCATATTAGTACAGCTAATATATTTAAGTCAATATGTATTTGGATAGAAATGTTTCGGCTCAAAGCTCAAGGGAAATCACAACTCCGACGTTTCTCCCTCCGCCATACAGGTAACCCCGCCCCCCCTTAACTCTATGAGTGAGGTAACCCCCCCCCCCCTCCATGAGTTAATAGTTAACTTTTGCTAGTAGCTCGTGCGGAGTTGCAGATTAAGTTCCATTCTTACAAACATATCTGCAATTCTGTACGTTCTATAATAGCTTGTATATCTCAATAAACATATAACAATATTGTAGGTAGCTTATAACTCGAGAACTCAGGATTTGTTGCGAGTTTATGTTATATGCCCGCCCTGTGCTGAATGATGCCTTACTTACAGGGTGGATCACTGCAATTCTATATTTCTAGGTAGCTTATAACTCGAGAATTCGGGATTTGTTGCTTGTTTATGTTGTGTGCCGCCCTGTGCTGAATTATACCTTACTTACAGGGTGGATCACTGCAATTCTATATGTTCTAGGTAGCTTATAACTCGAGAATTCGGGATTTGTTGCTTGTTTATGTTGTGTGCCGCCCTGTGCTGAATTATACCTTACTTACAGGGTGGATCACTGCAATTCTATATGTTCTAGGTAGCTTATAACTCGAGAATTCGGGATTTGTTGCTTGTTTATGTTGTGTGCCGCCCTGTGCTGAATTATACCTTACTTACAGGGTGGATCACTGCAATTCTACAAGTTCTAGGTAGCTTATAACTCGAGAACTCGAGAATTGTTGCGAGTTTACATACATACTCGTACATCCATCCACTTCCTGTTTGGTTAGTATGTACATCAGTCCGTATAATTATTCTCTGTATACATATTTTATTCAATTTAAAGAAAAACATTACTATAACAAATCTTTCTAATATTTTACTCAAATAACTTTCATCTGCATGTTCTTCCTCTCTCTCTTGAACAAATAACCCCACTCTTTAGTTAGGACATTTGTATTTATCTATTTCTTTCCATTTTATTATTTATATTGATTCCATTTTTCTATTTTTTTATAATAATTATTTGTATTGTACAGATATACGTCTTTTTATCTAATAAAGCATTTAATAATAATAATCCTTGCGACTCAATTAAATCCGGACAGTACACAATACATTTACCGGGTGTATTTTGACGTGAAAATATTGGAAATCATTTAAAACAAACGAGAATAGAAGAAAAAACGTACGAAAAGGTCGCAGGTTGTGCCCAGGTGTATACGCGGGGTCCACCTCATAAATCTCCATGCTTGTTTTCCTGTGTTCACTTTTAAGCCACGAGTGGTGTACTGTATAGAAATTTTCTAACATTCGAATTGATTGGCACCTAAAACCGGTTTAAACTTGTAGAATCAAGTCAGATTTTCGTCTAGCTTTCTAGTATATTGTTTTCTTTGATGTGCTGATCAAGAAATTACGGGGAATTAATTATTAGTGTCCGGAAATCGTCCGACATGAAAGGTCCTTAGGAATGCTGTGGAAAACATACATTCGAGCGGATGTTCCGTTGCCACCAATGCGCCCATCCTGCAGCGAAAGATGATGACAACATGTGACCAACCGAAGGTAAGTGTTTTTTAAATTACTTATTCAGCCTATTTTTTAAGTTATAAGAAAATATTTTACGAAAGATCGCCCTAAAAACGGGAAATAAAATGTTAGATTTTTTCTCTACACCACACCACTCGTATACCTTCTTTACGCACCACTTACGGGTTAATACTACTCATTGTTTCTCTGAATGGTCCATGCTACTACTGCTTTCCTATAGTCCGTTAAGTATGAGTTGGACCTACACTAAGGGCCGTATTATGAAACAGGATTAGTAAATCTAAGACTCTGAGGGATAGGTGGTAGAAAACGCTTTGAGCATTCACCTCGCCTGGTGGTTGACTTCCACTAAAGAGTATTATTATTATTATTATTATTCTAATAAAACGAGTTATTCTGTTGAGTAGTAAGGTTACAAGCGTAGTTTTTTGAGGATTTTAAAGAAAAAAACTGAATTTGCTCAAGACACGATTTCCATAGAAGCGTAGTTTTTTGAGGATGCGAATTCTATAGAAGCGTAGTTTTTTGAAGAAAAAATGTGAAGCATTAAAATTCAACTCTCATTGAGGAGATGTGAAATCATGAAAACCACTTGTGGGTACAAAAGAAAAAACTTACTATGAAATCATGTATGTTAAACGTTAAATTTCAATAAAACTAGAAATAAAATATAGTTAAGTAAGAGGTTAGAGCTTCTATACTTCTGGACATCTAGTTCTCAGGTTCAATTTCCACCTGGGTAAATCTATGAAAAACTCCTAAGTCCATCGAAACTTGAAGAATTATAAATGTGCAGTATTAAAATTCATATCTTTCATTGAGGAGATTTGAAATCTTCTTCGCAATTCCCTTTTTTTTTCTTCGCTTTTTTTTTATGATACAAAAAAAAAATCAGTTTTGTATAAACATCCTCAAAAAACTACGCTTCTATAAAAATCGTGTCTTGAGCAAATTCCGTTTTTTCTTCAAAAAACTACGCTTCTATAGAATTCGCATCCTCAAAAAACTACGCTTCTATGGAAATCGTGTCTTGAGCAAATTCAGTTTTTTTCTTTAAAATCCTCAAAAAACTACGCTTGTAACCTTACTACTACTCTGTTGTGTCCACTCTTACTTCACAAACTATAAACTTTCCGCACGAATCTATAAATGATTAATCGCATACTCTTTCATCCCATACTCAACCTGCTATGGGGCACTTCATTTTCTAATATCGCAATCAGACGCGGCGCTGGGATAATGTTAGGGGTGTGGCCTCATAGTCCGGTCTAAAAGGGAATTTATGGAGTCGCACTGACGTGCTCTTTTAATACCCAACGAGTTTGAGTTAGTTTACCTTGCCAATCATAGTATAGTTAAAAAGTTAAAGTTATCATAAAAGGTAAAGTTATCATAAAAGTGAAAGTTATCGTTAATATCATATCCCGCCTTTACTAATGTATAAAAATAATTTTCAAATAAGAATTTTCTACTGGGAAAGAAAATTTATCATTTTGTGTTAATCACTTTCGTGATATCACAACTACTCAAACTCGCTTTACGAAATCCACGCTGAAACCGGGACTTGAACCACCAACCTTCAGGTTTCAAGTCGGCCGCCTTATCGATGAAGCTACTGAGGTTGGTTTGCCAATCATAATAATTACTCTCGGAATGTGTGTGTACCTAGATATTCTTTGTGTACGAGCTAGGACTTGCGAAATCCTCTCTCTTTCCTTTTCTTAGCTCTGGTAATCCAGAGGTCGCGGGTTCGAAGCCCCGCCGGGACATGACACATTATCCTCCCATTCGGGTTTATGACCACATAGTAATACGTCTTGGGCTTACTGCTGGAATAATGGGACTGATAAGTCCTAATCTGGCAGTATAAATAAGGCGAATTTATTAATATTTTCGTCTAGGGGTGCTGCAGCTCCTTATAGCACCGGTCGCGTCTGATCGTAGTACCAGCGATATTCATTCACCCATACCTACTTCATCCATTCCTCCTTCATTCATTTCCCCTTCATCCACCCCCCCCCCTTCATTAATTTCCCCTTCATCTAACCTGTTTCACTTCAGTTCTTTTAATTTCCTCCCTTTCTCCGATGGATTTTTATGCTGTCATTTTTTGTTTCGTTTTCTCTTTCTCTCATTCTGTCTTTCTCTCTCGTTTTGTCTCTCTCTTTCATTCTGTCTCTCTCTTTCTTCCTTTCATTTTGTGTCTCTCTCTCTCTCTTTCATTCTGTCTCTCTCTCTCATTCTGTTTCTCTCTCTCTCCCTCATTATCTCTCATTCTGTTTCTCTCTCTCTCCCCTTCATTATCTCTCATTCTGTCTCTCTCTCTCTTTCATCCTGTCTTTCTCTCTCTCTTTCATTCTCTCTCTCTCTCTTCTTCATTCTGTCTTTCTCTCTCTCTCTCTCCTTCATTATCTCTCATTCTCTGTCTCTCTCTCTCTCTTTCACTCTCCCTCTCTCTTTAGGAAATGAGAAACAAAACAGATTGCCAACTCGTTCCTTTTCTCTTTTTATTTATGATTGAATCCTGTCTCCACCCTTGCAAGTTCTAGGAATGAGAGAGCTGAGAGAGCGTCATGCTTGTAAAACACTTGCCCTTATTAAAAATGGATCTTTACCCGCCGCGCGCCGTCAATGGCACGTTGAGTGCACCTGTTCTCGTTCTCTCACTGAAGTTGAGCAACGTCCAGCGACGTTAGGATTTGCATGGGTGACCGTTCAAATTCGAAGCTGGCTATTCCTGGCCCCACTCAGGCTGGGTGAGGTTAATTTGAGTAGCTGGTATGTGAGTTTCCTGCGAATGGAGGGTAACACCCCCGTCGTGATATTACCATGCAGTTGAAAACATGTAAATAGCTGGTATGTGAGTTTCCTGCGAATGGAGGGTAAAACCCCGTCGTGATATGAACATGCAGTAAATGTTTTATGAGCATTAAAAATTGTTTTGGGCTTAATAGCTTCACTGATAAAGCTTTACCCTTATAAAATTTACAATAAATTATTATTATTATTCATTCATTTCTTTGAGCCCTATGGTAAGCAGCATAGTCTCCAAAACTTGTTCCATTTTATATTTCCTCATGCTGCATATTGTAAGCAGCAAAGTCTGCCCATCAGCACGTGCTGAATCACTTCTGGTGCTGCATACGCTGCCTCATTACTAATTCATGGAAGACAATAGCTTTGTAAGCTTTGCTGCTTGAGGAGGAAGAGGGGGGTATCGATTGCGGCTGTATTTGGATATATTATGAGAGTACAACAGTGGAATGTACTTATCTGGCCATATTTAGATATTTTTATTATTATTAAATACACCGGTTCCCTTCAGAACACCGAAGTTAAGCGACATCCAGCGAGGTTAAGACTTGGATGGGTGACCATTCAAATTCTAATTCTCGTGACGCTGGCTTTTCCCGGCCCCACTCAGGCTGGGTGAGGTCAATGTGAGTAGCAGGTTTGTGAGTTTCCTGCGAATGGAGGGTAAAACCCCCGTCGTGATATGACCATGGCAGTTGAAAGCGACGTTAAACCCCACTTTAAAAAAAAAAAAAAATTCTCTATTAGACAACACACATATGTACGGGACAAATAACAATTACAAAGAAAAGAAAAAATGGAAACAATAAAAATAGATAAATATATTAACACACACTCGTATATCCCAACTAAAGGACAGCATTATTGTCGATGGCAATCTCTTCCACCCAACCCTTTTTTATTGCAGTTGTAACAACGTGAGTTGCACCGAAATATTCTGATAGTCTCTTGGCACCTTCAACATATTTGACACAACCCAAAGTTTTTTAAAAAAACCACGCGAATGACTTTTTAAAGTTAAAGATGGTAATTAAAAAGAAAAAGATGAATGAAATAAATTCGTGTGTCAATGACCCCGGCATAGCCTTTGTAGTAGTTTGCTCCTGCAACTCTTCGGAGAAATTCAAAAACGACAAACAAAGGACCGCGGCAGTCGCAAAGGCTTGAGATTGGCCCTCCTCACCCCGCCTGTCTCAAGAGGTTATGCTCTTGTAATGAAATGTTTTCCCAGGTCACAGTTTATTTTTCCTACAACAGAGCGCGAAGATTAGAATAGGAACGGGTGAGAAGGGGGAAGGAGGGAGGAGAGGGGGGGAGACGCTAGAGCAGGGGACAGTAGGTGAGGAGAGAGGGGCGGGGGAGGATTTACCGTACACTGGTAGTCAAGTGGTTAACGCGCTAGTCTGGTAATCCAGGTAGCGCAGGGATCCGTTGGTGCGAATCCCACCCAGTGCATGCATTTTTCCTGTTAAGTTTGAGTTTGTGACCACATAATAATAAGAATCTGAGGGTTAGGTGGTAGAAAATGCTTTGAGCATTAACCTCGCCTGGTGGTTACCTTCCAATAAAGAGTGTAATATTTTTTTATTATTATTATTATGAGAGAGGGGAGGTGAGGGCAGGGGGGGAAAGGGTAGGAGAAGGAGGGCGTAGATAATAAAGATGAAATGAGGGGAGAAGTGGGTTGTAGCCTCGGTTCGGGTCGAATTTATTGACAAAAATTTGTTACTTGTGAAGAAAACAACAACACAAAGATGGCAATGCCAGTCCTACCCAGGCTGGGTGTGGTTAATGTTGCGTAGCTGGTAGGATTTCCGCAATTAGACAGTAAAGTTTCTGTTCTCAACAACTCATAACAGGACAATAGATCTAAAAATAGAACCATTGGACATGGTAGGAGTGTAGATATTAGATCTAGGCTTCCATTTAACATTTCCACCACCGTGAGAAGGGTTCTATTTTATCTACTACTTTTTTTTCTATCCTTGTAAAAATTTATTTGTCTCTCGTGACACTCATAAATTGTTAAGATATTTTCAAAGAACTAAAAACGCAAGACAGTGTAATATATTCAATAGTAAAAAATTGGTTTTATTTTCTGTGAAAAAGTCAACATTGTAATTCATTTCATAAAGAATCAGTTTTATTTTCAGCGGGAAGAAAAACAAAATTGATTTATCTAGGCCCAAGTGGATAGTCGCTAATGAACTGATTAAATCAATCATAGTCGCTAATGAACTGATTAAATCAATCAATTTTATACACAGTCAAATGGCTAATGGCCGTGCTTAACATATTAAAGAATAGTGAACAAATTTTCTAGAAGTTAAATAATGTTAAGTAGGTATTTTTATAAAACACAAAATAAGGTCGGCCCTAAATAAGTTTAGGAAGGGGAAAATTAAAACTAGAGGGAGACTGAATATACACAACTTACAAGGACATACATAAATTATACAGCACCTTAATATTACGTAATTATAAACAACGGAAAACAACATGGAAATGTATACAATCACGTGCAATGAAATCGGGACATGTCACGGGTTTCTAATAGCGACGATGAGCTGTTTTTTGGAGTGAAATGATGGAAATACCTGTCCGTATTTCAATGCTCGTGAGTGTATCAAGAACAACGATATATAAAAATAATAATTAAGAATATAAGCTACCAATTGCAGAGTCCTTACTGGAGGATATTTATATAATCATGAACTTAATTGACAGTTAGCCATTGGTGATTACAAACCATTTATTTAATTTAGTAATTAGGTAGGTGTATTTGTTTTAATCGCAATCGTGATATTACAATCACTCAAAAGGCACCTATTCAAGAGCGCTTTTTAAGAGCTACATATAAAACATCCATGTTTTTAAAATTGAATTTTTTTGCCAATTTGAGACTCGACCTACCGACCTTCAGGTTTCAAGTCCGCCGCCGCCTGACAGATCCAGCTACTTAGGACATTCATCTAACGTAACAGTATGTCCCGGTAGCTCAGTGGTAAAGGCGGCACTCTGTGAATCCAGAGATTCCAGAGGTCGCGGGTTCGAAACCCAGCCGGGACATGACAAGTTATCCTCCCATTTGGGATTTTTACCACATAATAATATGTCTTGGGCTTACTGCTGGAATAATAGGACTTAGTAGTCCTAAGCAGGCAGTATAAATAAGGCAATTTTATTATTATTATTATTACAATTAAACATTTGCTCCAAAGAGAAGGTGGATAACAAAAATCCCACAAATCCCTATATCCTCACTGAATTTCGATTAAGTAATAATTACTAGACAGTTAAGTTCGTGATTAAATAGGTCCATTAGTGACTCTGCTACCGGGAGCTGGAGTGGTGGGTCGGCCCTCTTTACTGAAAGAATTAGCGGCCATGACTCTGAAACACTAGGGGTCGAATTATGAAACAGGATTAGATTTCATCTTAGTGGAAACTATCCCTTAACACGACCTCTAGTGGGAATTTCAACCTATTTCAGCGCACTATAGTCAGCTGATAGTGTTCTGAAAGTCCATATATTATATTTTGTTTTTTTAAATCAACAAGATGATAACATTAATAAGTAAAAAAATCATTCGCCTGGACAGCATCTAGTAGTGAGCCAAGGATGCTGGCCGTATTGCCCCTCTGTATGTCCAGGGGAAAGAAATCACTTAGATTAAATCTAATCCTGTTTCATAATTAGGACCTAGAGTCGCGGGTTCGATCCGTAATATGATTTGGAATAGCTTGCATTTGAGCAATCTTTCCCTCAAAATTGAGTGAACATGGAGGGTCTCGTATCATTTTCATGAGCTAACCTACGTGGTGTAATGGTCCAGAGGTCCTGAGTTCGATCCTGGGTTGGGACAGAATTTTGTGACAATTTTTTTTCCTTCTTATCAAGTAAAGAACACGTGGGTTTGACGATGTTTTCGGCCCAACACAGGCTGGGTGAAATTAATGTGGGTAGCTGGTGCGATTCCCAGCGGAGGGCAAAAGCTACGTTCTGAATAACTCAAATCAGGACGTTAAAACCCGAATAGGATCAGATAACTGACTTAGAATCAGTCATTCTCGATTTTTTTGCCGCCTTTTTCAAATATTTTGACGAAGGAGAATGTTGGAGAAGAAAGTAAAGAATTCCACAGTAAAGAATTTATTCAAAGTGCCCCCTGATTATTTTAGGTTATGCAACATGGCGAGACCGATTATCGTTGACACCAGCCGTATTTTTCTTTCTAACCAAAGTGGATGCAAGATGCAACTGGAATAAAATGAACCAAACTGGAAGCAAGTCATTTTTCTTTTGGAAAAAGAAAATTCTTGCTTCCAGTTCTTTTATAGGTTAAGTCCATTGTTTATCTTTAAAAGTACCGAAGTGCATTTTTCTTTCACGAATGGTAGGGAAGCTAAGCTGGAAATATTTGGAATAAAATGGAAATATTTGGAAATACCGAACCTGGAAAAAAAATATATCCAAAAGAAAAATACCCCTTAATATTTCAATTTTTGTACTTGTTGTAGCGGCCCAAGCAACGCCGCATTGTTCTGATAATCTCTACCCGGGTCGGCACATAGAAGTGTTACAGTGCTGTCTTTGTAAAGGTTTTGGAGATTTGTTAACGCAACTATTCCCAGCCTGTTCTGGCCCAGTCTATTTATCCGTGCACTGGTAGTCAAGTGGTTAACGCGCTAGTCTGGTAATCCAGGTAGCGTAGGGATCTGTTGGTTCGAATCCCACCCAGTGCATGAATTTTTCATTTGAGTTTGGACCACATAATAATAAGACTCTGAGGTGGTAAAAAATGCTTTGAGCATCGTCTGGTGGTCACCTTCCATTAGAGTATTATTATCTATTATCTGAATGATTTCATTCATTGTGAAGATTTTTTTCAACACATCAAACAACTTTCATTTTTCTTGCCGTTGCAAAACCAGCGTTTTGCTTGATCCAATCTTGTGATAAATATTAACCTTTTGCACACCAGTGAAATACTTTCAATACTGCTCCTGACTGATTTCAACTGCAGACTATTGTGACTGCGATTATTTTTTTACAATATCAGATTTTTTTCATAAATATTGTACATTAGAATGTCCTGAATACACTCATAACGATTCTTCTTTAGTGTATGTATTGATAAGAAATTAATCTTCTTGAATCAAAACGACAGTCTAGCAACGTTGCATGCTAGTCTTGCACAGTAGCGCAAAAGGTTAAAAACAGGAAAATCGTCCCATTCTGATACTGCAGTTTAAAAACAAAAGCGTCAACCGGTTTCTTTTGACGAACTTTTCTTTGTTGCCAGAATTGAAAACAGAACGATCCGATCCGTCTCCAAGGCAGGATAGGAAGCAAAATATTGACCTGCCACCGGGCAGCGAACCCCCGACCCCCGGATCACACCACCGGGAGAAGATTTGAACACTGGACTGCGCCCCCCGCCACTATCAGGATTTGATCATCTTCTTTTTCTTCACTTTGACGGATTTCATGGGCGCTTTCAGCTTGAATACGACCCTGAGAAAACGTTAACAATAAAATTGAAGTTAGTTCTTTGTGGTGAAGCTCAAGGACTCTTCACAATGTGAGTGGGTAGCGCAACAATACTAAGAGACTCTATCACTTTTTAAACCAATTAATGAAATCCAAGTATAGAGAAGATTTCATACCGTGCTGGTATCAAACCCAGGTCACTATCGAACCAAGGTCTATTTTTAAAGTAGAAAATTATTTTCGTTAAGTTGATGATCGCTATGGTTCCCTTTGATGAGAAAAAAAGGTAAAAAATGCACTGGTCAGAAGGAACTAATCTTTTGACCTTTCAGGGTATGCAATTCCAGGGGCATTATAACGTTTTTCCTTCCGTCTAGTCCAAGGGCTCTTCAATGGTTAGTCGCTAAATTTATGGTTCCATTTGATAAGAAAGAACACTGTTCAGATATCGTGAATACGAAAATACCCCTATAGTTACAAATTAATGTCGCGTCGCTTGAGTTAAGGGTAGACTCACTTCGATACTCTTCGTTCGCAAAAATGAATGTATGCGTGAGAAGAAATAAAAATACACACTGTTTTAACCCAGATAACGCGGTGAAATTTTTTGTTTTATTTTTTTGGAGTGATATAAATTGAGTCCTGAATCAAAATAAGTGCTGTCAACTTATCACTCGGACTCAAAACAAAGAGCTCAAGGTGTCGCCAACTAACCTCAACAAGCTGAATGAATTAGAAAAATCCACAACGTAGTACTTTTCACCAGATGGGGCTGACGTCCTTCCAGAAGGACGTCCTTCTGGAAGGACGTCAGCCCCATCTGGGTTAATATAAAACAGCAGTAACTAGATACTTACTCGCAAGTTGTACATATTGGACTTAATTTACAGTAAACTGAAACAGAGAAAAGAATACAAAACTGTAAGTTTTTTTTTAATAGTCGTCTATACCTCATCACGGATAACAATAGGTAAGTTACCAACAGAGATTCCACATTGATACACATTAGTTCCCAAAACGAGCAAAAGATAGTAATAACAATAATATATTTATTTACACTTCCCAGTCAGGTACTACGATCAGACGCGGGCGGTGCGAAGGAGCTGCAGCACCCAGCTCCTTAGCAATATCGCCTTATTTATACTGCCAGATTAGGACATATCAGTCCCATTATTCCATGTATTTTTGAAGGAATTTGTAAACGCCTAATATGTCAAAAGTTGCGTTTTAGGGAGTAGACCAATTTTCGAAAGTTTCACAAATAAATAAAAATATCTTTAGCCTCCACATGAAGATCGAATTTTTTGGTATTTTCGAGTGTGCAATTTGAAGGGGCAACATAGGTTTTTACTCTTTATTGCCACCGACTTACATGAAAAGTGTTCAATTTACAAAAATATGGAACATTATACATTTTTTTTTCTTTCGTTTATGCATTTAAGCTTTAGGGATTTGAGGGGTTAAGTGGCAGAGAATGCCTAAGGCATTAACTTCGCCCTGGATTACAAGAAAATTTATTGTTATTTTATTAAAATAATGATTTTCTATATTTTATTTTGTAAATATTGTTAAGCTTTTTTTTCTTGTAATTTACTGTTGATTGGTTTGTGTATAAATAATAAAGTGTAAAGTTTGATTTGTGTTAATCACTTTTGTGATATCACAAACACTCAAACTCGCTTTACTAAATCTACGCTGAAACCGGGACTTAACCACCGAACTCCAGATCACAAGTCGATCAAGCTACTGAGGTCGGTCTGTAAAATATAAAGTGTAAATAAATAAGGGTTGGGTGGAAGAGATTGCCATAGGCAATAACCCCGCCCTCTAGTTAGGACATATGTATATATTTTGTTTATTTTTTCTTGTTTATATTATTAATGTTGTCAATTTCTATATTTAATTTTTACCATTCATTAAGTTAGTTATCATTTGTGTTAATCACTTTCGTAATGTCACAACTACTCAAACTCGCTTTTACTAGATCTACGCTGAAACCGGGACTTGAACCACCGAACTCCAGGTTACAAGTCCGCCGCCTTATCGATCAAGCTACTGAGGTAATTTTTACCATTTATTGTCTGTATACAGGGTGGACCAAAAAAACGTTTACACCCGTTAATGGTAGATTACGGACGACATTTCCAGGCCGGATCTGCAATCCGTTTTTTCGGATTCGCCTTTATAACTGCACAAAGTGATTTTTTGCAACTTTCCAAAAAAGTCCGACTTTGGTAGTGTAGGAATCTGTTGCTTTTGATCTGTTGCGCCAAATCATCTAATCTCTTCTTTTACTCTGTCTTATTCTCTTATCCCGCTTGAGCAGGGTCGACGTTGTTCAACCTCATGGTTGAGTTTGGTTGGTATTGTCACTTTGGTCTAGCTGGTTGGTCATCTAATAATTAATTGAAATTTTTCTGACAAAAATAACAATTCAACTTTTCCTAAAAAGTACAAAAACATACTATGGAAACTTATAAAAGATTTAGATATGAAAAATAAATAAATAGGTCTCATTATTACCCTCACTCTTAAATGCAAGGTCACCACCAGGCGAGGTTAATGCTCACAGCATTTTCTACGACCTAACTCTCAGAGTCTTATTGTTATGTGGCCATAAACTCTAATTAAAGAGTAAAATTTATGCATTGGTTTTGATTTGAACCAACGAATTCCTACGCTACCTGGATTACCAGACTAGCACGTTGACCACTTGACTAAAGAGAGAATGAGCATTGCGGGCTCTTTCCCTTTCACAAATTCTCTGAGTGTTTGTCCTATAGTTAATGTCAAAATAAAAATACAATTCATCACTAAAAAAATATCACAGTTATTAAATTATACTCGAGCTTGAGACTCGAACAGCCGACCTGCAGATAACGAGTCGACCGCCTTCACGATTGAGCTACCGCGTTTGGTTAATAGGATTACCTCCACGACGAAGATGATGACGAAATAGTTCATCTCGCTCAGGTCCAGACAGGGTGGCGCCCAGATGGCGAGCGGTAAAACTCTCTGCGGATGTTTCCTCTTGTAGATGTCGCGATTGAGTTGGACGATTTTCTCGGACACGGGCATGCGCGGAAGGAACCAAATGGCCACGTAGCAGACACTGGCGTGCCCGAGGACCACCAGAGTCTTCATCTCCCGCAACTCCTGGGCCACGTACTTCCGGTGCAGCTCAGCGTCGGACACTTTGAACAGATTCTCCTGACGGTCGAACAGTTGGTAGACTTGCGTCAAGCGCAGGCGCAGACTCACGTAGCACACGCACACGAGAAGACCGATGTGCAGCTCCAGCAGCCGCGATAGGAACTCGAAGAAATCGTGAATGGCAAACACGAGCAAGTTCAGTGACATCAGGGTGAACATGAGAAGGCTGAAGAGAATCATCAAGTTCATGTAGACGTGTTGGTGCAGCTTCTGCATCCAAGGTTTTGAGTAGAAGTTGGGCAGGCAGAGGACGCCGAACATATGTAGAGGGAGGAGAAACCTGTAGCGTCTTTTCCGGGTGTACTCCATGCTATGCAAGGCGTTGCAAATACTTTATATGCTATGCAAGACGTTATTATTTGAATTTGCCTCAGTGCTGAGCACACTGCCTCGGGAAGATGTCCTTGGAGAAGTGTTTTATGTATTGTGAAAATATATGAATAGTTGTCTAGAAGAACCACCTATGTGTTTTTGGGCATTTTTGAGTAGGGTAGTTTTAGTAATACCATTAATGCAGCACCCAAATGCTCTGTTTTGACGAAAAAAGACGAATAAAAACGAGTAGGAACAACATTTTTGTATGCTGACTTCTCTAGTGATTCGAGACTTAGGTACACATAGTTTCCATTTTTTTAAATTAAAAAAAATCGAAATTTTCACATTGGTGATTCTTCCAGACTATTCATATTCATATACAATTATGAATACTCCATTTACACTGCCGGTGTACAAGACTAATTTGTTTGTTGTTGCTCAGAGTCTCTTCAACATTGAGTTAATTTACAACGAGGGTTAAATTTCAAACGAGAGTTTTACCTAGAAAGAATGTTAGAAAACAAAAATGAAGTGTGAAAAAGATACGAGATAAAGACGAATCTTGTGAAACAGAAGCTATGAAAGTTGGAAAAACTACCAAGAGGTTCAGACTAATTTGAATGCAATAATGGAGAAAGGGAAGAGTTCCACTAGTTTTTCACTTTAGTCACACACAAAATTGTTGAGGCTAAGCAACCTACAGCAAAGCCAAGACTTGGTAGATGACCATTTTTTTTAATAGCCGTGATACGGTCGTCCCTAGCCCAAGCCATTTTTGAGCTTGTTTTGAGTTTCCAGAGAATATCAAATGACCGTAAAACTAAAATGAAAACATAGCAGAAGGTAAACCACGACCAGTGGCAATAGCAAACTGATATTGAATTATCTCGATGGAATTGTAATACAAATAGGATAAGGAAAGTAAAAAACCTTGAACCTTCGAAGAAATGGATAAAAAAAAATACGGAAACCACAACTTTAACAACCACATGAAAGAGATAAGTAGCACTGTAGCATGTGATTATTGCTAGTAAATTGTTGTTTTATACAATTTTCTGTACGAGGGTCAAATAATAATTTCAGTGGTAAATAAGGGTCAAATAATACTTTTCAGTAATAAATGAGACGGCATAAATTTGTGCATCGTCAAGGCACTCAAGGCACGCTTCGAAATAGTGTCAGTCACTTGATTTCCTATCCCATGTCAGTCACTTTCCTTAGTTTTTGATGGTCTCCAGCCAATTTCAGTTGCTTCTTTCTGAACCACGTCATATTCTTAAGTGCAATCCAACACACAAACACTAATAAACAACAAAAACTTGGGTTTTTTTTTACAGGATTTTTATTGAATTCTTGGGAAAATTAAATCTGTTCTCTGTTTATAGTCCTCAAGCAAAACACTGGTCTCCTCCCTGTTTAACATCCCCAAGCCCCTTTGCCACTTATGCCTTTCAGGCAATAATTGAACTATCCTGTTGAATTGGAGCAATATATTTTATTATAAAAATACTCTTTACAAATGTAATAGAGTGCAATCATTGAATGGCTTCGCCCTCATGTCATTTTCATTGACTTTTTTAATCAGTCCACTAATTAAAATTGTATTTGTGATGTTATATTGTCGATTGTAAGTAAATAAATTACTAAAAAAAGTGGAAGATAAACCACCTGGCGAGGTTAATGCTCAATGAATTTTCTACCACCTAACCCTCAGAGTCTTTTTATTATGTGGTCACATACTCGAGAGAAAAAATCCAAGCATTGGGTGGGATCCAATCCACAGATCACGGATCCACGCGCGAGATTGTTTACATTATAAGTTTGTGTGCACTGGTAGTCAAGTGGTTAACGCGCTAGTCTGGTGATCCAGGTAGCGTAGGGATCCGTTAGTTCAAATCCCACCCAGTGCATGAATTTTTCCTCTCTAATTTGAGTTTGTGACCATGTAATAATAAGACTCTGAGGGTTATTTGGTAGAAAATAATGCTTTGAGCTTTAACCTCGCCTGGTGATACCTTCCATTAAAGAGTATTATTATTATTATAGAAAATGCTTTGAGCTTTAACCTCGCCTGGTGCTGGTTACCTTCCACTAAAGAGTATTATCTATACTTATATAAGAGAGTTTTCACTGACTGACTGACTGACTGACTCACTCACTGATTCATCACTGTTTCTCCGAACTGGTAAGTCCTAGGAAGCTGAAATTTGGTAGGTAGCTTTGTCTTATAGTCTAGATGTGCAATAAGACGGGATTTTTCGAAACACCCACTACAACACCTGCCATTGGCGAAAAAGGATTTTTTGCTTTCACGCCATGCCTCGCCCGCAAAGTGGGCGACAGCCGCTAGTTATTAATAATAATATTTTTTTATTTATTATTATTGTTTCAGTGAATTCATCTATCCCGATGAGGAGAAGGAACCTGCGCAGCTGCGACAGACAGACGGACAGTACGAGCTGTTCACGCATGTGGAGAAGACCATACGGAAGAATGTGCACAAGTTTCTGGTGAAGACCTTGGAGGACGAGATCACGCGGTGTGATAGTCAATTTGGAGCTGCGTGCTCCGTAGCCTTGTGCTATATTAACAGGTATAATAATTATAATAACACTCTTTAGTCTAAGGTAACCACCAGGCGAGGTTAATGCTTAAAGCAGTTTCTACCACCTAACTCTCAGAGTCTTATTATTATGTGGTCACAAACTCGAGCACACCGGAAGGTATCCCTTACAAACAACTGTAACCAAATTATAATTTTAGGGGCAAGGACCCTGAATGTTACAGATCTCTCTTCAAATAAATATTCATTTTAAAAAATATGTATGTATATTGTATATATATATATTTTTTGATTTCAGATTAGAAACAGAAAAAACCGTAGGAGATAAAATGAACTCTCGGATATTGATAATCACCGGCTGTGGGAATAGCGGGGACCAGTACATCTCCTGTATGAACACATTTTTCACTGCACAAAAACAGGTTAGAGAATTTCTTTCTTTTCTTTCTTTTTATTCCGTTTTTTCCCGCTTGAGCAGGATCGACGTTGTTCAACCTCATGGGTAAGGTTGGTTGGTTTTGGCACATTTTTTACGGCTGGATGCCCTTCCTAACGCCAACGATTCTATTTGACTTAATGTCCTGGATTAGGACGGGGGTTTTACCCTTCATTCGCCGGGAATCGTACCAGCTACCCACATTAACCTCACCCAGCCTGGGTAGGTTAGAGAATAAGTCATTTTAAACTAGAACACGTTTTTTTGTTGTTGTTTTTTTTCTTCACAAAAACAGGTGAAAGATAATCAAGTGATTTCCAAATAGAACACATTTTTCACTACACCAAAAAATGTAGAGTTAATCAAGTGATTTACAAACAGAACACATTTTTCACTGCACAAAAATAGGTGAAAGATAATCAAGTGATTTCCCAACTCGTTTGGTGCCAAAAAAGTGACTATATGAATTAAATCCCATTTGATTCCGATTTATGTGGCAGCACCTGCAATACATTTTCCCATCGGCCGCACCTGTTGAGTACATAAAAAGGTAGCATGATATCACTACCTTCATAGGCAAAACTTTTTGGATAGGAGCTTGTGGAACTTTAAAAAAAAACTCAACACAGTTTTTTTTTTTAATTTTTAGAAAGGGTACCCATCCTATCATTTTAAAACTGTAACACTATTATAATTGTAATAAATAAATGTAAAATTTAAAAAAAAAACTTGGTCCTTTATGCAACGGTAGTTTTTTTGGGGGGGATTGTATTAACATTGCCCTAATTGTGTTAAATGCCTTCGTAAATTCATATAAAACCCCTTCAGAAAAACATTTATTTGCAGATACATATTATTAATATTTGGAATAGTAAGTATTCAGAGATTTTTTAGTTGAGAGTGTTTTTGGTTAGAAGTGAAAGTTTTACTTACCAAATGAATTTACTTTGAATTCTTGGCAACAAAAAAAACATTGTATTTACATCATCATAGGGTGGCGTCAGAGTGACCGATGGTAGCCAGACAGTGGAGGAATGACTCAGCACTTCTACCACTGTCTTTACAAGCAGGCTAATAATTGACAAGGGCCCCCAGAACCAAACCAATGCTGGTCTACTCCCTGTTTATAGTCCCCCAGCCAGACTGCTGGTTAACCGAACACAGTGAGGGAGCGAAGCAATCTCACTAAGTGAGGTTTTAACTTGCATACTGGACGATTTGGCTTTCGTTTGTCTGTCTGTTCCGCGATAACTCTCGACCGGATTCTTCAAAATTGTTGAAGTTTTGTATACATGTTCATTGGGATCCTATAATTTTACCGATAGTTTTAAGGCCGATTTGGGCCACTCGGGGCCACATGGGGGCCGTTTTTGTAAAAAAAAAAAAAAATGATTTTTTAATTTCCTTTTTTATTTTTATTGAAACAAGCAAGGCTCTTGAAAATTTGTAGTATCGTTAAAAATATATATATTTTAATTCAGTAGTGAAATTTTGTGATCGTGAAAGCTAAGGGGACCGCACTATGGTAAAAAATCGAAAAATTGCCAAAAAAAAAAAGGCTAAAAAAGGTTGATATTTTATAATTAAAACCCATCGAGTGGGGTACGGAATGAAAGGTCTCGATGTGCTCATACTTGATATGACATTCTTAATTCGATAATAGAATCTGTGTGAGGTTTATTATTCTTATACAATTCTTTATTAGATACAAAAGGACATTATGTACTTGTACATATAAATAATAATTTTAACAGGGAAAAAATGATAAAAACAATATATACAATAAAAATGAAAAAGAATAGAAAATACATTTGAAAACATATGTCCTAACTAAAGGGCGGGGTTATTGCCTATGGCAATCTCTTACACCCAACCCTTTTACAGTTCACAGTTTACAGTTCACAGAACCACTAGTCTACTCCCTGTTTATAGTCCCCCAGCCAGACTCCAGAAACTGACGTGTGTTCCTCTTGTGTTTCCAGAATGTCACAATAGACGTGTGTAGTCTCCAGAAAGAAATAACTCTCCTCCAGCAGGCCTGTGATATTACCAGCGGCGTCTTCCTCAAGCTACCTCAACTCTCTAGTCTCCTACAGTATCTCCTGGTGAGTATATATATGTATTTAGAAACATTTGATGGGTGCTATTCCCGGGGCTAGGACTTTTCTTGTATACTGTTTTCAAGTATATTTTTCCTATGGTACAATTCAAGTATATTTTTCCTATGGTACAATATGGTACAATACACGTTAATAGAAATCACTGTGTAAGTGTGTATTGTATACAACTATTTAAATTTTTGTATAATTGATGGGTTTAATGGCAGAGATTGTCTCGGGCAATAATCACGCCCTTTGTCGATAAAGAGTTAATTACCTATTATAGAAAAAATTACCCAAAAACAAAGCTCCAGGTCCAGACCAAATCCCACCCACATTTGTCAAAAACAGTGCAAAAATATTAGCTGAACCACTAACCTTTCTGTACAACTTAGCTCTTAAAAACAAAACATTCCCCAGCAAGCTGAAAGATTCAATAATAACACCCGTTCCAAAAAAAGGTAATCTACAAATTATAAACAACTATAGACCTATAACAAAAATAAATAGCTTTGCAAAGGTATTTGAAACTATCTTATATAACGATATCTCACACCATATCTTCAATAAAATTGATAAAAATCAACATGGATTCGTCCTAAAGCGCTCTACGTTAACAAACCTAATCTCTTTCCACACACATTGCGCTGAAGCACTAAATGAGAAAACACAGATAGACGTGATATATTGCGACTTTGAAAAAATTTTCGACAGGATCCACTTTAATGTTCTTCTCAATAGTCTAATAGAATTAAATCTTGATACTAACTATATAGAGTTCATCTCTTCGTACTTGAAAAATAGAGAAACTAAAGTGCAATACAAAGAAAGCATATCCGAGCCTTTTTATCCCCCATCAGGAGTCCCCCAAGGATCAAAACTATCTAGTCTCTTCTTTATAACTATACTTCACAAAATACATAAAATCATCAAAAACTCGTTCTATGAACTATTTGCAGACGATCTCAAACTATATAAAAAAATTAAGACAATTAATGATTGCATTCTATTACAAAATGATCTTTATTTAGTTGAATCCTGGGCTAAAGAAAATCATCTAAATTTCAATGTACTGAAATGTGAGCAAATGACCATAACAAGAAAATCTACAACAAATACCATTAAATATAAATACAAAATCAATAATGAATCACTTGAAAAAGTTGAATTTAAAAAAGACCTAGGAGTAACCTTCCAAAGTAACTTGAAATTTAATGTGCATATTGACAACATAACATCACAATGTAACAAAGTATTAGGCCTTATAAAAAGAAACTGCAAAAGAATCAATGAAATTGATACCATAACACAGTTATATTTCTCACTTATAAGATCAAAACTCGAATATTGCTCAATTTTATGGGACCCTACAAACGAAACATTAAATAAGCAAATAGAAAATATACAAGCAAAGTTTGCAAGATACCTTTTCCATAAGTTCAATGGCTTTTATCCATTATACCCTGAAAACATATCCTACAAACTCTTAATTGAACAACTAAATATGGATACTTTACACAATAGAAGAACCGAACAATCACTTATTTTCCTATATAAACTAATAAACAACATGATAGATTCACCCGACCTTCTCAATCAAGTAAATTTCAAAATACCAAATTATAGAACAAGAAATATATACAATGAACCATTTAAAATCAAAAATCAATCAATTATTTCCACAATTGAAAAAGCAATGATCAATGCAAACAAATATCATCAAATAGATTTTAGTGATAATTTTCCCACCTTTAAAGAAAACATACATCAAATTATATTAAGAGACATACTTAATTAATTAATAAATAAATAAATCCAAAATCTTATATACAGAAACACAACACTACATACACACAAAATTAACAAAAATGTGACTGACCATGGAATTCCAACATTAAATATACCCATCTATGTTCATCCTTATGTATTAAATTTAGATATTTATATCCTATGTATTTCTTATATACTTCTTTCTTCATACCTTCAATATTGTACCTTTCTACTATCTTCTATCAATAAATTGTAAAATGTCTAGAAAATAAGGAGACATTGTAACAAATAAATAAATAAAAATAAATAAATAAATATTTGTTTTAATCACTTTCGTGATGTCACAACTACGCAAACTCGCTTTACTAAATCTACGCTGAACCCGGGACTTGAACCACCGACCTCCAGGTTACAAGTCCGCCGCCTTATTTTGATCAAGCTACTGAGGTCGGACAGTTGTTATTATTATACACTGATTTCCGCATGACGATCAAGTATAATTCCACTCAGCTAAATTGTGCGCTCTTAAAACAACCACTTGATACTTCCAGGTCAGGCTTTGTAGTAGAAAAGATGATTCTATATTGTAATATAATAATACTCCTTAATGAAAGTTAACCACTTGGCGAGGTTAATGCTCAAAGCTCAAAGTTAATGACGATCAAGTATAATTCCACTGAGCTAAATATTGTGCGCTCTTAACACGTTCGTTACCAAGCCAATTTTTTCAAGTTTTACGTAGGGACCGGGCGGTAAAGTCGCTGTTGCAATGTTGCATCCTGGGGACCAAAATTTTTTTTGTTGTTGCATATTTGGCATCGTATTTGTACAAGAATCGATCCTATATCTGTTCTAATACTAACAACCTACCTCAAAAAAGCCATATATGGATGTCCGGTCCCTCGTTAAAATTTTGATAACAGCCACATGTGTGTTTTCGGTCCCAGAGAAAAACACAAAAACATCCACATATGGCCGTTCGGTAACGAACGTGTTAAAACGACCACTTGATACTTCCAGGTCAGGCTTTGTAGTAAAAAAGATGATTCTATATTGTAATATAATAATACTCCTTAATGAAAGTTAACCACCTGGCGAGGTTAATGCTCAAAGCATTTTCTACCTCCTAACCCTCAGAGTCTTATTATTATGTGGTCACAAACTCAAATAAATGTGGATAAAATAATGCATTGGGTGGCATTCAAACCAACGGATCCCTACGCTACCTGGATTACCAGACACACGTTAACCCCTTGTCTACCAATGCACGGTCTTGTGTATCGTTTTGTTTTTCCTTTCAAATAAAATGATTCCTTGTTTCCGACCTCAGTAGCTTGATCGATAAGGCGGCGGACTTGTAACCTGGAGTTCGGTGGTTCGAGTCCCGGTTTCATCGTAGATTTAGTAAAGCGAGTTTGAGTAGTTGTGACATCACGAAAGTGATTAACACAATAGTCGCATTTTTCTTTCTAACTGAAAATTTTTTCCTGGTTAGGTTTTTTCCAAGTATTTCCATTTTATTCCAAGGTCATTTGTGAAAGAAAAATGCGTTTGGTTACTTTTAAAGATAAACAATGGACTTATCCTATAAAAGAACTGAAGCAAGAATTTTCTACTTCCACTTTGGTAAACTTTGGAAGTGGAAATTTTTCCTCTTCCAAAAGAAAAATGACTTGCTTCCAGTTTGGTTCATTTTATTCCCGTTTGGTTAACTTTGGTTAGAAAGAAAAATACGGCAAAATATGACAACTTTTACCTTTTTTTAAAACTTTGATTCCTTGTTCCCCAGTGGGTGTTCCTGCCGGATCCCACCGTGCGGAAGAAACTGGTGGTGCCTCCCCCAGTGAGCGTAGACTACCGCCCCTACTGCTTCTGCCACCACGAGCTCATAGATGTGGGATTCGTCTGCTCCGTGTGTCTTGCAAGTGAGTACAGTACACTACCCCTTATTTATTAATTTATTTAGAAACTCTTTATTAGTAGAACATATATACAGACAATAAATGGTAAAAATTAAATATTAAAATTGACATTTAGAAACTCTTTATTAGTAGAACATATTATACAGGGTGTCCCGTATACAGATGCAAATATTTTGAGGGTAGGTTCAGCCCACCGTGGACTATCATATGAGCGAAACTTGCAGTGGGGCATTTTGCTTCGTTAAAGAGTTATGGCCAAATCCCTGTTTTTCCCACAGGTCTAGAGGTCACTTGGATCGATGCACGTTTTTAAAGAAATGATAGCCAGTAAGTAATTTTTGACTTCATGTATGGATAGTCATGCATATTTCCCTTGAAATGCAGTTGGTTGCATGAAAAAATATTGAAAGACCAGAGAGATATTTAATCATAAGTTCAATATTTTTCTAAAATTCGATTTTTCCCTGTTTTCCCTTTCGTGAATTTAGAGTACTTCTACAATTGCAATTCTGCGTATCACTAGTTAAAAAAATACCCTATTATGTTTAGTTTTATAAAAAAGAAAGCTCATTTATATTACTTTAGAGATCATGGAACGCAGTACACACAAAGCTCAAAAAACACTTCTGAATCATGATGAAAAATTCAAAGTTGGCTGAATTTTAACAGAATTGGCGCGTAATTTGAGGTATAAATACACTGCTCTGGGATGTTTAACAGAGGGAAATTGATCATTCACAGTGGTCGGTCGGTGTGAACTTTTATGTGAATGGGGTTACGGAATCACAGGGTTATCATGAGGAAAAATGAGAGAGGCTGCAACGAAAGCAGCAACCAGTGGTGTAATTATGGAAAAAGAATACACATGGAAAAAAACTCTGCGCTACCAACAAAAATTATGATTTTATTTTTAGAAGTAAAATTAAAAATATCATTTTCTTGTTTATCACAATCATGATATCAAAAACATAACAAATAGTGCCGAAAATTAACCTTGGGTAAAACTCGAACATCCAACCTTAAGGTTACTATTATTATTAATACTTTATTTTTATTTTATAAACAATTGGACCAAGCTTTATTTACATTTTTTTTTTTACAATGAACATGGTAACAATTTGTGAAATAAATATAAACAAAGACTGATCAAGGGTGGTGATACAGTGATACACGTTTGTAGTTTATTGATAAACTTCAAACATGATACATTCTGCAACACAGGACATGAAATGAAAAGAATTAACCCAAAAGAATATGTAGCGAACCAAGGGCGAGGTTTAAAGCTTGTGGCTTTCTCTTCCACCGAATAAATTGATCGCCTTGTTATTTTAACTATTAGATTTGATTGATATAGTTGGTTTTTTTTTTTTTTTTTTTTTTTTTTTTTAATTGGGGTTTAACGTCGCTTTCAACTGCCATGGTCATATCACGACGGGGGTTTTACCCTCCATTCGCAGGAAACTCACAAACCTGCTACTCACATTGACCTCACCCAGCCTGAGTGGGGCCGGGAAAAGCCAGCGTCACGAGAATTAGAATTTGAATGGTCACCCATCCAAGTCTTAACCTCGCTGGATGTCGCTTAACTTCGGTGTTCTGAAGGGAACCGGTGCACAGAGAGGTATTTTTCAAATCTGGGGGGACAAAATTATTTTTTGGTGAAAATAGCCTCCAATAATGCTAAAAAGTTCTATAGGGGTTAAAAAAAACTTTTTAGCATTCCTCTGAGCAAATTACCCTTCTAGCAGGCTGCTACCTACTTGGGGCAGCATTGGAGCGGCCGAATATTTGCGTATTTTTATCACTATTCTTTTGTTGGTGTTGATGATGATGATGATGAAGGAAAAAAAAAAAAACTACAACAACAATTTTATACAAAACGCAAAAATGGAATTTTATTTTATGTGTAGGTACCATGGTACCATATTTTACATACAAGCTATCATTCGTCCTAGTCTTCTTCTTCTTCTGAGTGGAAATCATGGAGTGGTAAATAATCAGACGCAGACAACATCTCTATTATCTCTCTTGATAAGGGCTGAGAGTATTTGTTGCGGTGAGGTCGCATCCCTGTCATCAGAGGGTCCGAGTTGAGCAGAGATACCTTTCCCTTTGAAGCAATGTACGCTTTCTTTATTTTTGCTGCTCGTTTTGGAGTGGAAGTCAAGTCTTTGAGCAGTAAAGATACATCTCGTTTTCCTTCGGGGGAAAAAAAAAATGTAGGTGGGTTTTAATTTAAGTATAATTTCAGTCGGTAGTAGGTAGTAGGCACCAAGTATCATTATTTGGTTAAAACAAACGAAAGAAGAAGATTTTTAAACTTAAACATGGTATGCAAGCCCCTAATTACATATTTAGGTTCCTCTCAGAAATGTCAGCGAACAACTTCTTCGGCCGTCCGGGTCCTTCTGATTATAGACTTATATCTCGTCTACGACTTGCGTTTCCGTATCGGGTCTTCATATCTGATTTCAAACGTCTTATGTCTCTTTTGAATTAAGTTAATAAATTCATCTTCTAAGAATGGTCCGAGATTCAGCAAAAACTCTTCCATTTGATCAAGCTTCTCATCCATCTGACCCTTCCAGACTCAATACCTTATTGAAAGAGGTGTCTTCTACTGATGAGTTGACACTCAGATGCATCTAAGATTTAAAAAAATAATATATAACATTATACGATTACATCTAAACTGAAGAATAGTAAAACTCGAAATTTTCTGATCCAGAGGTTGCTTTAGTTTTTGGCACTTTTTAAAAAAAATCGCACCGATTCGCACCCAAACTTTTAGTTACGTTAAAACCAAGAAAATTACTCATTCAGTGATACCCATATCAAAGCCGGACAACGCCGGGAACTACTACTTTTACACCTTTGAAATTTAAATTTTGAAAAAAAATTGCCTCGAAAAAGGGCCATTATTAAATTCATCGTAGAACATCAAGTATTTGATCTATGAACTTAAACTCTTATGAAATAAGAGCATATTTACCTACTTCAACATCCTTCATCGTTATTGTGACGAAAAAAATATTTAAAGCAAAGAACCCAAGGTATCAAGATTGACGTCTCACTCCTCAACTAGGGAACTACTACAAGCAATAAACATACGGACAACTTGAGAGTGACCGTGTTTTAAAAGTATGAAAGTTAGATAATTAAACTTGCTATATTAAAATGCACTAGGGTCTTAGCTACCTGTGCATATCAGTTAAATCATCCCAGGGTCGATTTCAGAAAAAACCTTTATGTCCCCCCAGATTTGAAAAATACCTCTCTGTGCGGTGTATTCAACATGCCATCGACGCTGGCTGATATAGTTGGTAGAACTAATTGTACTCAGAAAATTTTCATTTATAACTTGCAGTTGGCACAAAAATAGTCACACAGACCGCTTCAGGCATCGAGTGTTCTTCAAAATGCAATAGCGCCCAGATTCAAAATTTGAAAGATGTGTTTCTCTCCTTCTGGTGCCGTTTGATAAGGCGTATCTCATTCGTTCCTTCACGCGTCTGAAAGAACTTTGTATTTATTGAAACAAAATAGCAAAGGGTATTTTTTTACCTAGTGATACGCAGAATTGCAATTGTAGAAGTACTCTAAATTCACGAAAGGGAAAACAGGGAAAAATCGAATTTTGGAAAAATATTGAACTTATGATTAAATATCTCTCTGGTCTTTCAATATTTTTTCATGCAACCAACTGCATTTCAAGGGAAATATGCATGACTATCCATACATGAAGTCAAAAATTACTTACTGGCTACCATTTCTTTAAAAACGTGCATCGATCTAAGTGACCTCTAGACCTGTGGGAAAAAACAGGGATTTGGCCATAACTCTTTAACGAAGCAAAATGCCCCACTGCAAGTTTCGCTCATATGATAGTCCACGATGGGCTGAACCTACCCTCAAAATATTTGCATCTGTATACGGGACACCCTGTATACAGACAATAAATGGTAAAAATTAAATACAAAAATTGACAACATTAATAATATAAACAAGAAAAAATAAACAAAATATATACTTATATTTCCTAGTAGTCACTGTGGCACAGTGAGTTAGCGCGCTAGGCATTGCACACATGGTGACCTGGGTTCGATTCCCAGCGGGGGAGGATTTTTTCTGCTCTGTACTTGGATGTTCGGGGTCCACTCATACCTCGTGAGGAAAAATGAGTAGCTGCTTTGATGTGAAGCAGCGACCAGTGGCAGAATCATAGGCAAAAAAATAATACAAGATATTGTAAATTAAAGTGGTAAAGTCCTATGATTCTGCGCTACCCACTAAAATTGTGACATAATAACACAAAGAAAAAGCATTATTATTATTCATTATATTATACATAATTATGTCCTAACTAAAGGGCGGGGTTACTGCCTATGGCAATCTCTTCCACCCAACCCTTATTTATTTACACTTTATATTTTACAGACCGACCTCAGTAGCTTGATCGACTTGTGACCTGGAGGTTGGTGGTTAAGTCCCGGTTTCAGCGTAGATTTAGTAAAGCGAGTTTGAGTTGTTGTGATATCACAAAAGTGATTAACACAAATATGATAACTTTACACTTTATTTTTTATACACAAACCAATCAACAATAAATTATTGTAATATAAAAAAGCTTTTATTTGTACAATTAAATTTACACACAACATAAATACATAGTATATTAGCATCTTGTACAAAATCAGATTAATATTATTCCTTGTTAATAATAAATTATTAACAAGGAAAAAAAATCAACAATATTTTCGAAATAAAATATAGAAAAACATTATTTAAATTAAAAAAACAACAATTTATTGTCTTGTAATCCGGGGCGAAGTTAATGCCTTAGGCATTCGCTGCCACTTAACGCCTCAAATCTCTAAAGCGTAAAGACATAAATGAAAAAAATGTATAATGTTCCATATTTTTATAAAATGAACACTTTTCTTGTAAGACAGCGGCAATAAAAAGTATGAACCTATATTGTCCCTTCAAATTGCACACTTGAAAATACCAAAAACTCTCCATGTGGAGGCTCAAGATATTTTTATAAACCTATGTTGCCCCTTCAAATTGCACACTTGAAAATACCAAAAACTGATTCCAGTATTGCTGGAATAATTGGACTGATTAGTCCTGATTGGGCAATGTATATAAGGCGATATTATTGTTATTACTATCCATAGCTCGTTCTGGTAACTAAAGTATTCAACGTGCCATCTCTGTTGATAATTTACAGTTTTGTATTATTTTCTCTGTTTCAGTTTACTGTAAATTAAGTCCAATATGTACAACTTGCGAGTAAGTATCTAGTTACTGCTGTTTTATATTAAAATAATTTGTTTTTTTTTCTTCTTCTCAGGCGTAATTTAACTTTTGCGAAGGAAGAGTGACGAATTGAGTCTACCCTTAACTCAAGCGACGCGACATTTGTAACTATAGGCTTATTTTTCTTAGATAAATTTTACTCCAGGTTCGGTATTTCCAAATATTTCCAGTTTTGCTTCCCCACTATTCGTGAAAGAAAAATGCGTTTCGGTACTGTTAAAGATAAACAATGGACTTAACCTGGCTGGGGAGCAAGAATCTTCTAAATCCATTTTGGTTAACCAAACTGGAAGAAGATTTTTCCTCTTCTAAAAGGATAATGACTTTCTTCAGGTTCGTTCATTTTATTCCAGTTGAATCCACTTTGGTTAGAAAGAAAAATACGGCTTATCTATCCATTTATCTATGTATGTTTGTAACGCGATAAGAGTCGAAATTTTAGTCCAATCCAACTGAAACTTTCAGGGTATGTTCCATTCAGGCTTCGAAAAAACACACACAGCGTTCATTTCTTACTAGCCTCGCAGTTTATTTGAGCTGCTTAGACCCAGGACATTAACTCTGACTGAATGGATGATTTCTAATTTAAAGTTTTGTTTTAAACACCCTTGTTACCATAAATTGGTTAGATTCCCACAAAGAAGAAAACTAACTATCACTCCTACCTCTATTAGATCTTTTTAGAGACCTTTAGATGTATAGAAAAGTTGTAGAAGACGTCAAACTTCAGACAAGACGTAGAAAAAGCTTTATAATGCCCCTGGAATTGCATAACCAGAAATGGTAATGAATTATGAAACAGAATTTTTTAATCCAAGTCACTATCACTTAACAGCAGACCTAAATCCTAGAATTCCTAGATATGAGCAAGCGTCGATGGCGCGTTGAATGCACCGGGTTTCGTAGGATCACCGAATTTAAACAACGGCAACGTCCAGTGAGGTGAAGACTTCGTGATGCTGGCATTCCGGCACAACTTCAGGCTGTGTAAGGTTAATGTGGGTAACAGTTTTGTAAGTTTCCCCACAAACCAATGGAGGGTAAAACCCCCGTTAAAGTTTCACACGGTAATATTGTTATTAATATGTCTTTTCAGGGTCGTATTCAAGCTGAAAGCGCCCATGAAATCCGTGAAAGTGAAGAAAAAGAAGATGATCAAATCCTGATAGTGGCGGGGGGCGCAGTCCAGTGTTCAAATCTTCTCCCGGTGGTGTGCTGCGGGGGTCGGGGGTTCGCTGCCCGGTGGCAGGTCAATATTTTGCTTCCTATCCCTGGGCGACGGATCAGATCGTTCTGTTTTCAATTCTGGCAACAAAAGAAAGTTCGTCAAAACAAACCGGTTGACGCTTTTGTTTTTAAACTGCAGTATAAGAATGGGATGATTTTCCTGTTTTTAACCTTTTGCGCTAGTGTGCAAGACTAGCATGCAACGTTGCTAGACTCTCGTTTTGATTCAACAAGATTAATTTCTTATCAATACATACACTAAAGATGAATCGTTATGAGTGTATTCAGGACATTCTAATGTACAATATTAATGAAAAAATCTGATATTGTAATAAAATAATCGCAGTCACAACAGTCTGCAATTGAAATCAGTCAGGAGCAGTATCGAAAATATTTCACTGGTGTGCAAAAGGTTGATATTTATCACAAGATTGGATCAAGCTAAACGCTGGTTTTGCAACGCCAAGAAAAACGAAAGTTGTTTGAAGTGTTGAAAAAAATCTTCACAGTGCACGAAATCATTCAGATAATAATACTTACTCTAGTGGAAGTTGACCACCAGGCGAGGTTAATGCTTAAAGCATTTTCTACCACCTAACCCTCAGAGTCTTATTATTATGTGGTCACAAACTCCAATGAATGAGGAAAAATTCATGCACTGAATGGGATTCGAACCAACAGATCCCTACGCTACCTGGATTAGCAGACTAGCGCGTTAACCACTTGACTACCAGTGCACGGATATATAGACTGGGCCAGAACAGGCTGGGAATAGTTGCGTTAACAAATCTCCAACTTCTTTACAAAGACAACACTCTGACACTTGTATGTGCCGACCCGGGTAGAGATTATCAGAACAATGCGGCGTTGCTTGGGCCGCTACAACAAGTACAAAAATTGAAATATTAAGGGGTATTTTTCTTTTGGGTATATTTTTTTTCCAGGTTCGGTATTTCCAAATATTTCCATTTTATTCCAAATATTTCCAGCTTAGCTTCCCTACCATTCGTGAAAGAAAAATGCACTTCAGTACTTTTAAAGATAAACAATGGACTTGACCTACCTATAAAAGAACTGGAAGCAAGAATTTTCTTCTTCCATTTTGGGTGTCCAAACTGGAAGAAGATTTTTCCTCTTCCAAAAGAAAAATGACTTGCTTCCAGTTTGGTTCATTTTATTCCAGTTGCATCTTGCATTCACTTTGGTTAGAAAGAAAAATACGGCTGGTGTCAACGATAATCGGTCTCGCCATGTTGCATAACCTAAAATAATCAGGGGGCACTTTGAATAAATTCTTTTCTCTAAACTCCAACATTCTCCTTCGTAAAAAGATTTAAAGAGGCTGTTAAAAAATGGAGAATGACTGATTCTAAGTGAGTTATCTGATACTATTCGGGTTTTAACGTCCTGATTTGAGTTATTCAGAACGGAGCTACTGACTGCCCTCCGTTGGGAATCGCACTAGCTACCCACATTAATTTCATCCAACCTGTGTTGGGCCGAAAACATCGTCAAACCCACGTGTTCTTTACTTGATAAGAAGGAAAAAAATTGTCACAAAATTCTGTCCCAACCCAGGATCGAACTCGGGACCTCTGGACCATTACACCACGTAGGTTAGCTCATGAAAATGATACGAGACCCTCCATGTTCAATCAATTTTGAGGGAAAGATTGCTCAAATGCAAGCTATTCCAGACCATATTACGGATCGAACCCGCGACTCTTAGGTCCTAATTATGAAACAGGATTAGATTTAATCTAAGTGATTTAGAGGGGCAATGCGGCCAGCATCCTTGACTCATTACCAGATGCTGTCCAGGCGAAGGAAAATTTTTATAAATGTTATCATCTTGTTCATTGAAAATAAATAAAAAATATGTTATATGGATTTTCAGAACACTATCAGCTGACTATAGTGCGCTGAGATTGGTTGATTTTTCCACTAGAGGGCGTGTTAAGGGATAGTTTCCACTAAGATGAAATCTAATCCCGTTTCATAATTCGGCCCCTAGTGGTTCAGAGTCATGGCCGCTAATTCTTTCAGTAAAGAGGGCCGACCCACCACTCCAGCTCCCGGTAGCAGAGTCACTAATGGAGCTATTTAATCACGAACTTAACTGTCTAGTAATTGTTACTTAATCGAAATTCAGTGAGGATATAAGGATTTGTGGGATTTTTGTTATCCACCTTCTCTTTGAAGCAAATGTTTAATTGTAATAATAATAAAATTACCTTATTTATACTGCCCGATTAGGACTACTACGTCCTATTATTCCAGAAGTAAGCCCAAGACATATTATTATGTGGTAAAAAATCCCAAATTTTTAGTTTTTTATTTAGTTTATTTATTTATTTTCTTTATAAAGAATTGGGAGGATAACTTGTCATGTCCCGGGTCCCGGCTGGGTTTCGAACCCGCGACCTCTGGAATCTCTGGATTCACAGAGTGCCGCCTTTACCACTTAGCTACCGGGACAGACTGTTACGTTAGATGAATGTCCTCAGTAGCTGGATCTGTGAGGCGGCGGGCGGACTTGAAACCTGAAGGTCGGTAGGTCGAGTCTCAAACTGGCAAAAAAAATTAATTTTTAAAACATGGATGTTTTTAAAATTTAATTTTAAAAACATGGATGTTTTATATGTAGCTCTAAAAAAGCGCTCTTGAATAGGTGCCTTTGAGTGATTGTAATATCACGATTGCGATTAAAACAAATATACCTACCTAAGAACTAAATTAAATAAATGGTTTGTAATCACCACTGGCTAACTGTCAATTAAGTTCATGATTATATAAATATCCTCCAGTAAGGACTCTGCAATTGGTAGCTTATATTCTTAATTATTATTTTTATATATCGTTGTTCTTGATACACTCACGAGCATTGAAATCCGGACAGGTATTCCCATCATTTCACTCCAAAAAACAGCTCATCGTCGCTATTAGAAACCCGTGACATGTCCCGATTTCATTGCACGTGATTGTATACATTTCCATGTTGTTTTCCGTTGTTTATAATTACGTAATATTAAGGTGCTGTATAATTTATGTATGTCCCTGTAAGTTGTGTATAATCTGTCTCCCTCTAGTTTTAATTTTCCCCTTCCTAAACTTATTTAGGGCCGACCTCATTTTGTGTTTTATAAAAATACCTACTTAACATTATTTAACTTCTAGAAAATTTGTTCACTATTCTTTAATATGTTAAAATTTCCCAGAAAATAAACCTCTATTCCTTATGGGTGGAGTGCATAGTCACTAATAGCCTGATTAAGCACGGCCATTAGCCATTTGATTGTGTATAAAATTGATTGATTTAATCAGTTCATTAGTGACTATGATCGACTTAATCAGTTCATTAGCGACTATGGTTGATTTAATCAGTTCATTAGCGACTATGATTGATTTAATCAGTTCATTAGCGACTATGGTTTATTTAATCAGTTCATTAGCGACTATGGTTGATTTAATCAGTTCATTAGTGACTATCCACTTGGGCTTAGGTAAATCAAATTTGTTTTTCTTCCCGCTGAAAATAAAACTGATTCTTTATGAAATGAATTACAATGTTGACTTTTTCACAGAAAATAAAACCAAATTTTTTATTATTGAATATTACACTGTCTTGCGTTTTTAGTTCTTTGAAAACATCTTAACACTCTCGCTGCCGTGTGTATCGCTAGCGATACACAACAGATTTTTTTTTGAAAAAAGGGCTCGGCAGCGAGAGTGTTAACAATGTATGAGTGTCACGAGAGACAAATAAATTTTTACAAGGATAGAAAAAAAAGTAGTAGATAAGATAGAACCCTTCTCACAGTGGTGGAAATGTTAAATGGAAGCCTAGATCTAATATCTACACTCCTACCATGTCCAATGATTCTATATTTAGATCTATTGTCCTATTATGAGTTGTTGAGAACAGAAACTTTACTATCTAATTGCGGAAATCCTACCAGCTACGCAACATTAACCACACCCAGCCTGGGTAGGACCGGAATTGCCATCTTTACGTGTTGTTTACTTCATAAGTAACAAATTTTTGCCAATAAATTCTACCCGAACCGAGGCTAGAACCCACTTCTCCCCTCTTCCCTTCCTTCTCCTCTCCTCCTTCTCCTCTCCTCCTTCTCCTACCCTCCTTCTCCTCCCCTCCTTCTCCTACCCTCCTTCTCCTCCCCTCTCTCCTACCCTCCTTCTCCTCCCCTCCTTCTCCTACCCTCCTTCTCCTCCCCTCCTTCTCCTCCCTCCTTCTCCTCCCCTCCTTCTCCTCCCCTCCTTCTCCTCTCCTCCTTCTCCTACCCTCCTTCTCCTCCCCTCCTTCTCCTCCCTCCTTCTCCTCCCCTCCTTCTCCTACCCTCCTTCTCCTCCCCTCCTTCTCCTCCCGTCCTTCTCCTCCCCTCCTTCTCCTACCCTCCTTCTCCTACCCTCCTTCTCCTCCCCTCCTTCTCCTACCCTCCTTCTCCTCCCCTCCTTCTCCTCCCGTCCTTCTCCTCCCTCCTTCTCCTACCCTCCTTCTCCTACCCTCCTTCTCCTACCCTCCTTCTCCTACCCTCCTTCTCCCCCCTCCTTCTCCTACCCTCCTTCTCCTCCCCTCCTTCTCCTCCCGTCCTTCTCCTCCCTCCTTCTCCTACCCTCCTTCTCCTACCCTCCTTCTCCTACCCTCCTTCTCCTACCCTCCTTCTCCTCCCTCCTTCTCCTCTCCTCCTTCTCTCCCCTCCTTCTCCTACCCTCCTTCTCCTCCCCTCCTTCTCCTACCCTCCTTCTCCTCCCCTCCTTCTCCTCTCCTCCTTCTCCTCTCCTCCTTCTCCTCTCCTCCTTCTCCTCTCCTCCTTCTCCTACCCTCCTTCTCCTCTCCTCCTTCTCCTCCCCTCCTTCTCCTCTCCTCCTTCTCCTCTCCTCCTTCTCCTCTCCTCCTTCTCCTCTCCTCCTTCTCCTAAACTTCTCCCCTACCCTCACCTTCCTCTCCATCCCTCTCTCATAATAATAAAATAAAATATTACACTCTTTATTGGAAGGTAACCACCAGGCGAGGTTAATGCTCAAAGCATTTTCTACCACCTAACCCTCAGATTCTTATTATTATGTGGTCACAAACTCAAACTTAACAGAAAAAATCTGGTGTAAACATCACACGACTTTCCTTATCATATTAGGAATGGGAACAGGACCAAAAGCCACTGGTGACTCAAAGGTAACAGTCAGCTAAAAATCAAAGCCAAATTCGTAATCAGCACCTCAAAATCATTGGATTTGATATGTCACAATCCCCATCTAGGATGAATAATAAAAAAGTTAGTCTGAGCGGGTCCCCCCCAAAATACCGGTAAATTGGGGCCGAGGTCCAAAAAGTTCAAGATATCAAAAAAATGATAAGAAGAGACCCCTATTATTTTTTTAATCTAAGAAAATGTTGTTCTGTAACTTTTTTTGTATCATTAACCAATTCATAGAAGCGGCGCTTGCGGCCAATATTTGCGGCCCTGCGGCCGCATTTTGCGGCCGATTTCAACCAAAAGTTTCGTGGTTCGTCTGGTGTATAAAATTGATTTGCATACCAAATTTCAAGTCTCTAGCTCTTACCGTTCTTGAGATATCCTGTTCACAGACAGACAGACAGACAGACGCACGGACCAATGGCTAAAAACAACTTTTTTGGTATCCTGAGGCTATGATTCGTCCAGAAATGTGAAAAACTGGGTAGGTCAAATTTTCGACGAATACAATACTTTCCTTATTATAGGATAAGGAAAGTAAAAATGCATGCACTGGGTGGGATTCGAACCAACGGATCCCTACGCTACCTGGATTACCAGACTAGCGCGTTAACCACTTGACTACCAGTGCACGGTGAATCCTCCCCCGCCCTCTCTCCTCACCTACTGTCCCCTGCTCTAGCGTCTCCCCCTCTCTCATCCATCCTTCTTATTCCCCTTCTCACCCGTTCCTATTCTAATCTTCGCGCTCTGTTGTAGGAAAAATAAACTGTGACCTGGGAAAACATTTCATTAGAGAAGCATAACCTCTTGAGACAGGCGGGGTGAGGAGGGCCAATCTCAAGCCTTTGCGACTGCCGCGGTCCTTTGTTTCTTGAATTTCTCCGAAGAGTTGCAGGAGCAAACTACTACAAAGGCTATGCCGGGGTCATTGACACACGAATTTATTTCATTCATCTTTTTCTTTTTAATTACCATCTTTAACTTTAAAAAGTCATTCGCGTGGTTTTTAAAAAAAAAAACTTTTGGGTTGTGTCAAATATGTTGAAGGTGCCAAGAGACTATCAGAATAATTCGGTGCAGCTCACGTTGTTACAACTGCTACTGTTGGGTGGAAGAGATTGCCATCGACAATAATACTGCCCTTTAGTTAGGACATAATTATGTGTTAATATATTTATCTATTTTTATTTTTTCCATTTTTTCTTTTCTTTGTAGGTAATTGTTATTTGTCCCGTACATTTATGTGTGTTGTGTAATAGAGAATTTAATAAAAATAAAAATATCTAAATATGGCCAGATAAGTACATTCCACTGTTGTACTATCATAATATATCCAAATACAGCCGCAATCGATACCCCACTCCTCCTCCCTAAGCAGCAAAGCTTACAAAGCTATTGTCTTCCATGAATTAGTAATGAGGCAGCGTATGCAGCACCAGAAGTGATTCAGCACGTGCTGATGGGCAGACTTTGCTGCTTACAATGTGCAGCATGAAGAAATATAACATGGAAGAAGTTTTGGAGACTATGCTGCTTACCATAGGGCTCAAAAAAATGAATGAATAATAATAATAATTGTAAATTTATCAGTGCAAAGCTGTATATCAGTGGACCTATTAAGCCCAAAACAATTTTTAATGCTCATAAAATATTTACTGTAGATTTACATAAAGATGTACAATTGTACATACATAAAGATTTTTTTTTACGTCGCTTTCAACTGCATGGTCATATCACGACGGGGGTTTTACCCTCCATTCGCAGGAAACTCATAAAGCAGCTACTCACATGCTTTCAACTGCATATCACGACGGGGGTTTTACCCTCCATTCGCTGAAAACTCACAAACCAGCTCTATTCGTCACATTAACCGCACCCAGCCTGAGTGGGGCCAGGAATAGCCAGCATCATGAGGGTTCGAATTTGAATGGTCGGTCACCCATGCAAGTCCTAACGTAGCTAGACGTTGCTTAACACTTAGACGACCGGCATGGTTTTTAGTGAATTCTCCCGTAGGACCGGCGATGCTTAGGCTATTCACAGGCGTAGTGCATGCGTGTACCACCGGTGGTACACCCGGTCGTCTAAGTGTTAACTTCAGTACTTAATGAGAACTGGTGCATTCAACGTGCCATCGACGCTGAAAACTATTTTTAATAAAGGCATGTGTTTTACAAGCATGACACTCTCTCAGCTCTCTCATTCCTAGAACTAGCAAGGGTGGAGACAGGATTCCATCATAAATAAAAAGAGAAAAGAAACGAGTTGGCAATCTGTTTTGTTTCTCATTTCCTAGAGAGAATGAGAGAGAGGTAGAGACAGAATAAAAGAATGTAAGAGAGAGAGACAGAATGAAAGAATGTAAGAGAGAGAGAGAGAGACAGAATAAGAGAAAGATAGAGACAGAGAATGAGAGATAATGAAGGGGAGAGAGAGAGAGAGACAGACAGAATGAGAGAGAGAGATAGAATGAGAGAACTAAAACAAAAAATGACAGCATAAAAATCCATCGGAGAAAGGGAGGAAATTAAAAGAGCTGAAGTGAAACAGGTTAGATGAAGGGGAAATGAATGAAGGGGGGGGGGTGGATGAAGGGGAAATGAATGAAGGAGGAATGAATGAAGGAGGAATGGATGAAGTAGGTATGGATGAATGAATATCGCTGGTACTACGATCAGACGCGGTGCTAAGGAGCTGCAGCACCCTCAGGCGAAAATAATAATGTCGCCTTATTTATACTGCTAGATTAGGACTTATCAGTCCCATTATTCCAGCAGTAAGCCCAAGACGTATTACTATGTGGTCACTGGTCATAATCCCGAATGGGAGGATAATTTGTCATGTCCCGGCGGGGCTTCGAACCCGCGACCTCTGGATTACCACAGCTGAGAAAAGAAATGAGAGAGGATTTCTCAAGTCCTAGCTCGTACACAAAGAATATCTAGGTACACACATTCCGAGAATAATTATTATGATTGGCAAACCAACCTCAGTAGCTTCATCGATAAGGCGGCCGACTTGTAACCTGGAGGTCGGTGGTTCAAGTCCCGGTTTCAGCGTAGATTTAGTAAAGCGAGTTAGAGTAGTTGTGACATCACGAAAGTGATTAACACAAAATGATAAATTTTCTTTCCCAGTAGAAAACTCTTATTTGAAAATTATTTACATACATTACTAAAGGCGGGATATGATATTAACGATAACTTTCACTTTTATGATAACTTTACCTTTTATGATAACTTTAACTTTTTAACTACTATGATTGGCAAGGTAAACTAACTCAAACTCGTTCGGTACTAAGGGAGCGCGTCAGCCCGACTCAATAAATTCCACTTTAGACCGGTCTATGAGGCCACACCCCAACATTATCCCAGCGCCGCGTCTGATTACGATATTAGAAAATGAAGTGCCCTATAGCAGGTTGAGTATGGGATGAAAGAGTATGCGATTAATCATTTACAGATTCGTGCGGAAAGTTTATAGTTTGTGAAGTAAGAGTGGACACAACAGAATAACTCGTTTTATTAGAATAATAATAAGAACACTCTTTAGTGGAAGTCAACCACCAGGCGAGGTTAATGCTCAAAGCGTTTTCTACCACCTATCCCTCAGAGTCTTAGATTTACTAATCCTGTTTCATAATACGGCCCTTAGTGCAGGTTCAGCTCATGCTTAGATTTACTAATCCTGTTTCATAATACGGCCCTTAGTGTAGGTTCAGCTCATGCTTAGATTTACTAATCCTGTTTCATAATACGGCCCTTAGTGTAGGTTCAGCTCATGCTTAGATTTACTAGTTCTGTTTCATAATACGGCCCTTAGTGTAGGTCCAACTCATGCTTAACGGACTATAGGAAAGCATTAGTAGTATGGAACATTCAGTGAAACAATGAGTAGTATTAACCCGTGAGTGGTGCGAAAAAAAAAGTTATAAGAGTGGTGTGGTGTAGAGAAAAAATCTAACAATTTATTTTCCCGTTTTTAGGGCTGTTTTTCGTAAAATATTTTCTTAAAACTTAAAAAATAGGCTGAATAAGTAATTAAAAAACACTTACCTTCGGTTGGTCACATGTTGTCATCATCTTTCGCTGCAGGATGGGCGCATTGGTGGCAACGGAACATCCGCTCGAATGTATATTCTCCACAGCATTCCTAAGGACCTGTGAAGTCGGACAATTTCCGGACACTAATAATTAATTCCCCGTAATTTCTTGATCGGCACATCAAAGAAAACAATATACTAGAAAGCTAGACGAAAATCTGACTTGATTCTACCAGTTTAAACCGGTTTTATGTGCCAATCCATTCGAATGTTAGATAATTTCTATACAGCACACCATTCGCGGGTTAAATGTAAACACAGGAAAACAAGCATGGAGATTTATGAGATGGACCCCGCGTATACACCTGAGGGGACTTTGGCGCAACCTGCGACCTTTTCGTACGTTTTTCTTCTATTCTCGTTTTTTTTAAATGATTTCCAATATTTTCACGTCAAAATACACCCGTTAAATTTATTGTGTACTGTCCGAATTTAATTGAGTCGCAAGGATTATTATTATGAAATGCTTTATTAGATAAAAAGACGTATATCTGTACAATACAAATAATTATTATAAAAAAAATAGAAAAATGGAAACAATATAAACAATAAAATGGAAAGAAATAGATAAATACATATGCCCTAACTAAAGGCGGGGTTATTTGTTCAAGAGAGAGAGAGGAAGAGAAGAGTTGAGAAGAACATGCAGATGAAAGTTATGTGAATAAAATATTAGAGAGATTTGTTATAGTAATGTTTTGTTTATTTTTATTGAATAAAATATACAGAGAATAATTATACAGACAATTGTACAATGTACATACTAACTGGGCACACTTCCAGTTTGTGCTACTATGGAAGATGTGTGTTACTGTTAGTAAATGTATTCAAATATACTTTAGTAATAGTAAACCCACAAAAACGAAAAAAAAAAAACCAAACAGGAAGTGGATGTATGTACGAGTATGTATGTAAAGTCGCAACAATCCTAGAGTTCTCGAGTTATATCCTACCTAGAACGTGTAGAATTCCAGTGATCCACCCTGTAAGTAAGGTATCATTCAGCACAGAGCACACAACATAAACAAGCACCAAATCCCGAGTTCTCGAGTTATAAGCTACCTAGAACGTGTAGAATTGCAGTGATCCACCCTGTAAGTAAGGTAACATTCAGCACAGGGCGGCACACAACATAAACAAGCAACAAATCCCGAATTCTCGAGTTATAAGCTACCTAGAACATATAGAATTGCAGTGATCCACCCTGTAAGTAAGGTATAATTCAGCACAGGGCGAGCACACAACATAAACTATAAACTCACAAAAATCCTCGAGTTCTCGAGTTATAAGCTACCTAGAACATATAGAATTCCAGTGATCCACCCTGTAAGTAAGGTATCATTCAGCACAGGGCGAGCATACAACATAAACTCGCAACAATCTGCAAGTTCTCGAGTTATTTTAAGCTACCTAGAACGTGTAGAATTGCAGTGATCCACCCTGTAAGTAAGGCATCATTCAGCATAGGGCGGGCATACAACATAAACTCGCAACAAATCCTCGAGTTCTCGAGTTATAAGCTACCTAGAATATGTTATATATTTATTGAGATATACAAGTTATTATAGAACGTACGGAATTGCAGATATGTTTGTAAGAATGGAACTTAATCTGCATTAATCTGCAACTCCGCACGAGCTACTAGCAAAAGTTAACTATTAACTTATAGAGGGGGGGGGGGGGTTACCTCACTCATAGAGTTAAGGGGGGGCGGGGTTACCTGTATGGAGGAGGGGGGGCGGAGGGAGAAACGTCGGAGTTGTGATTTCCCTTGAGCTTTGAGCCGAAACATTTCTATCCAAATACATATTGACTTAAATATATTAGCTGTACTAATATGAAATATATGGAGGAGGATTATGGAATAGGACTTGACGAGGGGAGGGGGGGGGGGTGGCTGGTATTACGTTCAGACGATTTGTGTTTACTTCCGATCATGGTCGAAGATATCTGCAATAAATGCAATAATAGTGGTTGAGGACTAGTCTGGTAATACAGGTAGCTCCTATCTATTCGTTCGAATCCTAGTCAATGCATGAATTGTTTTTACTTAATTTGAGTATGTGACCACATGATAATGAGACTCTCAGGGTTAGGTGGTAGAATTTTTTCAGCATTAATCTCACCTGGTGGTTACCTTCCACTAAAAAGTTTTACTATAACAAAATATCGGAAATATTGTGTTCACGTTGAAATTCCTTTTCCACCTCGCCCTCATTCCACAAAATCCCCAAATCTGTATTTCAACTGTCACACAGCGCACTCTGATTTATAAATTTTATCGAAATAACCAATCAGAGTGCTCATCTTTTTAAAATAAAATAAGGATTAAAATTTATGAAGTTTTGGTTTCGAACCCGCGTTCTCCTATTTACCAGTCGGGCTCCTGCGCTACCGGTACCGAAGCAAATGAAATATGTTACAGTAGATGAAAAACGAGTGGTTCGCGCGCATACTCCAGTAATTGTTAGCAAATAGTTTTAAGTTTACATCCCTATAAAAGTTGAAAGCGTTGAGAAGGCACAAGCTAGGAATGAACTATGTCTCCAAAATCGCCAGTTGTCCATCTAATCCTGTGTATAATCTGTTAATATCTTCCAAACCCAATGCTGCAAACTTTCTGCCCAATAAACCCAAACCTCTTTGCTTAAGGTTTAGAGAGGATACTAATTTCACGAATAAACTCTTAAACAGCGATTTCGCTCCATTTAAGAGACATATTCCACCTTGGTCCCAAGATACCCCGAAAATTGATAAATCTCTAAATGTAGGAAATAAAGAAGATGTGCCTGCTCTTGTTTTTCAACAATGTTTTCATGAATTAATTAATTCTAAGTATTCTGACTACACGATGTGCTTTACTGATGGGTCCAAAATGAACAACTCCACCAGCTGCGCCTATATAATTGATAAAGTCATTACATCTTCCTTTACTCTCAACCATATTAACTCCGTTTTTACATCTGAAATTATTGCCATTCTTTTATGCATCAAACATATCAAGTTCTTACCTAAACATAATTTTGTAATTGTTTCTGATTCCAAGAGTGCTTTGGATGCTCTCTCAAATCCAAAAAATAACAACCCTCTAATATCCTTATTATATTCTTGTTGGCGGGACCTCATTAGCTGTGGTAAGGTTATAGCCTTTCTATGGTGCCCTTCCCAATCAGGAATCCATGGTAACGAGGCAGTAGATACAGCCGCTCGTTCGCCACAAGAAAATATACCCCCTATAAAAATCTGTTCCTCTAATGACCTCAAACCATACATAGCAAAATCTATCAAGGAAAAATGGCAAATCATTTGGAATAATATTCCCAACTCCAACAAACTTAAGTCGATTAAACCCCTCATATCTCACTGGAGCTCAAGCGATAGGCAAACTAGATTTGAAGAGGTAGTGCTGTGCCGTATGAGGATAGGCCATACGCGATACACCCATAGCTTCCTATTCAAGCGCACTCCTCCACCAAACTGCCGCTGTGGCGAAATTATCTCAGTTAACCATATTCTAAACTGCCATCTCCATGTACAAATAAGAGCCTCCCTACCTGTCCTTCCAGCTCTGTCAGACTCTGTCGAGAGCGCCGATTCCCTTCTTAGTTATCTTAAAAGAATAAAACTGTACACACTTATATAATGCACCAGAAGAATCGGCGCGAACGACCTGTCTAATGACAGAGTTAAAGCGCCTAAAAGGAAAAAAAAAAAAAAAAAAAAAAGTTGAAAGCGATCGCTGCATAATGGATAATGAAATGTGTTCATGCTTGAGCGTTATTGTTTCTCGTTTACTTTGCAGGTTTGCACTTTTTGCGAGATCGTAAAGTTGTAAAGTCTTTGCAATTATTTTATCAACAAGCGAGTTTTGTAAATCTATTTCTCGTACACCATTTTTCTCTGTATAAAAAAACTAATTTGATCAAGTTTTCTTTTAAAGTAATTGAAAGGTACCTATACATGGAATAGTTTACATACAAATTGGAATTTTTAATACAAAACTTGATCAAGTATGGTGTTGAGTTGCTCACTGCTAGTGTCTAACTAACTACGGCATTTTCTGTAGCTATCTCATTTTCTCACTTTTTTGTTTATACTGATTAAAATAGAGAGGTTTGTTGATGGCATGGATATTCAGAAGTATTAGCTGCTGATGAGAGCAAATAAGCTCGAAACAGTTGTCCAGTAGGTATGTTCTGACATTCATGAACATTTAGTGCAAGTACTCACTTTTCTGTTTATACTGATATACATCTCTGAGCTCATATTTTATCTATGTGTAGTGTTATTAAAAATGAACACAGGACCAAAAGGGAAGACACTAGAAGTAGAGTAGACGACCTAAATGCTCTTTCACCCAAATCTTGGTGACTCCTTCTATCCCAACCCTTAGTAACTTATCATCATCTTGAAAAAAAAAGGTTTGTCCAAATTTCCTTGTCTTGTTTCATGTACTGGCCTGAAGTAGATTAGATGTTGTTAGAAGTAAACAGTAGGAGAAGGAGCAGTAGATTAGATGTTGTTAGAAGTAAACAGTAGGAGAAGGAACAGTAGACTAGATGTTGTTAGAAGTAAACAGTAGGAGAAGGAGCAGTAGATTAGATGTTGTTAGAAGTAAACAGTGGGAGAAGGAACAGTAGATTAGATGTTGTTGGAAGTAAAAAGTAGGAGAAGGAACAGTAGATTAGATGTTGTTGGAAGTAAACAGTAGGAGAAGGAGCAGTAGATTAGATGTTGTTAGAAGTAAACAGTGGGAGAAGGAACAGTAGATTAGATGTTGTTGGAAGTAAAAAGTAGGAGAAGGAACAGTAGATTAGATGTTGTTGGAAGTAAACAGTAGGAGAAGGAGCAGTAGATTAGATGTTGTTAGAAGTAAACAGTTGGAGAAGGAGCAGTAGATTAGATGTTGTTAGAAGTAAACAGTGGGAGAAGGAGCAGTAGATTAGATGTTGTTAGAAGTAAACAGTAGGAGTAGGAGCAGTAGATTAGATGTTGTTAGAAGTAAACAGTAGGAGGAGGAGCAGTAGATTAGATGTTGTTAGAAGTAAACAGTAGGAGAAGGAACAGTAGATTAGATGTTGTTAGAAGTAAACAGTAGGAGAAGGAACAGTAGATTAGATGTTGTTAGAAGTAAACAGTAGGAGAAGGAGCAGTAGATTAGATGTTGTTAGAAGTAAACAATAGGAGAAGGAGCAGGCAGGATGAGTGTTTATAAAATTGAAGTAAAACTCTTCAGGACAAGCTGAGGAGAGAAGAGAAGAGATAAACCTAGCTAGGTATATAAGTATATATCGATACCTTTTTGCCAAAATGTGAATTATCCAAAATTTCAATTTTCGTTTTATTTCAGATTCTTAATCAGTTTTAAAAGCTCTTTCGGATGAACTCACGGCCAAGTTTCTATCTAGTATAGTTTTAATTTTAAGTTTTCATTTTTTTGGTCAAAATTTGAGATTTATCCAGCTAAAACGTGAAAAGTTTTTGTTTTTTCTTTTACATTATACGAGAATGTGAAAAATCCGATAATATATCGATACCTTTTTGCCAAAATGTGAAATATCCAAAATTTCAATTTTCGCTTTATTTCAGTGTCGCTTTTCACAATTGAGAGGTTGAAAAAGAATTCGCCAAAAAGTGGAAAACGCCATCTTTCTTTGTCTAAGTATTAGCCTTTCTTCCTAGTTTTTCTTTTCAGATGTTCTCATTACTATTTAAACATTAAAGGGTTGTTATTAAAAAACAAAACAACAGGATTTTCAAAGTGCTATATACGTTAGTGCGGCTAAAATATCTTCCATTCGATTCAGGGTTTCAAACTATCTATGACCGGATTCAATTTCCGCCGCAATAACAAATGATGAATTTTCTGTATTCATTAATATAATAGGGCCCGTCAAAAAAGGAGCCACTCAGAATATCTAGAGAACGGATAAAAATTTAAAAAAATGCTAAAACACGTGTACCATTCTATCTATAGCAGGGGAAACCTTTTCTACTAGGTATTGGTTTTTTATCATTACCAGGGGCGGCCCCAGGGGTGTCAACTTTGGAATCTTAAAAGGAACCACCATATTTGTAAGACATTTCCAAAAAGTAGTTTACATTAAAAAATACAACTTATTTCTTATAAAAAAATTACTGAAACCTGATGTGAAATGAAATGTACGATATCTCCGACCCTGTTATGATTAAAAATCTCAAACTTGTCTTAAAATAATTTTAATGTCATCTTCTTTTCAAAAATGTATTTCAAATAGGGATATTTCATTTAAGATTCCAAAGTTGACTCCCTTGGGGCCACCCCTGGTAATGATAAAAAAAAAAATCAGAACCTAATAGATAAGGTTTCCCCTCGATATAATGGTACAGGTTTTTTTTTTTTGCATTAAAAAAAAAAAAAAAATAATCCGTTCTCTAGATATTTCGAGAGGCTCCTTTTTTCTGGCGGATCCTGTATGAAAAAGTAATAATCCCTAAAAAAATACCCCTTCACAATATAAAAATTACCCGCCCAGTCATCAGCCCAAAAATATTCTGAAATAATGTTTGGGCTCCGCTTCATGTTTACTATCCTCTCATGTACTATCGTTTATTATCTACTCGACTTACACTTAGAGCTATCTTATAGAGATAAGTTAGTAGTAATCAAGTAGTTAGTATTTTCACACGTTTTTGTATGTTTTCAAAAGGAAATAATATAGAGACATTTAGGATAAAATATTTGAAGTTTGTATTAGAAATACCCCCAGAAAATAAGCACAAATTAGCCATGTAAAAAAAACATTACGTTTCGAAGGTGGTGGTTCTACCGTTTCCCCAGCACCACCAAATTGAAATGGGCGTAGCGCCCTTATCGTTGAAGCACAAAATTCGGGGTTTGAAGCACAAATTAGTACAAAATAAGCACAAATTAGCCATGTAAAAAAAACATTACATTTTAAAGGTGGTGGTGCTGGCGAAATAGACCCCCCAGGCACCTTCTGACAAGAAAGGTGTCTTCTTTAAATGCATACACACACAATCACACCAGTGCATTATCGCCCTACGATGTACGTAAAAGTATTTTAGTCTGTTCGTACAGGTATGTCTATCTAAATGTCTGCCTGTATGTCTGTACGTATACGTACAGGTATGTGTCTGTTCTAGGCGCGGCCGGTGGGGAAATGTTTTGGGGGTACTGCATACCGGACTAAAAAAATTATAATAGTTATGCATTAATTTTTCTAGAAATGTGTGATAATTTTTATTGTGTATTGTGTACGACTTGAGAAAATCCTCTCTTTTTTATTTTTCGTCTGGGGGTGCTGGAGCTCCGCAGCTCCTTAGCACCAGCCGCGCCTGGTCTGTTCATATGTCTGAACCTAAGTATGTTTGTATGTCTGTCTGTTTGTCTATGTGTATGTCTAATCAGTGATAAATATGCTTCACTTTACAATTAAAATAACACCTCATAAGGTTATATCCATCAAATAATTATGTCTGCCTGTATGTCCGTCTTTTGTTTATCCGTAGGTCTGTCTGTCTGTTTATATGTTTTTTTGTACTTAATGATGTATGTGCTTGACTAAGAATAAAAGGGCGACTCATAAATTTATATACATCAAAGAACTATGTCTGTCGGTCTGCTTTTATGTATGATTTTACTCATTGATCAATTTTATTTTTCATTATAATTAAAATTGCACCTCAATCGTCAATATCTGTAAAGTTCTCTGGAAAATATAAAATTTCTATTAATATTTTTACATCAATTAGTGGGTTTTTTAGAATTATGGGGCTGAAGTGCCCATTTTGGGGCTATATAAGTACTCAAAGGCACATCTGCCACCAAAGACGAGAAAAACAAGATCAAATTCATACATCAAAATTGGCCCAGTGGTTTAGGCTGTAGCCCGGTCAAGATCGAATAAGAACATCAAGCAGCAGAAAGTGAAAAATGGTTTTTTTCACCATTGATTATCAACGGTTTAAGTCAAGCGTTTTTGATGATTCTCTTATTAATCTTCATTATTCGAAAGCTTGCTTCTTTTCAGTAAATAATTCATCCTTTGTAGTGTTTTAGTTTTCATTCATCCTTTGTAGTTAGTTATTCCGATACAGAGGAGTGAAATTGGCACTTTGTGCTGTGACGTATAATATCTCTTGGTGCCCTCTTCTTAATTTTTGACTTGGCGTTGCGGAACGCCATCGCGTTCTTTAATAATAATCATTATTACAGTTACTATACGCACAAATTATGCACTATTTATTCTTCTTATATGTCGCTTTTCACAAATTTATTGTATTCCATATGGCACTTTTCACATTTTACGTAAACCACTTTTACTTAAAACCCAAAAAATCGGGCGTTTTTCACATTCTGGTTTAGCAGGCAGAGTTTTAGGAGTGGATTTTTCACATTTTGGCTAAACCAACTTTACTTAAAACCCGAAAAATCGGGCGTTTTTCACATTCTGGTTAGTAGGCTGAAGAACAAGAGTGGACAATTCACTTTTTGGCTAATACCTAAACAAAGAAAGATGGAGTTTTTCACTTTTTGGCGAATTCTTTTTCAACCTCTCAATTGTGAAAAGCGACACTATCTCAATAACTAAAGGCATTTCGCAGTTAAAATTATCAGGAATATTTAAAGCAAACAGTTTCAAGTATTATTTCCAAATTTGGTATAAATCGTACGTAGGACAACTGAGTAATGAAACTTTTTTTGAAAAAAACAACTTTTTATTTTTTCAAACCTCTCTCCTGAAAAATTTGATTTTGGCGCAATTCACATTTTGGCAAAAAGGTATCGATATGGAATATACTTGAACACGGAAGATGTTTGTTATGTGAGAATAAAGAGGAGGAGGTAGGAGAGAGAGAGAGAGAGAGAGAGAGAAAGAGAGAGAGAGAGAGACAGAGAGGCTAAGATAGAGATGGAGTGAAAGATAAAAAAGAAACAAAGTAGGAGAAGGAGCAGTAGATTAGATGTTGTTGGAAGTAAAAAGTAGGAGAAGGAACAGTAGATTAGATGTTGTTGGAAGTAAACAGTAGGAGAAGGAGCAGTAGATTAGATGTTGTTAGAAGTAAACAGTGGGAGAAGGAACAGTAGATTAGATGTTGTTGGAAGTAAAAAGTAGGAGAAGGAACAGTAGATTAGATGTTGTTGGAAGTAAACAGTAGGAGAAGGAGCAGTAGATTAGATGTTGTTAGAAGTAAACAGTTGGAGAAGGAGCAGTAGATTAGATGTTGTTAGAAGTAAACAGTGGGAGAAGGAGCAGTAGATTAGATGTTGTTAGAAGTAAACAGTAGGAGTAGGAGCAGTAGATTAGATGTTGTTAGAAGTAAACAGTAGGAGGAGGAGCAGTAGATTAGATGTTGTTAGAAGTAAACAGTAGGAGAAGGAACAGTAGATTAGATGTTGTTAGAAGTAAACAGTAGGAGAAGGAACAGTAGATTAGATGTTGTTAGAAGTAAACAGTAGGAGAAGGAGCAGTAGATTAGATGTTGTTAGAAGTAAACAATAGGAGAAGGAGCAGGCAGGATGAGTGTTTATAAAATTGAAGTAAAACTCTTCAGGACAAGCTGAGGAGAGAAGAGAAGAGATAAACCTAGCTAGGTATATAAG
>CM044958.1:48986608-49031472 GCA_024516035.1 Bactericera cockerelli | reverse complement strand
AACATAAAGAAAAAACATTATTATTATAAAGTGCAAATGTCGCCTCAAAAATCAAAACCATACGCGAAAAAGTCAAACAGCCTACATAGTTATATCTGAAAGAACCACCATGTCCCAACACAACACTCGCTGTGTCTCGTCCCTTGCATATTGATGTTGAAGTGGGAACATGGGTCCCTTCTTTTTTTTTGGAAATGGAGGGGGAGAGAGAAAGGGGAGGAGTGTTGTTTCAGAGGAGGATTGAGAGGGAGAAGAGAGATAGAAGAGGGAAGGGGATCAGAAGAGAGTTATTCTAGGGAGGAATAATAATGAGAGAGGAAGAAGAGAGGGGAAGAGAGCTGTTTCTAGAGGAGGAATAAGAAAGAGAGGGGAAGAGGAAATGACAAGACAAGGAGAGAGGAGAGAGAGAGAGATTTGTTTCTAGGGGAAGATTGAGAGGGAGAAGAGAGATAGAGGGAGGAAAAGGATAAGAAGAGAAGGAGGGGAAGAGAGTTACTCTAGTGGATGAATAAGAAAGAGAGGGGAAGGGGACTAGACAAGACAAGGAGAAAGAGGAGAGGGAGAGATTTGTTTCTAGGGGAGGATTGAAAGGGAGGAAGGGGATAAGGAGGGAGAACAAGGAAGGGAGGGAAAGGAAAGTGAGCTATTTCAGGGGAGGAATAAGAGGGAGAGTAGAGATAGGTTGGAGGTATGAGGGGGAGGTGGGGAAGAGAGGGGGCAAGTCCCTTGAGAGGGGAGCAAAAGAGGAATCAGGGACACGTTGCCCCGACAGCATGTAGCATGATGTTGCTGGCAGTGGTGCCCTTTCGGTTCTGGATGAAAACGCAGAAAGCTTTTCCTTCATGGGGCTGATGTGACCAAATTCTGCAGGTCCCTGCTTTTAACCAGACCATCTACAAAATGTCTCCTAGATGTGTGCAAAATTTCATCAAAATCGGTTTAACAGACCGACAGACGGACATAAAACCAAATTTGCTCAGGAGGTTATGAAACGTCCAGAAATATGAAAAAAATTGAAATCGGAGCAAAAATATATTTTTTCTTACAAAAACGAACACAATTCTTCCGATTTCTAATATTAGAAATTTCTCGGAAGTAAAAATGAAAGTAGACTACTGGATTATGTTGAGTAACTACTTCTCTTAGGTTCAAGGCCCTAATGGTTTTACCTATTCTCCATTGTGAGACGGCACTGCTGCGAAGATTGCATGTGTGGCAGCTTATACATCTACTCCATAATATAATCTGATAATAGAAGACAGCAAGTAGACGGCCACAAAGGAACATCCTACTCCCTGGACCCTCGACCCCAGATATAGGCGATTTTCGGGACTCTTACATGTAATAATATATTTAGATTATTTTGCGTGTTTATTTATATATTTACAATTTGAGATAATAAGATACAGAGTACATAGTCAATCGTCACTACCATAAAAAAGGTCAAGTAAAAGTAATACTACAAAAAAAAAAAAAATATTATTAATAGAAATAATAAATACAGTGCAAAATATTATAGCAGTTCCTGATTTTGTGTTTGTGTCCATTCTATATTTTCTATATCTTTGTAGGTGTATGGTGCTATTGTTTGCAAGTGTGTCGTGATTTGATTCTCTAGAGTGTCTTGATTGAGTGATTTTAAGTGTTCAGGTAATTTGTTGTATAGATTTATTCCGTAATGTTGGGCCGATTGTTGTCTATGTTGTGTTGGTTTGGCTGTTTTGGATGTGATGTGCATGCCTTGTGTTGTAATTGTGTTTTTGTGCTTACATTATAAGAATCTCATATTTACTGTACACATATATTCTTAGACAGCAATATCCTTTATCTAGGCCAGTGATCTTGCCAGTGACACATGTAAATCTAGTCTAGCACAACCTCTGGTTTCTTTATTCTAATTGACAGATTGATGGCAGATGGTATTTACTATAGGTACACATGTTTTCTCAGACAGCAACGTCCTTTATCAAGCCCAGTAGTGATGATGCACAGCACATGTAATTCTAGTTAATATGGCACAACTTGTGGTTTGTTTTTTCTAATTGGCAGATGGTGTACTTCACCACTTGTCCACGTGACGTTAACAGCGTGCTCTGTATGTATATTTCATGGCGTTACATGCAATGTAGTTTTACATTGAATGGAGTAACGTTCCACTGAAATGAGTCCCCGATGATTTACACGAGAACGGGTAGAATCTCGGGTAACGTGTGCTCCCATTTTGAGAATGGAAAATGGTGTGTACAGGGTACCCGGTGGGCGGAGAACAGTTCTGTTTTAGAGACACCCTGTTTTTTCCGATAAATTTCTAATATTTGAAATCGGAAGTATTGTGTTCGTTTTTTTTTTTTTTGGTCGAACGTCGGTTTCTACTACATCATCATATTACGACGGGGCTGTTATCCTCCATTCGCTGGAAACTCACAAACCTGCACCCACATTAACCTCACTCACTATTCCTGGACTCACACAGGCTGGGTGAGGTTAATCTGGGTCGCTGGTTTGGAAGTGCCCGGTAAAAGGATGGTAGAATCCGTGTCTTGAAATGACTTTGGTTGTTGAAAGGGTCGTTAAACCCTTGACATACATGATTGTATTGTACATAGGACTCGTAATTTTTATGACTGCCTACAATTCTACTGATTATGCAATGTGGACTACTACAGGACATAAAACCAACAACATGAGATGATAACTTGTCATGACTGTCATGTCCTGGCTGATGGGTTCTGAACCTGTGGAGCTGTGCATTACCAGACAGACACCTTGACCACTGAGTTACCGGGACAGACATATTCTTCGAAGGGAACATTCGCCCGTTTCGATGGCATCAAGGTGGCAGCCCTACCATTCTTTAAATTTAAATTTGTTTGTTTTTTGTAACAGAAATATGCTTAACCCGTAAGTTTGTGTAAAAAAAAAGATCGGGCATCGGTGGGCTAATAACCTGTCATGTCTTGAGCTATAATATTATCAACGAAACCTCAACAATAGAAGAAAACCGCACTGATTTAATTGACTTGTCCTAAATCACCAAAGAGTATAAATTCCGGGGAGAAATCAAGGCAATGGCCCAGAATCGTGTCCGCTGGTGTTCCTTTGTTGAGGCGCTACGTCCCACTCGGGATCACAGGACATAAGTCAATAATTTAATTTTTAATAAGACTTTTTATGAATGCCTACAATTCTATTGATTATGCAATGTGGACTACTACACAAAATCTAAAATATTTGCAGTTTCTTTTTGCCACCGTTTATTCTGTTTCCTTTGCTCATTTCTGTCAGATTCTCTTTCCTTCCTTTTTACCTCTGAAATTATCTTTTATTCGCGCTATCTTAAATTTCTCTCTTCATCTCTATTTCATTCTGACACCGACCTAAGTAGCTAGTTCGATAAGGCGGCGTACTTGTAACCTGTTGGTTCTAGTCCCGGGTTCAGCAAAGGTTTAGTAAAGCAATAATAGTAGTTGTAATATCACGAAAGTGATTATCATAGATGAAATAGATTATCGTTCTGACAATGTTTCGTTTTTATTTCGTCTCTTCTTTTTTTCCTTGCTCTCTCTCTCTCTTTCTCTCTGTTCTTCGATCTTTCTCTTCTATTTTTGCTCTCTCTCTATTTTTTTTTCTTTCTGGCATTCTCCTACGCTTCCATTCCCTCTTCATCTTGTTCTCTCTATCTCTCAAAACGTCCATTTAAATGCTGTGCAAATATGGTAGCTAATATTTATGCAGTCTCCGGACGTTTGCAAATAGTGAACCCCTACATGCGATATCGTATTGACAAGCTATCTCGAACCAGCTTTGCATATGAGATAAATGACGGGTGTGAGTGAGAGAGAGAGTGAGTGAGTGAGAGAGAGAGAGAGAGAGAGAGAGAGAGAGAGAGAGAGAGAGAGAGAGAGAGAGAGAAAATAAAGAGTGAGGGAGAGAGAGAGAGAGAGAGATACTGAAATAAATGGATGGAGAGTAGAAAGAAATAGTTATTTAGTAAGAGGGAGGGAGAGAGAAAAACAGAGGTTTGGTAAGAGAGAAAGAGAAAAAACCAGAGGCTTAAGAGAAAGAGAGAGAGAGAAATACAAAATTTCCGTGAGAGAGAGAGAGAGAAACAAGGGTTTAGTGAGAGTGAGAGAGAGAGAGAGAGAGAGAGAGAGAGAATCTAAGGTTTAGTAGGAGAGAAAGAGAAACACAGAAATTCAGTAAGAGGGAAAGAGAGAGAGAGAGAGAGAGAGAGAGAGAGAGAGAGACAGAAACAGAGGTTTAGTAAGAGAGAGAGAGAAGGAGGGTCAATGTATTAAGTATGGGTTTCCTGGTAAAAAGAGGGAGGAGGAGGATGAAGCGGGTGGGGGGGGGGGGGATAGTCTCGGATGAGATATTCACTCAATATTCTCTGTCACGTCTGGGAACTTTTTAGAGGGACATGCAATTTCCATCCTGACGTACACACATGGATTCATTAAAAATCTGTCCCGGTAGCTCAGTGGTAAAGGTGGCACTCTGTGAATCCAGAGATTCCAGAGGTCGTGGGTTCGAAACCCAGCCGGGACTTGACAAGTTATCCTCCCATTTGAGATTTTTACCATCTTAATATATAAATGTCAAAGTCACTGACTGACTGATCATCGCTCTACAGCCCAAACCATAAGTCCTAGGAAGCTGAAATTTGGTAGGTAGCTTTGTCTTATAGTCTAGATGTGCAATAAGACGGGATTTTTCGAAATTCCCACTACAACACCTGCCATTGGCGAACAAGGATTTTTTGCTTTCACAGCCATGCCTCGGCCAGCAAAGCGGGCGACAGCCTGCTTGTATAATAATATGTCTTAGGCTTACTGCTGGAATAATGGGACTTTAATAGTCCTAATCGGGCAGTGTAAATAAGGCGATATTATAATTATATTAAAAATACACACAGGATTATATATCCTAGAAGAGTGGCTATTTGGATATAAAGGCTCGTGTTGCATGCCACCGAAAAGAGGCATAGAAGGACCAGGTTTTATGGCATAGATTGAGAATTTATTCAGGCGAACCCTTTCGGCACATATTTTTCCCAACTCCATGGGCAGTGACATTCTATTCAACCTCAGTGGTATGATCAACAGGGGGGCGCACTTGTAACCTGAAGGTCGGTGGTCCAAGTCCCAATTTCAGTAAAAATTTAGGGTGTCTAAACCAACTACAGTCAAAGCTGGATACAAGAGAAATCTGGATTCAAAAGAACGATTTCCAGGTCAAATTTACCTCTGTATAAGGTAAAATAGCCTCTTTCTATGAGAAACCTTGATATAAGAGAAAAAAATTCTGGTTCTCTTACATGCACGTCCGTCTGTCTAATATCAGGAGGGTTAATTTTTCTGCCAAAGTTGCTTCTAGTGGTCGTCAAAATTTCTAATAAAATAATAATATCATTTCTAAGCTCATTATTCTAGCAGTAAACCCAAGACGTATTATTATGAGGTAAAAATCCGAAATTAATAGTGAGGATAACTTGTCATCTCCCAGCTGATGGGTTTCGAACCTGTGGACCTCTGGATTACCAGACCTACTACTGAGCTGCCTGGACAGACCAAGAAATCTTCAAAGGAAACGTTCGCCAGTGTAGATGGCACGTTAAACACACGAGTTACAGATCAACGAAGTTAAGCAACATTCAACGAAATCGAGACTTCGTGGGTGACGAGATGACTTACTCACATTAATTCTTGAACGCTCGTGTTTCTAGCTACTCTCAATCCGTCCAAGGCTGGGTGAGGTTAATTTGAGTGGCTAGTTTGTGTGTTTGCAAAGAAAGCAATATGTTCTATTTATACAATAAACTAGCGGGCTGAGGCATGGCCGTGAAAGCAAAAAATCCTTTTTCGCCAATGGCAGGTGTTGTAGTGGGAATTTCGAAAAATCCCGTCTTATTGCACATCTAGACTATAAGACAAAGCTACCTACCAAATTTCAGCTTCCTAGGACTTACGGTTTGGGCTGTAGAGCGATGATCAGTCAGTGAGTGGTCAGTCAGTCAGTGACTTTGACATTTATATATTAAGATTAGGTGTTGACCCAGCACCTAATTGGGAAGTATTGTGTTACTTCTCGCCCATCAGAGGGGAGCCATACTACGGGATGGGCAGGCTACAACACAGACTAGAAGCGTACACAGTAGCTCCTGTTTCATGGCTATGAAATAAAAATGGCTGTGAAACACTCATCCACAAAGAAAAAAATACCTAATACTGTAATGTTGTGACCTGTCATTAAATTCAGGTGGATGCATGGAAACACCACTAGCTTTTGAAGTTCTGACGTAGGCACACCTACAATACCTACATACAACTTTTCAAAAGATTATACTGTTGTATGCTGTAGGTACAAAAGTCCATTTCATATTTCTCGAATACATCACCAAAGCAAAGAGCATTAAATATGCATCGCTCAAGTTATGCGTCGCACTTTGCCCGGGTTTCAAATTGCGTTGAGATAGCGCGGAAACTTTTTACGACACTTTTCTTGACAGAGAAAAAGCTGAAACAGCGAGTGCGGTGTCATTTAATTATCTTTTCCCAAGAGGATGCCGTCTATTAGAGACCTTTGTCTGCGTCTCTTCTGTTTTGATGCTGTTGATTTTCTTTTGGTTTTAAGAGCCCAATTTTTTATTTAATTTTTTTTACGAGGGGAATTTTTTTCCAAGGAAACAATTGATAAGAATTACAATAAACTAGCGGGCTGTCGCCCGCTTTGCGGACCTATTATGTGGTAAAAATCCCAAATGGGAGGATAACTTGTCATATCCCGGCTGGGTTTCCAACCCGCGACCTCTTGAATCTCTGGATTCACAGAGTGCTGCCTTTACCACTGAGCTACCGGGGCAGACCTTGATAACCACAATCTTTAAAGTTCGCCCCTTTTTTTGCACCACTAAAAGTATTCACCCTTAAAATCAGCGAAAATTGAATGAAATAATAAATATTAAGCTCTTTACAAAACTGTTTTGGAAACATGAATATTCTACATAGAGTGTTCTTTTTTTTTTCAACATTTTTAGTTTTTATTATTGCATTTTTTGTTGATTCTGGAAGTTGCAAGACAAATATTTACAATTTTCCCCCGTAATATTATTTTGTTATTGTTTACTCAGTGCGTGTCTATGTATAGTATGTCATTTTTATTTATTCTTTTACTGTTCTGGATGGAGGCTCAACTTGGTTTAATCTGTCTTTCACCCATAGATTCTATGATATTATGTGGTAAAAAGTTCAAGAAACATTGATGAGAATTCCTAGTTACATTTTTGCTAAATTTAAACGATAATTATTGTCACCTATTTATTTATTTTGAAATAAATGTCTCTTTTTGAAATTTGTAGCTATGGAATAACAACTACTACTGTCTATAGTTAATAAAATAAAAAAAAACTCTGCTTAAAAATTTCCAAGTTTTTTACATGAAAATCCACGATAACTGTAAGTAGTTAAAAAGGAATTTTAAATAGATTACTTTACAATTTCCATATTTTATCATTTTCTAGTTTCACTCGAGAAAGATAAAAAGCTTGAACCATGATATTTTAACTTTTCAGAGTTGTAAAATACATTGTTAGTATATTTTTTTACAGTGTTCTTCATCCTCTCTCTAAATCCATTCAGAGTATAAAAAGAACTACTTGAAAAAAACTTGCGAAAACTTTTGTTAGTGTTATTTATTTTCCTGAGTTTGAGCTCCTAGCTGTTGTGCAAATTTAATGACTCCCGTTTTTAATTGTTTTCCCTGTATTCTTTTTCTGCCCTTCCAACTTTATCTCTCTCTCTCTCTTTATCTCTTTCTTTTTCTTTCTCTTTCTCTTTCTACTTCTCTTTCTCTGTTATCCTAGTTCAAGATCATTTTAGTTCGAGGTTGGTTCGTTTCAAGATAATTCTAGTCTGAGGTCATTATATTTCAAGGTCATTCTAGTTCTTAGACAGTTCTTTTCAAAGTTAATTTTAGTTCTAGATCGTTCTATTATAAGGTATCGATCTCAATAGCTTGACTGCTTGATCGATAAGGCGGCAGATTTGTGATTAACACAGAACTTTCTTTTTCTGTATCTCTCTTCCTCTCTTATTCTCTCTTTCTCTCTCACTGTACCTCTCTACATCTCCTATTTCTCAATCTATACCTCTCCTTTTCCTTTCTGTTTATCTCTCTCTAATTTTATATTCATTCTATTTGCATTTACTGGAGAAAGAGTGTCAAAATCTCCCGATAAATCACCCCAGAAACTTGTTGTATCTCATATTCTTTTCTCTCGGGAACCGAAGAGACTCCGTGGAGGAGGAGTTGGGAGAGGGAGATAATGGAGAGGGGAGAGGATGAGAATTGAGGAGGTGGTGGAAGAGTTGGAGAGAAAGTATGGGGAGAAAAGAATCCAGTGAGTAAGTGGAGCAAGATGATGTAGAGGACGAGGAATAGGTACATAGAGGAGGAGTTGGAGATGAGATAATGCAGTGGAGAGGGAATAGATACATAGAGGAGGAGTTGGAAGAGGGAGATAATAGAGAGGAGAGAGGATGAGAATTGAGGAGGTGGTGGAAGAGTTGGAGAGAAAGTATGGAGAGAGAAGGATCAGTGGAGTACGTTGTGCAAGATGATGTAGAGGAGAGGGAATAGGTACATGAGAGGAGAGTTGGGAATGGAGATAATGGAGAGGAGAGGGATGAGAATTAGGAGTGGTGGAAGATTGGGGAGAAGGATCCATGAGTGGTGCAAGGGAAATGTCCGAAAACACCGAATCAGGAGACTGAGGTCTAAGGGTCGAGTTGTGAAACAGTATTAAATAACTAGGATTTGTTAATCTTAACCACTATAACACAAAGAAACACATTTTCAAAATAAATTACTCTTTTGAATTATAAGATTAATCTAATTGTTTAATAATAAATAAACACCATGTTCAATAAATAGATTAATGAAATCTATTTATTTATTTATAAACTCTTTATTAGTAGGAAGAACATATACAGGGTGAGCATAAAGTCTCACCCCACCCCCCGTATCTCGAGAATGGCTGAAAATACAAGAAAACGCAAAAACCCGTAATCCTTAATTTTTGGGGGGATTAATTTTCATCCAAAATTTTTTTGCCTACACGGCCCCAGTCAGGCTGGGCATGGACCAACTTTAAAATCTTAAATAGAATGGTATGTCTTGTGGCATATTGTTTTAAAGGTCTCATAGAGAAAAGTTCATTACAATAAATTTCAGTGAGCTACGACTTACCGTTCTTGAGATACAGGGTCGAACGTCCTGCGTAATATCCATTTATTTTGACCTATAACTCGTTAACCGTAAATTATAGAAAAATGAAATTTGTTGATAATAACTCCTTATGACAAGCCCTGTCGAAAAAAGTATAACTCGACATACTCTGTTGATATTAGTTTCTGGTCGGTTTCGTCAGCCAGCCGGATGAACAGTCCGAAAATTTTTAACGAAAAAACAAATCAAGTTTTAACTTGTTCGAAAGTTCTTGCCATTAGGAGTTATTATCAACAAATTTCATTTTTCTGGAATTTACGGTCAACGAGTTATAGGTCAAAATAAATGATTATTACGCAGGACGTCCGACCCTGTATCTCGAGAACAGTAAGTCGTAGCTCACTGAAATTTATTGTAATGAAATTCTTTCTATGAGACCTTTAAAACAATATGTCACAAGACATACTATTCTATTTAAGATTTTAAAGTTGGTCCATGCTCAGCCTGACTGGGGCCGTGTAGGCAAATTTTTTTTGTCTGAAAATTAATCCCCCTAAAAATTAAGGAATACGGGTTTTTGCGTTTTCTTGTATTTTTAGCCATTCTCGAGATACGGGGGGTGGGGTGAGACTTTATGCTCACCCTGTATATACAGACAAATAATGGTAAATATAAAAATAGACAATATTAATAATATAAACAAGGAAAAAAAAAAAAAACAAAACAAAATATATACATATGTCCTAACTAAAGGGCGGGGTTATTGCCTATGGCAATCTCTTCCACCCAACAGTAGAATATATTTAAATGGTCATTTCCCGTAAGCAAGAAAACGTCATAACTCTGGCCTCGTTTATCCGAGGCTCAACATATTATACTCAAAAGATCCGCCTCGACGACCGGCATCTTTTGGTACCACTTCCACCCCCCTATCTCAATTCTACCCCCCCCTAGGGTGGTTTATGTACATTATCAAAGAACTCGTTATAAGTCGGGCCTCGTTTATGCGAGACTCAACATATGATACTCAAAAGATGTGTTTCGATGAGTTCTATCTTTTGCCCCCATGTCCAGGGTTCGATTCCCATTCAGAGCGCAGTATGTCGTAATCAATATCATACGTGTGTAATGTTCATTCTTCGTCGAATTGAAACAACAACAGCAAAGTTAAAGTTAGAGTAAATTCAATGATCTTGATGGGAATCGAACCGAGGACAGAACCTTCAGAGTCCAGACTTGAGTGCAGCGTAACCAAGGTCACAGACTGCGATGCTTCGATTCCAGTATGCTAATGAGGTGAGAGACGTTGATGCCGGTGAACCGAGACGTTCGAGTTCATTCACACTGTGCAACCAGACTTGGAGCTTGGACGCTCATTAGTATTCATACTGGGTGGATGATTTATACTGGGTGTAGGTTATTATTTTTATTTAGTTAATTATATTAGTCCAGACTTGAGTGCAGCGTAACCAAGGTCACAGACTGCGATGCTTCGATTCCAGTATGCTAATGAGGTGAGAGACGTTGATGCCGGTGAACCGAGACGTTCGAGTTCATTCACACTGTGCAACCAGACTTGGAGCTTGGACGCTCATTAGTATTCATACTGGGTGGATGTTTTATACTGGGTGTAGGTTATTATTTTTATTTAGTTAATTATATTAGCTTCCCTCAATTCTTCTTCTATAGAAAGAATTTCATTGTTATGAGCAAGTATATTTCCAGCGGCTTGTGATCTTTTCAAAAGTAAAAGCCTCTGAATCAATTCATTAGGATTGTCGAAATATACATATTCCTTATCTTGATTACTCTCTACCATCATTCCTTTTCCATATTGCATTACTTTTGTTGTTATAGGATCCAGCTGTGTATTCTCTATAATGTTTTTATAGTTACGTTCATCCAATGTGGTAATATTTTCCTGATTTGGTTGTTTGAGAAACAAAAGTTCCATAAGTCCATGGGTGACTGGATATACTTTACCATCGATAGTAAAGTGTTCGCTGGGTATTTTGGAAAAATGAATTTCTTTCTTTCCAAGGTAATATTTTCCTTGCTTTGATTTTATACCAGTTGCTTTGTCAATTTCAATCGAATCATTTGATTGTATCCGTTGTAAAAACCGATCAATTAAGGAGGTTTTTTTAGGTTCAATCTCTTCTTTCCACTCACTCGATGTTGCTTCAAATGGTGGTAGTAGTGATGATGACAGTTCTCTTCTACGTTCCAATAATTTTCCCCTTTGTAAAGCATCAGCTGATGGTTGTGGTGAGTTTGGCATGGAAATACTGAAACGTTTTTCTCTGAATGGAGACGACGACGAGTAGCCTGGACTAGGAAAGACCGTTTGATTGTATTGTTTCTGCAATAAATTTCTATCATATTCAATGGGACTACTTGGATAATTTGTTTCGGGCGTTTGAACAGTTGAATCAAAGTTCCAGCTTTCTAGTGGACTTGCATATTCTGTTTCAGGTGTTCCAGCAGCAGATCTTCCAGACGGACTCTCAAATTTTTTCAAAAGGGAAGGTAAACGTCTCAGGGAAGCTGTTGTTGGTTCTCGTTTGATGGAAACCGACTGTGATGCTGATTGTTTTTCTTTCAGTTTCCTCAAGAAATCAACTTTTTTATCTTTAAGTTGAACAAGTTTTGTTAATGGTTCAACCACTGGCTTCAAAAAGTCACTAATATTGCCTGTTTTTTCATCTTGTCCAATTTTTAGGGATAACGTTTTCTCTCGTATGTCTTTCTGCGCGTCACTAATTTTTTTCGCTAAAATTTTAGCCTCACTTAGTTCTTTCGAAAGACTCATGTCTAATTGTAACCTCAATTGTTAAGCACCAGGGTTTATATATCTACGAAATATTTATCCAAACCACAACGATAGCGTCCGGTATCTGATTCTTTGTCCAACACAAGGAAACCATGTTTTTCTTTCCAACAATACTGACATAGCTCTTTAAACTTTTCGAAAGGTAAATCAGAAACGTGATCGAAATAAATATGTTTCAAGTTTAGTGGATCTTGTTGAAAGATACATAGGAAGTTTGCATTATCCCGAATTAATTGTTTACCGATAGCTGAGTAGGTTTGTGCCAAGAGAATGGTATCTACTAAAAAATGTCGACCTTGAGAAAAATATTGTTTAATATTATTTTGCTTTTCAAACGCAATGTCATCCATTACAAAAACACTATTTTTCTTTGTTTCACATGGTGGAATCACTTCTTCATTGTTTGTAAACACTTTGTATTCAACTTCTTTGATTCCTTTAAGCACATTCTCCAGAAATCTGTACTTAGGTTGTTGAAATGATTTCGAGTAAATGTAAACATTTTCAAACCGTAATCCGTGTGGATGTAACAGAAGAGCCAGCAAGAGATTTGTTTTGCCAGATCCGCTTGGACCGACTATTAAAGCTCGAACACTGTTTGGAAAAAAATCTCCATGTCTTTTTAATTTTGAATGTACATTCATATCGCTCACAAAATCAAAGTTTTCAACATTCAATTTTTGTTTACAATTTACAGTTTTCATTTTCTATATATATATAAAGCCTTGTTTTCACAGTAATCACTTTATTATTAATGGTACGCAGACGAGGAAAAGGTCTTTTAAATACTGTCATTGATAAATTACCTTTCGAAGTTCACATCCCATCCTACAGATTCTGTGGACCAGGAACAAAATTAGACCAACGAAAAGATCAAGAAGGAATCAATCCATTGGATTCAGCCTGCAAAGAACACGATCTCAAGTACGCCAACAGAATCGCTGATCGCACACAAGCCGATCGGGAATTGGAAAATAAGGCCTGGCAAAGAGTATTGTCCAAAGATTCAAACCTATCGGAAAAAGCTGCTGCCTGGTTTGTCACTAACGCTATGAAGGTAAAAAGAAAAATAGGCGCAGGTCTCCGACGCAAAAAGAAGAAGACATCAATTACTTTTCGGAAACTATCTAAAGCTGCTACAGAGGGAATGAAGTCTGCTGGTAAAAATGATAACTTAAAAGTGATTAGTAAACATGCTTTGATGGCTGCACGCAAAGCTAAACGGGGAAATAGAATAAACAAGAAAATACCGAGAATTCTCAGAATACCCAGGACAATGTCAGGTGGATTTTTACCAGCTGCTATTCCCATACTTGCCGGTTTAAGTGCTATTGGATCGATTGTCGGTGGCGTAAGTGGTATTGCAAAAGCAATCGCAGATTTTAAGACCGCTAGTTCTTCGGGTGCTGTCACTCCTATTAAGAGTGGACAAGGATTATACATAAAACCCTACTCAAACTATTTTAACGTTTTGTCAAAAAACTAAATGATTTGCCTCGAAGAGCATTGACAAACAGTGATATTCTGAAAAAGGTTCGTGAAATCAATGTTCCACATTTTCGAGGCATATACAGTTTGGATCTTTTACCACCGAAACCAAGAAAAAATGAAGTGATGGTTGTTAATCTCGACAGATCAACAGGACCTGGGACTCATTGGATAGCTATGCTGAAGAAAAATAAGCATGCGTTTTATTATGATAGTTTTGGCAACTTGCGTCCGCCTGTAGAAATAAGAACTTATCTTGCAGGTTATGAAATTTTCTATAATTATGAGCGACATCAACAATACAGAACAGTCAATTGTGGACACTTGTGTTTAAAGTTTATTGTACAAAAAACTATTGAACTGTTTAATAAATAAATAAAAAATTAAAAAATGTCCAGCAGAATTTTTCATATAACTTCTAGACAATCTGAAATTGTGTGTTTCAATATTTCCTCCTTTAAAAGTTACATCAGACGCTGTGATTGGTTTAACACAATTCCAAACTTACAATAGTATTCCAAACATTGATCAGACAAATAATGTTTTCAGATATCAGGATGATGATAAAAAGTGGACTGACATTGTAATAGACAAAGGAACATATGAATTACTTGATATTGAAAATTATTTAAAATCCCAGTTGGGTGAAAATGCATTAGCTATTAAACCCAATGTAAACACTTTGAAATGTACTTTTTGGTGCAAGTATAATGTTGATTTCAAGGAGTCCTCACTGGCTGATATGCTTGGTCTACCAAAAGAAAATTACGCAGCCCATACTATGTTGACTTCAACAAAAAACTTGGAAATTTCCAAAATAAATTCTATACAAATTGATGTAAATATAGTTTCTGGTTCCTATCAAGACGGTGTGCCCAGTAATTGTTTGTACAAATGTTTCCTAAATGTACCACCAGGTTTCCGGATCACAGAAGTTCCCAATAATGTTATATATTTACCCCTCAATACGGATGAAATCGACAGATTAATTGTGAAGCTTGTTGATGAAAGACATAATTTAATAGACTTTCAAGGTGAAGAAATATCGTTAGAATTACATTTGAAAATATGATTGTAATAAAACGGACGAAAAGCAATAAAAAGAAGACACCATCTCTACTTAAGATCATTCCATTAAGTGACATACAAGTGAAAAGTAAGAAGAAAAAGAATAAAAGAAAATTAAAAAAACTAACAAAAAAAAGTGTGAAAATATTAAAAAGTTTAGGCTATAGTGTAAAACAAAAATGAACATGGAAGATAGTATTTTGAATGTGAACAATCGTGTAACTTATGATGAAAATATAATTCGTTATGAAACACATTCATACGGTCCATATACCAGTGTCAGTTTGGATGCCACGGATAATATAATTATCAGTATTAACCAAGAGAGTTCATACCTACTTGTAAGTGAATCGGGAATCTACATTGAAGGAAAAATTGTGAAAGAAGATGGCAGCAACCTAGATGCTAATAAGAACATAAAGTTTGTAAACAATGGACTATGCTTCCTATTTGATGAGATTCGCTTGGAAATGAATAGTGTTGAAATAGATTGTATTAAAAATGTTGGCATAACATCTACGCTCAAAGCATATCCATCATACTCAACTGATGAAATGAAAAAGTATGAGACAGCTGGACAGTCAGTTGAGATTACATCAAGCTATACATTTAGCGGTTATATAAAACTCAAATATCTATTGGGTTTCGCTGAAAATTATGATAAAATTCTCCTAAACCAACGTCTTGATTTGATTTTAATGAGATCTAAGAGCTCCAAGGATGCTCTTATTTCTACAGGTACAACTGCTGTAACTGATGCAAAAGTTCAACTAACGAAAGTAGTATGGAAGGTGCCACATGTTCAAGTCAGTGATCCCATTCGTTTAGAGCTACTCTCACAATATAAAAGAAATGTTCCGATTGATATGAGTTTTAGAAAATGGAATTTAAATTACTATCCAAATTTACCGGCAAGTAAAGAGATTAACTGGACTTTGAAGACAACTACGGCCCAAGAAAAAGCTAGATTTATAGTTTTAGGCTTCCAAACAGATCGGGACAACAGCTTGACAAAGGATCCATCAGAATTTGACAGTGTGAAACTTAAGAATTTAAAAGTCTATCTCAACTCACTGTGTTTCCCCTATGAGTCTCTGAATATTGACTTTGAACAAAAAAAGTACATTCCTCTCTATTTAATGTATTGTGCTTTCCAAGAGAGTTACTATGGAAAAGTTAGTGAACCCTATCTGAGCTATAAAGATTTTCTAACAAAGGCTCCTATTGTAGTACTTGACTGTTCAAAACAGTCTGAGTTGTGGAAACATAGCTCTACAGTAGACATTCGGATTGAATATGAACTAGCTGAGAATGCTCCAAGTAAAACAACTTTATATGCATTAATAATTCATGATTCAATTATAAGACTCTACCCACTAACCAACACAATCCAGAAAATAATGTAGACGCGGATATGTGAATGCAAATCAGACAATGAGAAATGCTAATGTAGAGAACAACTTGTTTATTGCCTCATTAAAATATATTCGATTTCCTGACTGCTTTGGAATTATGCAAATCAGATTCTGAGAAATGCAAATGTGGAGAACAACTTATTTATTGCCTCATTAAAATATATTCGATTTCCTGACTGCTTTGGAATTATGCAAATCAGATACTGAGAAATGCTAATGTGGAGAACAACTTATTTATTGCCTCATTAAAATATATTCGATTTCCTGACTGCTTTGGAATCACTGCTTATGTGCAACCATCGAACCAAACAGGCGAGTAAATGAACTCGAAGGTTAATGAGCATCATTAGCATACTGGAATCCGAGCTTCATATGAGGAAATACTATTACAACAGATGGCTACACTCCAAGATTTTTAGTTTAAATAGTTGGACTTGTACATGATCATATTCATTCCAACACAAGAGACGCAGTGAACATTATCACTTTTCTTTAAGTTGGTGAAGTGTTAAACTCTAATTTTTAACCTAACCTTATATAAATATAGATACATTTTCTTTTTTATATTGTGAATAATTATTTTGTGAACATTATTGTATTATTTTTTAAGTTATAATTATTTCTTTTAACATTGTTTTTATATATATATATATACAATTAATTTTCTACAACATTATAATCATTTACCCTGCTGTTTTTTAAAAAATAATGAGTGCCACCATAACACTTAAAATTTTAAAAAACCATAGACTATTAGAATTATTAGTAAGAAAAGTTTTTAACATTGCTTCGAAAGACATAGTGAAGCCGGAGTCAAATATATTAGTGTTTAAAACCGCTTATAAAATTGGAAAAGGTAAAATTCTTGAAAAATTGGAACTGGCTGCTGGAGATTTTGAAATTGTCAAAGTGACGTGGACTCAATTGGATGAATGTGAAGAACAAGAACTAACTAGACTAATCAACAATAGGAAGTGATTGTTGTATCGTGTCCACCATTCAATATCTTCAGCACGCACTCAAATATTCTTTATTTAATGGTATGTTATAGATTTTTTTTTTTTAAATGTATATACAATCTTTATATTCATTATCATTAAACAGTATAAGTCATCAACTCTTTCAACAACATGAAGACCTTTTTTATTTAATCTTTGAGGATGTGCATGAAAAACATGCAGATCGACATTTTTACTCTGTAATAGATACATTTATGACCGAAAAAGGTTATAAAAATAAGATTACAGAAACAATTAAACAATTTCAAGTACCTCTAAATATACAAGAAGATATTTTTAAATTTTTTTATAATGATATAGTAAATATTGAGCGTTATGTGCTGGAATTTGTTCTAGAATATAGTCCAAAATGTGTTCAAGGTGAGCCTTGTCAACATATGAGAATATATTCTTTTGCAGAATCTCTTATACCTCATATTAGTGAAAATATAACAATGTTTAATTGTGTTACAACACATGCACAGTATTTTCCAAAAGATTGTGATGATATCATGTGTGATATAATGGAGGAACTTGAAAGAGACGAAATTGAATTAGCCAACATGTATTGAAAGAGTTGAAAAATTTACATACTGTTTCTTTATCTATTGATTTTTTCTTTTTTTTTTGTTTCTTTTTATCAATATCCACTCAATTCATCAATTATTTTTACAAATGGATTCCTTGAGAAACATCATTCTATGTGAAATTTGTTTTATATATTTAAAAAATAATATTGAATTAATCATAGAAATAATTGATAGGGAATTACGTTTTTATGAAAATTTGAAATATAAAACTAAGACAACAGAAAAAAAAGATGCTTTGTTTTTAAAAATTGTGCAGAATATTCTTGAATTTGATATACCAAAAACATTAATTCATGAAATACAAAATAAATTAATGGATATTATAATAATAATTACACTTGAAGGGCATGGAATAGTATATTGTAACAATATATTGTAACAATTTAGTTTTTCTTCCTCAACTTTTCTTTTGAAATCAGTTTCATGAGTTGACAGCAATGAAGTTAACATATTTGTTACTTCAGTTTTCAATTTTTTCTCCTTTTCACTCACAATCTCCTTGAAATCGGACTCGTGATTTTTTTTGTAATTGCGAAAAGTTGTTGCGTAGAGAGCTTTATTGTCCAAAGTATTGAGATCTCTTCTCAAAGAAGCAGTCACAAGCAGATTTTGTTTATAGTGTTGATCTACTGTTTTTTTTATTTCTATAAGAGGTGAGAACTTGTTATCCAACTCATGTATCCTGCTGGAAAAATCTTCTTTCACTTTGTTCACGTCCTCATTCATCTTTTGTTCTTTTTCTCCAGCCTCAACAATGTAATCATCGAACGCTTTTTTTAGTACAAATTTAGAATTATAAATCTCATTGTCCTGTTTTCTGTTTTGTTTCAATTCGTCCACAGACAACTTTATATCGCTCACACTTTTATCATTGTTTGCTTTGTATTCTGCAAAAGATTTTTGTTCCAAAAAAGTGTTATTAGCCACACGTGTGGGTACAAAATTATTCTTACTGATGTGGCTGGATAAATTATCAAACGTTTTTCTTTCTACAAAATAGGATACTAACTTCTGAACATGAGACTGGCGAGGAAATTCTCTCATAAATTTCTTCACTTCTTTTTCAGTTTGACTTTCAATTTCATTTTTGTTCCTCTCTTCAGGTTGTTCTTGTTTGTGATGTCTTTTCAGAGCTCGTCTTATGACGTGGTGAAGCTCACTCTCACCAAAATAGTTTATGGAATGGTTCTTCATAACTAACTGTTTGTTTCTGCACATAGACACTATTTATATCCTCTTCTAGTAGGAACTTTGTAGGGAACACTTCTTTTAACGTTACAACTACTATTACTTGTTGGTTGAGGCTGCTGCTCCACGTTTGGCATTTCAAACAAAAACTCTTCCAGAACATTACCTTCATTTTCTACTACGGGTACAAAATTATAGGTCGCTTCAGTGACGGTATTACTATCATTACTTGAGATGGTGGGTTTCTTCTTTTGTTTACTGATATATGGCTTCTGGAAGAGTGGACGAATGTCAATGCCATGATGTGTAAGCCAATACATTAAATGAATAGGTATTTCTTGTTTTTGACATTGACAACCTTCAATTTTGCACACCATTTTATTTTTTTTAAGAAAAAATATTCACAACAGAGAAAAAAAAAAAAAAAACGCGAACAAAGTTACGCGAACTGTACAAGAGGTCAGTAACTTTACAACTGAGTTCCACAGGTTTCATTATAAATACTAATCACCAAACGGACTACTCCTCATTAACTCCAACATGCTTCAACAAAATGCTACCCAGCTACTACTGGAAGCTCGCGAGTATGCAATGTATCTCATAAGAATGTGTTTGCTTTTCCAAAACTATTCTCTTCTCGATCAATTTGATGTACATGGATGGGACTCGAAAGCGAGACAATTGAATTTAACCTATGATGATTGTCTTGAAATTCAAACATCCAATGTATTTAATTGTTCACATTTTTTAATTGGTAATAATTATTCCGTAAATTTCCTGACTGCTTTGGAATCATTATGTGCAACCATCGAACCAAACCCGACAAGAATGTGGTTCCCTCCAATTGTAATCACCTGCAGCATAATAATGAGTGTCGTTGTTATCCTTCTCCTCATTAAATCCAAGCTCCAAAAATAGTCTGGTTGCACAATGTGAATGAACTCCAGACTGTGAAGAATGAAATTCACCCAGTATAAATCATCCACCCAGTATGAATACTAATGAGCGTCCAAGCTCCAAGTCTGGTTGCACAGTGTGAATGAACTCGAACGTCTCGGTTCACCGGCATCAACGTCTCTCACCTCATTAGCATACTGGAATCGAAGCATCGCAGTCTGTGACCTTGGTTACGCTGCACTCAAGTCTGGACTCTGAAGGTTCTGTCCTCGGTTCGATTCCCATCAAGATCATTGAATTTACTCTAACTTTAACTTTGCTGTTGTTGTTTCAATTCGACGAAGAATGAACATTACACACGTATGATATTGATTACGACATACTGCGCTCTGAATGGGAATCGAACCCTGGACATGGGGGCAAAAGATAGAACTCATCGAAACACATCTTTTGAGTATCATATGTTGAGTCTCGCATAAACGAGGCCCGACTTATAACGAGTTCTTTGATAATGTACATAAACCACCCTAGGGGGGGGTAGAATTGAGATAGGGGGGTGGAAGTGGTACCAAAAGATGCCGGTCGTCGAGGCGGATCTTTTGAGTATAATATGTTGAGCCTCGGATAAACGAGGCCAGAGTTATGACGTTTTCTTGCTTACGGGAAATGACCATTTAAATATATTCTACTCCCAACCCTTTTATTCGAGTCTGAAACGCTCAAGTTTGGCTGCAAATCTTCGTCAGATTCACGAAAAAAAAAGGCAACGAAAGATACATGAGAATTAGAAAAATAAACATGAAATAATTAAGAAAATTTAAAAGGCCGAAAATGGATGTTGGAAGAAGATTTGGATATCCGCAAGATTCTGTTTCAGGAATACATGAGCATAATATGAGCGAAAGAAAAAAACGTCCAGAAAAAAATTGAAATCGGAACGAAAAATATTTTTTTTTACAAAAACACAATACTTCCGGGATTTCTAATATTAGAAATGGATCGGAAGTAATATTAGAAAACAATATTCTCGGCATATTAAAGAATGAACATTATTTTAAGTCATGTTCTTTCATTTTTGGTTAAAGAATTGTAAGATGATCAAATAGCTGGAATAAGCATTTTAAATGTAAATATCCAACTCTTCTCTAAACAAATGGAAACAAATAGCGAAGGAGTATGTTAACCTTTGCTCTTTATTTGTTTGCCTCTGCTTTTGCGAAATGTTCTATAAAAAAATTCTGGTTGTATGTTCCATGTTAGTAAAAGTTTTTATGTATGTTGCATTTTTGTGGTGAAGCACAAGACCTCTTCGCAATTTTTGTGGGTAGAGCAGCATTACTAAGAGGCTCCTTCACTTTTCGAATTGTATTAGATTCATTTCTTTTTACTCTGGTAATGCCGCCACTGGTCGTTACTCATACAAGTAACTACTCATTTTTCCTCACGTGGTATGTGTGGACCCCGAACATCCAAGCACAGAGCAGAAAAATTTCTGCCCCGCTGGGTATCGAACCCAGGTCACCATGCGCACTAACTCAATTGTGAACGGTGACAGTAAAAGTTGTTATCATATTTGTGCTGATCACAATCGTGATATCACAACTACTCAAACTCGCTTTTACTTAGTGTGGGACTCTTCCTACATCTACATCTCCCTCTTTCATACTAGGTACTCAGTTAAAGATACTTCTTCTCTTCTCTTTCTCCTCCCGCTCTATTGCTTCTCTCCATTAGACTCGTTTCAATTCTCTCCCTCTCTCTTTCTTCCCCTTGCTTTCTAACTTAAGAAGCACCCTTCAAGACCTTTAGCTGCACACTCAAGATATGGATTTATCATACAAACAAAAGAAAAGAGAGTAAAAAAAATATATACACGCAAAGAGTAAGTGAAAGAAGTTTACAATGAGATAATGAAAGATATTCGACTGTCGAACGGAGTGAAAGTGAGAGAGTGGTATTAGAGAGTGGGGGAAAAAAAAGGAAGAGTGTATTGGAGATGAAGGAGAGAAGGAGAGAAAGGGGATAAAGAGGAGGACAGAGGGTAAGGCGATTAGGAGGGAGTGGAAGAGAAAAAGTTTAGGAGGAGACGTAGAAAGAAGGTAGAAAGGAAGGAGCTGTAGGAGGGTGTTGAAGTGGAGGGGGAAGGGGAGGATGTTTAGGAGGAGAAGTAGGAGGGGAGAAGGAGATGGAGGAGGAGGAGATGTAGGAGGGTGTTGAAGTGGAGGGGGAAGGGAAGGATGTTTAGGAGGAGAAGTAAGAGGGTGTTGAAGTGAAGGGGGAAGGGGAGGATGTTTAGGAGGAGATGTAGGAGGGGAGAAGGTGATGGAGGAGGAGATTTTCTAGAAAGAACACAAACAAATTTGTTCGAGTTTTTTTTTTCCTCCTCTAGCCTGTCCAGAATATTCAATGAAGGCAATTTGGTTTTTCTACCCTTCCATTTATTTTACTATCAGATATCTATCTGTATTCACTATTTTTTTTATCTCTCATCCATTCTATCCTCCCTCCCTTTTTCTCTCTCTCTCTTTTAATTCCCCATTTCTGTCCTTCTTTCTCTGTTTTACCTTTTTTTTTCTCTCTCTCTATTTTTTCCCCATTATTCACTCTCTGTTTCACGTTTTCTTTTTTTTTCTCTCTATCTTTCTCTCTCTCTCTTTCTCTCTCCTTCTCTTTCTCTCTATCTCTTTCTCTGTCTCTCTCCCCTCTTTCTCTCTTCTCTTTATCTCTTTCTCCTCTCCTTCTCTTTTTCTCGTTCTCTCTCTCCCTCCCTCCCTCTCCTTTTCTTTCTTTCTCTCTCTCTCTTCTTTCTCTCTCTCCTATCTCTCTCTCTTCTCTCCTCTTTCTCTCTCTGCCTCTCCTTCTCTTTCTCTCTCTGCCTCTCTTTCTCTTTCTCTCTCTCTCCTATCGCTCTCTCTGTCTCTTCTCTCTCTCTCCTCTTTATCTCTTGCTCTCTCATTTTCTTTCTCCATCCCTCCCTACTCATTCCATCCCTATTTATCTATTCTAGTCCTGTGCTCTTCATTCCAAATAAAACAGGTATGTGTATGTATGTATGTACGAATTTCTTTGTGGTGAAGCACAAGGCCTCTTCACAATTTTTGTGGGTAGCGCAGCATTACTAAGAGCCTCCTTTACATTTCGAATTATTCTATTACATTAATTTCTTTTTACTCTGGTAATGCCGCCACTGGTCGTTACTCATACAAGTAACTACTCATTTTTCCTCGCGAGGTATGAGTGGACCCCGAACATCCAAGTACAGAACAGAAAAAATCCTCCCCCGCTGGGAATCGAACCCAGGTCACCATGTGTGCAATGCCTAGCGCGCTAACTCGCTCTGCCACAGTGACTACTGTAAATAAAACAGGTAATTCTACGCCAGTGTGGTGTGGAGAGAATGCTTACCTTGCACGTTCTGTTTCAAATGCTTTAGAAAACTGGAATATTTTAGAAAATAAACAATGGCCAATTGGTTACAAATCAACAAAATCTTCACCAACCTTCTAACATAAACTTGTACACTTGCAGTGTTAGGCCCGAATTATGAAACAGGATTAGATTAACTAATCCTACGCTATGCCTCAACACGCCCCCTTTTGGGAATTTCAACCAATCACAGCGCATTTATATCAGCTGTTAAGTGATAGTGGATTGGATTAACAAATCCTAGATACCATGTTTCAAACTTTTGTAAAAGTGTACTTTTACCTCTCCCAGGCTGGCAGTCTTAATAGATCTTAGTAGGTAATGGTAATTTAATATCATTTAACAGTAAGCCCAAGCCAGTCTGTTAACAATTCACTATCTCCTTCCCATAATAGACTCATCTCCCTCTCTCTCTCTCCCTCTCTCCCTCCATATCCTTCACTCTCCCTCCCTTCTTCTGTCTCTCTCTCTCTCTCTCTCTTAAGTTAGCATTAGCTAAGGGGATGTAATTTTTATAATTATAAAAAATAAAATATAAACATCTAATTTTTTTCAAATTAAAAAAATCAAATCTCTCTCTCCCTCCTTCTCTATCTCTCTTTTCCCCAGCCTCCTTCTTTCTCTCCCTCTCTAATCTCTCTTGCTCTCCCTTCCTCCTTCTCTCTCTCTCCCTCCTTTTCTATCTCTCATTTCCCCAGCCTCCTTCTTTCTCTCCCTCTCTAATCTCTCTTGCTCTCCCTTCCTCCTTCTCTCTCTCTCTCCCTCTATCTATCCCTTCCATTTACAGACTCCCTCAGAAAGCCTAAAATTCTATTTCCATTTCTCTCTCTCCCCTCTCCCCCTCCCAGAAACACCTTGTATGCCTCAAAATCCATTTCTATTAAATCCACATCCTTGTCTCCGCGCCATTGACAGGTACTCACATCAGGGCTACATACATTATTTCTTCCATAGAGTGTAACAAAAAGCCAGCCTAGCTAGCCTCGATGGCTAACATTCTCAAATTTTTTGTTATAAGGTTCATATTAGAAATCCAAATTGTTAGGTGTTGTAATATTATGTATGTATGTATGTACGAATTTCTTTGTGTTGAAGCACAAGGCCTCTTCACAATTTTTGTGGGTAGCGCAGCATTACTAAGAGCCTCCTTTACATTTCGAATTATTCTATTACATTAATTTCTTTTTACTCTGGTAATGCCGCCACTTGTCGTTACTCATACAAGTAACTACTCATTTTTCCTCACGAGGTATGAGTGGACCCCGAACATCCAAGTACAGAGCAGAAAAAATCCTCCCCCGCTGGGAATCGAACCCAGGTCACCATGTGTGCAATGCCTAGCGCGCTAACTCGCTCTGCCACAGTGACTACCACATTTCTCATAGACCAGATATGACAATGTGTCTATTATAGGCGAAACTTAAGTCGGTGAGTGAAAATTTAATTTAAAAGAATCCTAAAAGTTAATTTAATTTAAAAGTTTTATATAATATTACAACATTCTCGAATTTTTTGCAAGTTGCTGGCCCAGGGAGGCGGGCGGGTATGAGCTGAACTTCGTGACTCAGTGGTTAAGAGCATTGGTTGCTGACCCGGAGGTTGCGGGTTCGAATTCGAAATTCAAGATCCCTCTTGATATATTATGTGTGTTGTAGTTTCTTTTATTGAGATATATATTATTTATCTATATAAGTTAAAGGTGTCGCGGTTGCGATTGCCTTTTTAAAAAGTTTATTTTTTATTTCACCAAAAAATTTATAAGTTCAAAATAGGCTTAAATCAAAGAAAATAAAAAGAATGTCTTATAATAAAAATGGATACAGCAAATTGGTATTCAAAATGCTTAGAATTCAATGATAAATCGTTTATTAAAATAATAAGTTTAAAAATAAGAACTTTAAAAGGAAAAGTTGGACTTAGCCAAATTAATAATAAAAAGATCGATAAAAATGAAATCGAAAGATCGAGAGACACAGACCCTGTCCGATACAGGTGATAATCTTGACTGACTACGTGCTGATCGAGAGTGGCTCAGCGGATGCAAGATATGAGATGGGGGCTGCTGAATCAGCAAGACAGCGGTACATAACTTATACAGGGTGTTTCAGAAAAGTGTGCATTAATTTTAACCACGTATTTTATATACCATTTTAGGGTGGGTCAACTCTATAACAAAATGGGCGAAAGGGCCAAAAAAGTATGGCCTATTTTCTTTCAGTTAACCCCCCTGTGGCCGTCCCTGAAAGTGCAATGACCTCAATTCTCACATCAAAATAACGGCGTCATCTTGTATTGGGAGTCAATTTTTTTCCGCGTTTCAATAACTCTAACAGGTAAGGCGTAATTCAAAATCTTAAGATTTTTTTAAAGAACCTTTAGAGATGTGTATCTCCCTTATGAAGCACTTTCGCCCATTTTGTTATAGAGTTGACCCCCCCTAAAATGGTACATAAAATACGTGGTTAAAATTAATGCACACTTTTCTGAAACACCCTGTATACAGGGTGATTCAGAAAAGTACCGTCAAACGTTAACCACATATTCTATGGGCTAGTTAAGGAGGGGTCAACTCTATAAAAGAAAGTGCGCAAATGCCTCCTAACGGAGGTACACGCCCCTTAAGGTGTTTTTAAACAATCGAAATTTTCATTTTACGGCTTACTTATTTGAGATATCGCAATTGGAATGGTGTTAAATTTTGAATAATTTTTTTCTCAAACCAACACAAACGCTTGAAAATTGATATCCCACATTGCGATATCCCAAATAGGTAAGCCGTAAAATGAAAATTTCGATTGTTTAAAAACACCTTAAGGGCGTGTACCTCCGTTAGGAGGCATTTGCGCACTTTCTTTTATAGAGTTGACCCCTCCTTAACTAGCCCATAGAATATGTGGTTAACGTTTGACGGTACTTTTCTGAATCACCCTGTATAAAATCCATTTACATTCATTCATAATCAACGCAGAGCCTAAACGGCTGGGCCGATTGACTTGAAATTTTGCAGGAAGCTTCCCCTAATGATGTAAGGGCGTACTAAGAACGGATTTTTTGAAGGAAACAGGGGTTCTCAACTTATGGCTAAAAAATAACATTTTTTCATTATCAACGCAGAGCCTATACGGCTGGGCCGATTGACTTGAAATTTTGCAGGAAGGTTCCCCTTATGATGTTGGGGCGTACTAAGAACGGATTTTTGAAGGAAACAGGGGTTCTCAACTTATGGCCAAAAATTAACATTTTTTCATAATCAACGCAGAGCATAAACGGCTGGGCCGATTGAATTGAAATTTTGCAGAAAGCTTTCCCTTATAATGTAGGGGCGTACTAAGAACGGAATTTTTGAAGGAAACAGGGGTTCTCAACTTATGGCCAAAAATTAACATTTTTTCATAATCAATGCAGAGCCTAAACGGCTGGGCCGATTGAATTGAAATTTTGCAGGAAGCTTCCTCTTATGATGTAGGGGCGTACTAAGAACGGATTTTTTGAAGGAAACAGGGGTTCTCAACTTATGGCCAAAAATTAACATTTATTGATAATCAACGCAGAGCCTTAACGGCTGGGCTGATTGACTTGAAAATTTGCAGGAAGCTTCTCCTTATGATGTAGAGGCGTACTAAGAACGGATTTTTTTTGAAGGAAACAGGGGTTCTCAACTTATGGCCGAAATTAGTCATTTTTAGCGTGTTGTCAGATTCTCAAAAAGGGTTGAGCTGAATGACTTGAAATTTGGCAGACAACTTCTTTTAGTGATGAAAAAGCTTACTATGAATGGATTTTTCTAAGATAACAGGGGTCCTCAACTTATGGACAAAGGTAGACATTTTTAGCGTCTTGCAAGATTCTCAAAACGGTTGAGCCGAATGACTTGAAATTTGGCAGACAGCTTTTATGTGATGTAGGGGAATAATAAGAAACAAATTTTAAAAGAAAATAGGGTTTCTCAACTTATGGTCAAAATTAGATTTCATCAGAGGTTCCCCATAAATGTGTCCGTCGAAATTATTTTTATGATGTAGGGGTGTACTAACAAAATAATCTGTTCTTATAAATGCGAGCTCATGTCACTCATTAATGTAGGTATTACCGTTTCTCCGTACTGGTAAGTTAAAATTGTATAGGTAACTAAGTTCCTTCTGATCTATGTATCCAATATAGCGGTATAATCTTTTTCTCATATCATCTACATAATTAGATTCGTAAGAAATATAAAAATAAAGTGCCTCAGTATGAACAGAAACATAAAAGCCTACCTATTTACTTTATTATTACGTCAGTGTACTTAGCATCAAATAATGTTTAGGCACAATTTGAGAACTGCTGCTTCGAAATTCGTTGAAAAGCATCGAGACAAAGTAGGTATCTATGCACTAGACTAGAGGAGAGGGGAAAGTTCAAAAACACTTTCTGACATAGGCTCTGTAATACACTGCGTAGCTTTTCATTTTGATTCTCTAGCCAGTTAACACCTTGATACGAGATAAAAGTCATCTGGACTAAAATTGAATTTTCTTTCTGGAGCTTGCTTTTGTTTTTACTCTTGGCCATGCGTTAACTAAAATGTGGCCATGCCTTGGCCACGCGAAGCGGGCGTAGCCCGCTAGTTTTACTATATATTAAAAAAGTCATTCAACTCATCTCTCTGGGGCACAATTTGAATTTTTTATTTTATTTTTTTTTTTTTTTGTAGTTTGAATTTCTCATTGATAATTTTAGATTTACTTACAACCCGCCCTAGTTCGTAGGTATAGGGTACTATTACATTTGTTAACGTCTCTGCATTCTATTTTGGACCCCCCCCCCCCTTTTGTAACGCCCTGTATGGAATTCATACGAATGTGGCTGTCAAATGCGCCTATGTGACAGGAATGACATTATATATTGTACATAATATTGCTTACTCTGCATACATAGCTCATATTTCATTTACTTCGCTTTGAACATATCACATTGTGAAGAAGTTTGCATGTCAGTTCCTCTTTCAATAACAAAATCCTTGGTTCTGCAGGGCCTATGGATACGCGGGCACTGTCTTTTCCTTTAGTGTATCATGGGTTCGAATCTCGAGAGAGTCTGAAAAGTACCTAATGTGGGTCCTAGTAATGCTGCGCTACCCACAAAAATTGTAAAGAGGACTTGTGCTTCACCACCGATAAAACGGACTTTTTTAAATTTTTAAAAATTAAGTTTCTAAGAGCTTCAGAAATTAAATTGTAATGTCTTCATTAAAAGGACCTATCTTAGGAGCTTTATCAATAAGGCTGCAGACTTGTAACCTGGAGGTCGGTAGTTCAAGTCCCGGTTTCAGGGTAGATTTAGTAAAGCGGGTTTGAGTAGTTGTTACATCACGAAAGTGATTAACACAAATATGATACCTTTTTTTAAATATCTTTATTAACAGAAAAAAACAACCGAAGTAATGTCCTATGAACGGTTCCGGGGTCAAGTGCTCTTAGGGGGAGAGGAGGACTTTAGTGGGTATTAAGCACCAATTTCCGACCACAAAACTCACTAAAATCAGGCAGTTCTTTGGTGTTCGTCTTGAATTGCTATAAGGTTTACCTCCTCTTCCTTAAAAAAACCAAAAAACCAAGATGTTGTCGAAACGTCATGGGGAAAAATCACAAGAAATTTTGTTTAAAAAAACGCTTGCATACGAGTCTGCAACCATTTCGACATTTTCATCTTTACTATTCAAGGTCCAAAACCCAACTGACCAAATTTCGTATTGTGCGCATGACACACACTTTCCCTCTTCTCTTAGGGTTGCAATATCGAAACGAAAATATCGATATTAGGTATATCGATAATATCGAAACCATAATATCGATATCCGATATTAGAAGACTTCTCTCCCTTTACAATTCGATATTTCGTTACATAATATCGTTACATAATATCGTTACATAATATCGTTACATAATTTCGTCACATAATTTTGGTCATGTGCCAGAGCAAAGACATGAAAATGTCAAAAAAAATCAGAAGAATGGGGACAAAGACATTGTACATGTACAATTGTACATTGTACCTACAGTCATAGTGTAGCCTCCAGAACAAACCCCCTCCATATATGCTCGTCAAAATTTTAATAAATTTTTGCATCTCAAATTCCAATTAGTGTCTACATACCCGTTCCAAAAAGTGCTCTTGAAGAGAGAGAGCGAGAGAGAGAGAGAGAGAGAGAGAGCGAGAGAGAGAGAGAGAAAGAGAAGAGAGAGAGAGAGAGAGAGAGAGAGAGAGAGAGAGAGAGAGAGAGAGACAGACAGAGAGAGAGAGAGGCAAAATTTTAATTAGTATCTAATTAATTTTATTCCGAACTAATCCAAACATGTATCGACCTGGCGAATACTTTGCTCCTCGAGGGTCCGTCCAACCATTTTTGTGGGTAATTAATGAGGCTTTGAGTAATTAATTCACCATTATGTATTTATTAAATATTAATGTGTTTAGAGTTTGCATTAGGAGCGTGGGCTGTACTGTGTCGCTCATTTCTACCCCTTCAAAATGATTCATGTTATTTTGTTACAAAATAAAACGATACATTTGAGAAGAAAAGAAGATAATTAGGGTTAAAGTATGATTTCTTTTTCATTATGGTGAAGCACAAGGACTCTTCACAATTCTTGTGTGTAGCGCAGTATTACTATGGTTCTGTAGTCTGGGACCCTAACTCCAAAGAAGCATCGAAATCAATTGAAAAAATCCAGTCAACTTTTATAAGATATCTATTTTAAAAAAAAAATGGGTTCTATCCCAAATATCCTGAAGCTCCCTTGAAAGAAGACGTAAACTAGATTCAATTATGTTGGTACCTATATAAACTACTAAACAATCATATTCAGCTTAAATCAAGGAAAGAGGACGCACACATAATTTCAAGATTTTCAACGCTCCAATGTCGTTTTAAAAGAAAGGAACAAATATTCTCGATAGTAACAAGAAATAATAATAAAAGTTAGCTATCATAATATTTGTGTTGATCACAATCGTGATATCACAACTACTCAAACTCGCTTTACCAAATATTTTCTTAACTTGGGACTTGAACAAGTCCGCTGACATATCGATCAAGACGATACAATATTAAATAATATCCTATTCATATAACCATTTATAAGTCTCATAATAGGTCCACGCTGATATTGATGTTTATAGGATAGGAAACATGATTGTATAACCTAACTTTTTACCTACTGAATAATTACACTAAAGATAGAGTAAGTCCAACACCTCCCTAACTAGGTCTGGTAATCTAGGAATCCCTTGATTCGAATCCCACCATGAATTTTTCCTCAATAATTTGAGTTTGTGACCACATAATAATGAGACTCTGAGGGTTAGGTGGTAGAAAATGCTTTGAATATTAATCTCGCCTGGTGGTTACCTTCCACAAAAGAATGTTATTATTAACGATTAGTATAGCTGAGTGAATTTTAGTTACAACGGGCGGACGTCTTTATATTAACTTTATTCGAATTCTTCACTCCTTTAGAACATAAATTAAATAAACCTCACACTTTATAATTAAAAATATTAAGAATTTTTTTATTACGAGCCACGAAGAGAGAAAAAAAGTTTACGGGAAAACTTTCTGTGGTAAGTTCGTAAATTATAAGGGGTAATGTTTTTATAACGCACTTAATACTTTCTGAAGGGGCTTTATACTTTCTATGCAGGGGCTTCATGTAAATCCCTTGCATAGAAGGAGAAGACGCCACAGGAATGAGTTGGAATTTGTGGAGGATGCAACAATTTCTACACGGAAAGTGTGATACTGAAAGACCTTTGTTCTTTTTGAAGGTCAATAGGTCAATTAATGTGCTTTTATTAATGGTGGTTTTGACTGGTAGTTTTAAAAATTTAAAGTTTTTTTTTTAAGTGATAAGTTTGTCCAGTCACTTTTATCAACCTTACTCAGCCTGTGCTCCAGACTGTCTAGAGGCCTAACCTAAATTAATTTTGTTTGTTCTAAAACTAGTTTGGCCTAAGATAAACTAGTTTGTCTTAAAAGCTTGTTAGACTGGATTTGTATATTTATTTATTTATAAACAATTGGATCAAGTTTTAATTACATTTTTTATATACAATGAACATGGTAATAACTTGTAATAAGTTATGAAGTAAATATAAACAAATATACTCATAAGTGAGTTCTTTGCCAGTTGGATAAGAAATGAAAAAGGCCGCAAAACTGATATTTTCCGACCCAGTCTTTTGGAAGAAACATACGTAATTATAATATGTTCGCCTAAAATTACCTTCTTCAACTCTGCCTCGCAACTATTTACATAATACATGTGGAAATAGAGGGCGCATATAATGTTTTATGGAGACATAAATTACCCGGGTACCTTAAAACTTTTACTGTTATATTGTCGGCTCCAAATGGATTTTAAAAGTTTGTATGTTCCCCGACTGTAGACTTTTTCTCAACCCCCCTCCTTGCCCAAGTCACCCACTTCTACCCTATACTTTATTATTTAACTGCGTCTCTCACTCCTTTCTGAAATGTTCTCCACAGTCTCCTCCCTGTCTAATTACTTTCTTAGGGTGAAGTGGGGCAAGAGGTGTGTGAGGGATCAAGACGAGGAGGTTTTGTAGGGTGGAAAGTACCTCTTATTAGGAAGGTGGAGAATCGTTTGGAGTATAAAATGTTTGAGAAATTAGAAGGGATTAGACTTTCAGAGGATAAAAGGATTGGGGAATTAGGATGTTTTGAGAGTTCAAATTTTTGGGAGGAAGGTTTATAGGAACGGAAATGGTAGGTTACAGGTTTTCACCAACATTGGTTATACATAATAATCTCAAAATATCTTGTGCGCTGGTAGTCAAGTGGTTAACGCGCTAGTCTGGTAATTTAGGTATCGTAGGGTCCGTTGGTTCGAATCCCGGCCAGTACATGGATTTTTCTGCATTTATTTGAGTTTGTGACCAAATCATAATGAGATGGTCAGGTGGTAGAAAATGCTTTGAGCATTATCATCGCCTGGTGGTTATCTTCCACTAGAAAATGTTATTATTTTTATCTTGAAATAGGTTCGAGGTTGGCAGTAGAGATTAGAACACACAGCATAATATTATTATGTTGAATGTTATCATATTTACGTTAATCACAATAAATTGTGATATTATTATTATTAGAAAATTCTTTATTAGAAGAACATAATTATATACAAACAAATAATTAAAATTAAAGTACAAAATTGACAATGAAGAGGAAAAAGATAAACAAAATATATACATATGTCCTAACTAAAGGGCGGGGTTACTGCCTATGGCAATCTCTTCCACCCAACCGTTTAACTATCATAATTACTCAAACTCGCTTTACAAAATCTTTGCCTTGGGACTTGAACCACCGACCTCCAGATTAAAATTCTGCCGCTTTATCGATAAGTTATTTAGGTCGTTTATACTTTATACACCACCACCACCACCACCTTTTTAGCCTCCGTGGTGTAACAGTTGTGACCACTGCCCGTAGACCAGAGATCTCTTGTTCGAGTCCCGGTTAAAAGCAGAATATTCTAACAGAAAGTTCCAAACACGTGAGTCTGCCATTTCCGGCCCAACCCAATCCAATTTGATCAAAAGTGACACATAGCATGTTGTAGAAAGGCGCGGTATTATTCCTAATGGCCAGGCGCGGGCGTTGCTAATGAGCTATGGAACTGCAGCACGCCCAGATAAAAAGGAAAAAGATTGTTTTTTTTAGCCCACATTACTAGAATAATTAATTTATAATAATATTGATTGGCATGATAAACAAATTCAAACTTGTTACCTACTAAAAAAGCGACTCTCTTTAAACCCCATTCTAGTCCTTTAAACCCATTCATTTCAGTTTAACCCAGCACATTTTCCCACCGGCCGCGCCTGCTCATGGCAATCTCTTCCACCCAACCCTTGTCTTCCCTCATTAATAAAGGAGGCTAATTATGACAAGTCCATATTTTCGTCATACCTAACACCTCTCCAAGTGTTAGACAGTTAAGAGTGAGGCGCTAGGGTGGTAATGGGAGGCTGTATGAGCAGGAGGCTAAATAAAGAAAAGGCTGTTTCGGAAGGCGGGAGGCGTTCGAGCAGTTTCTATTTTAACAAAAACCGCGCCGTTCATTAGCGAAAGTGAGTTTCAGCATTAAGTTCAAAACCAGGGGAGGCCTGATGGTAACTTTTAATCAGACTTTCTTTCCCCGCGAAATTTCGCTTTCCACAAAATCTCCCTTTCCCACAAAATTTCCTCTCCCCTCCTACGAAGTTTTCCGCCCCTTCTCACGAATATGCCCCCATTTTCCACGAAATCTCCCTTTCCCACAAAATTTCCTCTCCCCTCCTACGAAGTTTCCCCCCCCCCTTCTCACGAATATGCCCCCATTTTCCACGAAATTTCCCTCCCTTCCCAGAATTTTCCTCCACGCCGTCTTTGCCACCGCGAATCATTGAAATTACGCTTCTCTCTCTCTCTCCCTCTCTATTTTTCTCTCTCTTCCTCTCTTTTCCTCTCTCTCTTTGTCTCTCTCTCTCTCTCTTTCTCTCTCTCTTTCTCTTTCTCCCTTCCTTACTGACCTTACCCCGTTCTTTCAAGAATTTCTTTATTTCATTCCTTATTTTCCCTCTATATACACACATAAAGCTTGAGAGCTATTTCCCTATTCTTTAACCTAATAAATTATACTGAACTCTAAAAAATTATTTGTAATCATCATCACTATCATATGGTGCCGTCATCGTGAACGATGATGGTAGCCAGACAGTGGAGGAATGACTCTGCACTTCTACCACTATCTTCACAAGGAGGCTAATAATTGACATCTAGCTATCTGTGTGAATCGTTTGATATGATTGAGATCACTCTTTGGGAATGATGATAGAAGTATAGAATGGCCATTCCTAAAAATGCCAAAAAATAAGAGCATTGATGCGTAAACAGAAAAGTTTGCCTTACTGAATATCTCCTTAGCTGGAACTCGAACCACCGACCTCCAGGTTGCAAGTCCGCTGCTCTATTGGTTGAGGTAAATTAAGAATCCCTCAGACCAATTCTTGGACAGTTGTTTATGCAACTAAAGTTTGGATGTGCCAGCGTAGCGGCGTCGATGGGACGTTGAGTGCACCAGTTTTCGTTCCGACACTGCTGTTAAGCAACGTCCAGCGTGGCTAGGACTTGTATGGATGACCATTCAAATTTGAACTCTCGTGTTGCTGGCTATTCTTTGTCCCACTCAGGCTGGGTAAGGTTAATTTCAGAAATTGGTTTGTGAGTTTCCAGCCAATATAGACTAGAACCCCCGGGCCCGGTCGTGATATGGCCATATCAGTTGAAAGCGACGATAAACCAAAAATAGAAGAAGAAAAAAAGTTCCTCCTATTTTACAATCCAGCCCTGAAAAGTCCACTAATTCCATTATTATGTGGTTGAAGTCTCAAATGAACGAGGACACACAAATTCATACATTAAAACAATTAGGTGGAATTTCTACCTACGAACGCTACCTGGATTACCAGACTAGCGTCTTAACCATTTGACCACCACTACCTTTTTTTAGGTATGTGGTCAAGTCTCGAGCGAATGACAAATAAATTCATCCATTAAGTTAATTGGGTGGAATTTCAACCCACGAATCCCTATACGCCAAATGGATTACCTGGATAGCGTCTTAACCATATGACCCAATGCATGTTCATAAATTATTCTTACAAACGTTACTACTATACAAAAAGGCAGTACTATACAGACCGCGAATAAATTTGGCAGAATGAGTAAGTTATAATGAAGAGATCAAAGGAAAAACATGAAGGAGAATAATATTCATGTAGATGAAAAGATAAGTTTAATGTTCCAGAGGAATCAGTCTTAAAGTCAAATAAATATAAAAGAGATAAGCCAGACAGATGCGTCCACATTATGTCGATCGACAGTGACACTGTCGATCGACATAATGATCGACTGGTAAGGTTCGTCCACACTATGTCGATTGTGTCGATCGACAGCTGTCGATTAACAGTGTGGACGTACCTGAATATGCCTCAACTCGGGCTATAGTGCGCTGTGATTGATTGAAACTCCGACTTGAGGTAGGGTGTGGGCTTATCGTGAATTTGAACCTGTTTTATAAATTGGCTCTTAGTGTCCAGGTGGGTGGCTCTTAGTGTCCAAATACCGACGACTTGTTTTCTCAAATCGTAGGAGGAGGAAAAGTGGTTGCAAGAAGAGGGGGACAAGGAAAAGGAAGTCGAACAGAAGAAGGAGGAGGAGAAGGAGTTGTAGGAAGAGGGGAACAAGGAAAAGGAGATGAGGAGGAGGAGAAGATGGAGAAGGAAGAAGTGAATGAGGAGAAGGAGGACACACGAAAAAAAAAAGAAAATGAGAAGGAAAAGGAAGAGGAGGAGAAGGAAAAGGAAGTGGAATTTGAGGAAAAACAAAAGAAGAGAAAGAGAAGTAGGTGAAAGAAGAGGAGAAGAAACAGAAAGAAGAAGAAGAGAAGGTGAAAGAGGAAAAGGTGGAGTAGAAGTAAGGAGAGGAGAAATAGGAGGAGGAGAAGGAGAAGGAAAAAGAGAAGGAAGAGGAGAAGAAGAAGGTACAATGTCTAGTGTAACTATGTACGAATGTATGTATATATGTTAGTATGTATGTAGTTATGTACTTATGTAAATGTTTCCATACTCCATTCGACGCACCACAGAATGGCCTCGCCTCAAAGTGCGAGAATGGGAAATTTGAAAACCCCCTCCTGAGAATTAATGTGGTTTGGACCAGCAGGTATTTCGACTTTATGAGCACTGAGGGCGGATGTCGGGAGAAAAATAGGAAATTAGATCTCGCACCTAATGTTTGTTTGGGTTGAAATAATGGTACAGGGTTCATTTGAATGGAAGCTCTAATGTACAGGTCAATTTGAATGGCTCACAAAATTGACTTGTGGGTGTTCTCTCAAACTCAAAATCTTGCTATAGTGGCTTTAAACACAGTAAAATGAAAGAAAAAATCCGTTTTTTTTTATTATAATTAATATTTTTTACTATTTTTTTAAAAACTTATTTCAGGTAATTTTAATGATATGTCTACCAAGGAGTCTGAATAATTGAATTTTGATTTTAATTTCAAAGACGAAAAAATATATTAGTACATGCTTTTAATTTTAGTTTAAAAAAAACGCAAAGAAAAAATGTAGCTAATTTTGTCCCAAGTGTATTTGCAACATTTCCCCTGAATTTAAATATAATTTTATGAGAAGAATTTGAATTAATTTATCATTAAAGAAAAAATTGTAATGCCCTAATTTTAGACCTCCTTTTGTATAATTATTTTTCAAGATAATTATAGCATTTCTCGTACATTTATTAATTTTTCCTGTGAGCTAAAAATAGACTTAAGGAAAACTGTGTAGAATTTAAAAGAAAGAAAAAATAAGTATTGAAGATTTTGAATGGATATTCCTTGAATCCAGTGAAGAAAATTATAAAACGGTCTCATAATACCAAGATTGTCCATGATGTGACAGCAAAAAAGGAGCTACAAAAATACAAAATGAAGTTTAGAAAGAAAAAAAAAAAAATAGATAAAATCCACACATTTTTTGCCATCCCTATAATCTGGGTGACATTAAAAATCTGGTGTCTTTCAATTAATGAGACTTTCAAGTTCTTTGATCTTTGAAAAGAATTTGAATATCAAAAAGAAGAAATTATGTTTTTTGTCTTTATTGTACTTTGTTTTTTCCATTTGACTTCATGTTATATTTGTAGTTGAAATTTTCAAGCTATTATTTTGATAGAAAACGAACAGTATGGAGATTAATATTGATCAGAGGACACATGTTTAACTTTTCAGGTACCTAAGTTTTATTAAATGATTTTTTTAAAAAAATCATAGGTTTTTTTTCTATCGAGAAAAAAATGACCGAATTAGTTAAAAACATTTTTTCTGTTTAGTATTAATCTCTATACAGTTATTTTTCCATCAAAAGAAAAATACCTAGAAAACTTTAATCACAAAAAAGTTATGTCAAATTTACTCCATCAGGAAATACATGGAGTTCGGTTAATTCTGCCGGTGAGCGTATTTTCTAAACTTTAAGATGATCAAGATTTTCACGAGAGTCTCTGGTGAGAAACAATTCGAGCATTCACGAAAACGACGCCTTTCCGTTTTAAAACAGAAAATATAGAGTAAAAAACCATAGCAGAATGTAATTTACTTGCAAAAAATGGGACATTAAATATTACCCCCACGATAAACCAAAATACCCCTTCAACAAGCAACGAGGAAAAATAGGTAGGGGTTTCCCTTTTTCCAGGGTTTCATTGTTTTTATAGTAGGGATTACTTGTTTACCATATTTTAATTTACATTAGGAAGTATGGAATGACAAAAATAAGTAGGTAAGCATTCTGTCTCCAAATGGTTCTTTCTTTGGCTCTCTCTATCTTCTATTCATTAAAATTTAGTTTGTACATCCAAACCTAGATACTGTTAATCTATTTCTTTTGTAGTCTTCCTCTTCCTCGCATTGCTTCTACTTTGCCTTCAACGAATTTTGCCAGAAAAATTCCTCTGGATACCACAATAGTAACAAGAATTTTTTTGCAAGCGCAGCAGGAGAAAACCAGGAACGTTGTGTTCTTCCATTGAACTCGTAAAAAATTTCAGGTAATTGAAAATTGAAGGCGCCTTTCTTGTCATATCTCTAGAATATTCTAGATAATATAGATACATTCTACGATTTCACCCGGCGGCGGTGGCGAATAATATCTTCCAGTAACTACTTGATTGGATATTTTTTGGGAATTTCTGGGAGGTGTAGATATATCAATTGGTATATCGAATAGCCTAAGAAAAGCAGTTCAAGAAAGGCTTGCTTCCTCTCGGCAGTGCGTTTGAACAAATGTTTTACCTTTGAAGTATATTTTAGAGCTTTCAGTTCAAGATAGAATTTTTCAAAAACATGATAACCAAAATATACGTAAAAAGCTTGTATTGACTCCACAATCCACTCATGAAATTTGTCAAAAATATTGGGATCAAATTAGTTGATTGGAAAATAATTATTTAAAAATTCAACTTTTTTTGTAGTCTTAAACCCTTTAGTCACAAACACCACAAGCCAAGCAGATCAAATCCTGCCATATGCCCCCTTTATCTGTCGCATCCTCTCCATACAAATGAAGTCTGAATTAATTTATGTTTCTAGTTTATGTTATTTCTCTGCATAATTTTATATCCTACCACCTTCAGTCAAAGGAATGCTTAGTTTAAAAGCTCTATCGCTCACTTTAACTTTGGTAAGTATACTTCAGACACGTGGAATAATAACACCGACAGCAAAATCAACAACAACAACAACAACAACAACAACAACTGTAACACCAATTACAACAACATTATTAATCAATAAAATAGAAGCTCGAAGCATTAGAAATACATATTAGCATAATCTGGCCTTATAAGCAAAGTTTCGAGAGTAGTCCGGGTGTTTTACTCTCATGAGATCATAGAAACAAAGGTACAGGGCCAAATAGTCCGAGCTTTTAACTCTCCAAGGACCAGAAGGCCTAAAAAGAGCCTTTTAGTATGAAAAGGAGGAAAATGAACATGAGGATAATGTAAACGAGGATAAAAAGAGAGAGAGAGAGAGAGAAAGAGTGAAATATGGAGACAGTTGGAGAAAACTAAATTTAATATAGGCAGATAGTATAGAGGGTGAGAAACAGAGGAAAGCCGAAAAAGAGATAGATATAAAAGAAAGAAATGAAAATAAAGAGAAAGATATATAGAAAAGGAGACATAGAGAGTTGAAAAATAGAGAAAATAAAACTGAAGAAATAGAAGACAGTAAGAGACTGAAAGAGAATAATGGGTCTATCAAAAGAGAGAAGAGGATTGTCCCAAATGATTTGGAAATTGCCAGAATTTTTTTGTATTTCATTTCCTGAACCTACAGGAAAAATGAAGTGGGGGGGGTTCTACATTATTTATGTCCTAATCTACCTGAGATGTATTCACAGCATGCCTTTTCCAGAAATAAAACATAGGTTGCCTTTCATTTTAAAAGGAATTACATACATCAGTTAGGAACTCCGAGATATATTTTCTCATTTAGAACTAAACAAAACTTTTATTGTATGATGCCTCATCATCATCATCATTTTATTGTTTTAATACATACATGTACTTTAACAAGTTGGGTATACAAAACTAGTCTTAAAACTATTCTATTTCTAAATAACTCACATAAGTACTAAAATATAGGTGCAGCAGATAAAAATGTAAACATAAATAAAAGTGAGGGGGAACATAGAAACAAAAGTTTTGACCAGGAAATTGAGGAAATGACTAGAAATGGATGAGTATAATGAACATATTGAAAAGAAAAGAAAAAAAAAAATATCACAAAAAATATCCTCATTCATATCCTCGAAAATCTTCAATTTTATAGGGTGCGGCACTGATAAGCCTGTTTTTTTTAAGAGTGATCTTGAAGTTGTCATTTGACATAACCTTTAAGTCTTCAGGTAACAACTTATAAAGGAAAGAATTTTGAAATATGGTTTTAGAGGTACAGACGAAGTTGATTTTGTGGCATGTTATACTGGTGAACGACAGAGTGTCTGGTGATGGAATCTGATATTTTGTGAATGTGACTGCGAGTATCCAAAATGACCTGCGCCGCAAAGGTTAAGATTAAGATGCCTGCTTAAGAGTGTTAGCCCAAAGTTGTTTTTGTTGTTGTTGTAAGTTGCAAGGTACTTTTTACCAATTCTCAAATCTATTCAAAAACATAAAATATGTAAAATAAATGAACAGAAGCGCATAATCTTCAATAAGTGGTTACTAAAAAGCCCTGGCACACGAAATTCACCCACATGAGAACTACAACACACTCTGCCTTGCTGTCTCTTTCTTTGTAAAGGGCGTTTTTCACACCTCGGCCGAGGTGTTTGATATAACGATGCACCCATGCAGCTTTTTCAAATAACAATAAAAATGTTTGTGTAGGTCTAAATTGAACACAACGAGAAACCTGAAACACAAACATAGCTGGCATTATGTTCACGACATTGCAAACATAAACAGAACATAATCAGGTGCATTAAAAACAACATTTCCCGTTTGTTTACATTAAAACTCGTTCTTTTTGTACCTCACCCGTATTGTGTTTCCTCTCCATCTCTCTATCTCTTCCTTTCCTACATATATCTTGTGCTTCCTACCTCAGTTTGTCTCTCTTTTATACACCATCTCCACTTCTCCTGTGTCACCTCTTTCCTCTTTCTGTCTATCTCTATTCCTTTTGTCCCTTATACCGCATCCTGTTCTACTCCATCTACCTTCTTTTTTTTATTATCTTTCTTTCTCGCTCTCTTGGTACGATTCCCAGCGAATGGCGGGTAACACCCCCGTCCAGATCAGGACGTTAAAACCAAACAGAATCGTTGGCGTTAGGAAGGGCATCCAGCCATAAAAACGTGCTCCACCCTACCAACCTCAACCATGAGGTTGAACAATGCCGACCCCAAAAGCAACATAAGCTAATATGGGATAAAGGCAAGGAGATATATATTTCTCGCTCTCTTGGTCTCTTTGTTTCCCTCTTTTTGTCTATCTTTTTCTTTATTCCTTCTTACAACATGCTTTTTAATAGATATTTTTTTTCTTCACTCTTCTTCTTATTTCTCTTGTAAATCTTCTTCTCCTTCTGTCTTCTCTCCAATGTTTCTTTTCTGCCTTGTGCTCCATCCTAAGGGTTGTCTCCCTTTTCATACTGCGTCTTTCTCTTCTTTTCTTCCGTGCAATACCATTTTATTTCGTTTCTATTTTGACTAAGCTCTTCTCTTTCCCTTGAATTTTTGTCGAATTACCTTTTTCTTTGCATTTTTTTCGGTGTCTTTTCTTCTCTTTTCTTTATCTAGTTCTCTATGTGACACACTTTATTCTATCTCACTTTATTTTTCTCTCTCATCACTTTCCTACATACTTTCTTTATTGTCCTCCTTTTTTTCAATATCTACTAAAATCTTTACTAAAAAAATGTTATTAATTTTGTGTTTTCAGGTAAGTCATAATTTGGAAGGTGGTAGTTCTTACTATTGTACGGCAGATCCTATATTCCAAGTTAGATCAGGAATTCTGTGGTAAGTACCTATCTAAAAGCTTGCATTGCTTACATTAACTGAGTTCATCAGTTAATATCGCAATAATTTGAGATATAATATCATTTTTTCCAAAATTGTGCCTTTACCTCTCTCTGTCAATGAGAGTTATGTACAGATTATACAGCCTTTGTTTTTGTTACATTCTCAAAATAAAGTTCCTTTGTCCGCAAATGTTCGTTCTAATGTTTGTTTTGTCCCCAATGATTCTTGAAGCGTATCTTCTGCAACTTTCAACCGGACTTTGAAGCTTCCTCCTTCTCCTTCACAGAAAGTAACTTTTACCTCAAAAGAAAAAGACTGGGGTTTTATATCTGATGGAAAAAATTGATTTGAAATTTCCTGTTCGAAAATAAATTTAAATTGGAAAAGGTTTTCCGTTCTTGGAGGTTCTAGTGCGGTCAAATCAGGTAACAATACTGGAGCCTAGTGAATTTTCTTTGCAAGTTATAAGACTTATAAGTTAGGTTCGAAGTTTTCTGTGGTTAAACCCCAGGATATGGCCTTGAGAAATATATATTTTAGAAACGTCGAGAAGACTATTATTTGTATTTTGTATTCATTTTATAATTATCTTGTCACTAACTGTACATCGCAGTAGCTTACATTTTTTACACTTGAACGGGCGGACCCTGTACTAACTAATACAATTTTTTCCTAACTAAAGACATGAAAAAAAATAAACATACTAATTTAAAAAAATTGTAAAAAAAAACAAGAAGTGGGGAGTTTTTACAATGAAAAAAATAATGAAGGATTAGCTATCAGATTGAAGATATTGTTGATAGAAGTACGATTTTAGTTGTGGCACAGATGTAAAAAATAAATCGATATCATCAGATAGTTCATTCGCAATGTTTTGAAGTCGTTGAAGTCGCAAGGTTTTGAAGAACGTTAATAAGATAGTTTCTGCGAGCAAGAGGAGTTGAAATAGGAACAGTATGGATATTAATTTCACTAGGAAGTTCTGGACAGTCAATTTGATTATTTAATATATTAAAAGAGTTATCATAATGTGATCTACGGTGTGGTAATGATAATGGAAGAAGAGAGAGAGAGAGAGAGAGAAGATTCTAAAGTTTCATAGGAACTCAATCCAAGTTGGAATTTTTTTGACACAAATTTCAATGCCCGATGTAGAATAGATTTTATTCAAACCGATGTTGAATAAATTGCTGAATTAGTTTTATATTGTTTTTGGCTTTTTTTCATACTATAGCTCTATTTCTTATGTTTTTCTTCTTATTACAGTCTTATTAGTAGGTATACGTTTGCGCTTCGCTGTTTAGCTATTTTTATAGAAAGAGATGATGTAAATAAAAATTGGAATACATCAATCGAATAAATATATTCCTGATTATTCATATCGACCTACATTCTTTTTTCAATTATTCTTGTAAACAGAAGGTGTCCAGCTCCAAGAACAAGAAAAAGTGATTGTGAAAACTATAAAAATTTACTGTTGTTAAGAGAAGAAAAGACAAGCGAAAAAATTGGCTGAACACATGCATAAAAATATGAATTTTATATTCCGGTGTTCCCCAGGGATCTTGCCTCTGCTCCTCCTTTCTCTCTTGTGTCATCGTAAAGGCAGCTTTGCCTGGAGTTTTCGACTGAAAATTCACAATTTATTATGCGTCCCAATTTTTTTCGAACTGAGGTGAAAACCCTACCTTATTTTTTTTCTTGGAAAGAAAAGAAAAATGCGAATCCCTCAGGACAGCAGAACAAACTTGTGAGAAAGAAAAGGTACAATATTCGAACCCTGCGCAACCCCTCGGCCATTTGAATATAGGAGATGGTCCCTTGATACTCAAGTGAAAGGTGGACGTGGATAGGAAATATATGGACCAAGAACTACAGGGGTAGGTAGGTAATCAAAAAAAAAAAATTATTTGTGAACATTCATAGTGTTGTTCATGCTAAAGGCTCGAGGTGGATCAAAGGTCCTTCTCAAAGTAGGTTGAACAAATCTCGGTTTACTTGTGGAAAATAACAAGATTTTTTAATATCTTAAAATATAATTTGAATAGGACAGAGACCTTCTTCCCTTAACCTCGTTGTAATAAAAAAAAAAAAATTAGGGCCGGATTATAAAAAAAGGATTAAAGGACAAAGGTAAGATAAGCCAGACACGCCCTCAAGTCGAAAATTCAATCAATTATAGCGCAATATATTATGTGAGTCATTTTAACTTTAATCTTTTTTTATAATCCGGTCCTTAGTCCAAAAGATAAAAATATTCGGGCAATTCTGTGGAGTAAGTAATAATAATAATAATTTCGCCTTATTTATACTGCCCGATTAGGACTACTAAAGTCCCATTATTCCAGCAGTAAGCCCAAGACATATTATTATGTGGTGAAAATCCCGAATGGAAGGATAACTTGTCATGTCCCGGCTGGGTTTTGAACCCACGATCTCTGGAACCTGTGGATTCACAGAGTACCGCCTTTACCACTGAGCTACCGGGACAGACTGATATTGTATAACTTTCAAATAATGTAATACTTATGCCTTTCTCTTCCTTCTTAAACTCCTTTCGTCCAATTCGTCCTTTCTAACTCTTACCTCTGACATCTCAAAAGAAAGAGACGGAGAGAAAGAGTCACCTCCCCCCCACCCCTTCCATGACAGGAGAGAATCGTATAACAACAAAATTCAAAACATAACTGAAACAAAATCATAACGAGACTAATTTGCCTGAATAACAATTTCAGCCATCATGAGAACCTCATTACGCTGTCAGTGAATGCACGAAATGGAACAGCACACCAGGTTCTGAAAAACATAGGTGCAGGGAAATGTGTACTGAAATAGAAATTCATATATATGTACAAGTAGGTAATGTTTGAAGAATAATGTAAAATAATGATGTCATAATGTAATGGAGGTTTCTACTGTACCTTTTACAAATGTATATGACTTTACATGTATGTGACTTTACCGTGTATAATATTATGTGTAGGTACATCATACCTTCCTATGTACACTTTACAATCTAAATAATGACTGTAACACTCATATACTGTATGTACATAGACCATATTGTAAATGTAGTTTCTTGCTATTTCCACCTACGTACCTTGACAAAATACAATGTAACCTATGTATCTTTGTGTACCAGACTTTGTATAAGTGTGTATTTTGGAGTGTACACAATTACATATACACATCTATGGAATAAATGTGTCTTTACATAAAACTGTAATTATTGTAGGTACTTACGTTACGGTGTGCTAATGTAAAAATAGAAATTGTTTGAGTAAATACATACTATAATTCACAACCTTCCTTTGTAAAGTGTATTTATACATAGAAAGTATTGTAAGTTAAGGAAAGAGACACAGATCTCAATGTAAAATATGTAGAAATTTTCCATGTAAACATGCTAACAATTGAGTAAATAGATACAGCCTTCTATGTGTACATATATGTACCTATGTATCTATTATATTCCCGTTACAATTGTACATAATATAATTTGAACTTTACCATGAAGTAGTTATCCTAATTTAAGTCCATTACGTACATAATATATTCTCAATGTGTAAATTGGAAATGACACACTTATCATCTAA